>SJYT01042066.1:977264-1016169 GCA_006410635.1 Cephalophus harveyi
GATCCAACCAGTCCATTCTGAAGGAGATCAACCCTGGGATTTCTTTGGAAGGAATGATGCTAAAGCTGAAACTCCAGTACTTTGGCCACCTCATGCGAAGAGTTGACTCATTGGAAAAGACTCTGATGCTGGGAGGGCTTGGGGGCAGGAGGAGAAGGGGACGACAGAGGATGAGATGGCTGGATGGCATCACTGACTCAATGGATGTGAGTCTGAGTGAACTCCGAGAGATGGTGATGAACAGGGAGGCCTGGCGTGCTGCGATTCATGGGGTCGCAAAGAGTCGGACACGACTGAGCGACTGAACTGAACTGATGTCCTTGCATGAATAAGACACAGGAAGGCCATGCTCAGTACCAGCAAATGCCCATGGCCCAGCATGCCATGTCTAAGGCCTTTGACCAGGAGACATCTTCCCACTGGATCCACTTACAAAGACTGCAGTTCCTGCCATTACAACTTTTTGTGGGCCATTCAGACAGCATTTTTAATAGATGATGCTGGTCTATGAAGCTGAGGGCTAAAGAATGAATCTCTCTTAACTGAGCTAAAGAAGTTCTGTGACTATGCCTACTTATTAATAATAAGAATATCTTCTGTTGGGAAGACTTTGGCTTAAGATTTGCTTTCATTATGGCTTAACATCTGATGGAAAAGTTATAGGACAGGAGCTGCCTCTAACCAGGGGTAGTTACTGATGCTTATCAAAAGACTTTATTAAAGATGAACTTGTTTTTGACATGCCTAAGCAATTTGGAACTGTTCACAGGAACTGTAGAGCTTGAAGATGAAAAATACAAGGAGTGAGCAGCTGGTATTTAAGAAAATGTTGCCAGGGCTTTAACTTGGCATAGTGCTAAAGGAAGCAACAGTGACACAAGTTGGCTGAAATGGGTACAGAAAGATTACTCACATCTGAGTCTAAGCTCTTGAACTTGTATAAGGCCTCCCTGGGAAAAGGAATTTATACTATAGGTAGGAGAGCTTGGGCAGAGAAGGCAATGGCAACTCGCTCCAGTACTCTTGCCTGGCAAATCTCACGAATGGAGGAGCCTGGTAGGCTGCAGTCCGTGGGGTCTCTAGGAGTCGGACATGACTGAGCGACTTCGCTTTCGCTTTTCACTTTCCTGCATTGGAGAAGGAAATGGCAACCCACTCCAGTGTTCTTGCCTGGAGAATCCCAGGGACGGGGGAGCCTGGTGGGCTGCTGTCTATGGGGCAGCACAGAGTCAGACACGACTGAAGTGACTTAGCAGCAGCAGCAGCAGCAGGAGAGCTTGGGAAGGAAAAGGTGCTTTATTTCTAGAACACTTTTTGAAAATATGGAAAGCAACTCTTGGATATGCTTGTTGGCACTGTGCTGTGTTGTGTTTAGTCACTCAGTCATGTCTGACTCTTTGGGGCCCCACGGACTGTAGCCTGCCAGGCTCCTCTGTCCATGGGAATTCTCCAGGTAAGAATATTGGAATGGGTTCCCATGCCCTCCTCTAGGCAATCTTCCCAACCCAGGGATCGAACCCAGGTCTCTTGCATTGCAGGCAGATTCTTTACCATCTGAGCCACCAGGGAAGCCCATGAACACAGGAGTGGGTAACCTGTCGCTTCTGCAGGGCATCTTCCCGACCCAAGAATCAAACCAGGGTCTCCTGCATTACAGGTGGATTCTTTACCAGCTGAGCTACCAGGGAAGACCATACTTGTTGGTATACAAGTAAAAGACAAAGATATTTTAAGTCTTAGCATCCATCCCCAGAAAAAGCTCACCATGGTGCAAGCTATCATGAGTAGGACGGGAACTGAAATAGTACAGATTTACAGCCATGGCTCAGAGCTCAAGAGGAAGATGAAAAGTTAGCAAGTCTAAGCTACTAGCCAAAAAAGTCATTAGATTCTATTAGATTCTCTACTTTCAGGAGGGCATGATTAATGAGTTAATAACCAGGGTTGGGAAGGCTAAAACATTGTAAGAACAGGAAACCAAGCATAGCGTTGTACAATCTGGCTCTGGGAAGTCTGCATTGCCCCCACTCACAGACCAATATTTACATCAAAGTCTATTTGGAGAAAACTAATGTCCAGTCTCCTCTCTTCTGTTGCTCTCCATCTTCTCTTTCTGAAACCCTCAGGCTGAAATCCTGCCTGTAACAACCTGGGTGCCAGGGAAGAGGAGCTACTATGACTGACTTTATATTCTATAGTCAATTACCTAAGAATTCTATCATATTTGACATGGTAGAAGTAAAGAGTTTATAAGGGCTTCCGCGGTAGCCTTATAGCCAATGCAGGAGACACTAAGAGACGTGGGTTCGATCCCTGGGTCAGGAAGATCCCCTGGAGTAGGAAATGCAACCCATTCCAGTATTTTTGCTTGGAAAATCCAATGGACAGAGGATCCTGGTGGACTACAGGTCACAAATGATTTGGACACAACTGAACACACATTCTAAGAGTTTATAAAGTCTTTTTTCAACTTAAAATAAGTAGTATATAGTCACGTTTTAAGAATTTGGTTAAAGATGTAATTTTTCATTCACTTATTAGTCATCCAAAAAAAATGTAAGTTGATACTTAGTCCATGTAGTACATGGGCTCTGAATAAGTTCAGATATATGGCTGCATAGTCCAAGATATTTCCATTTATTGGCTAATTAAAATAAGCAGTTGATTTATAATGTTATCAGCTATCTTTGTAAAGAACTGTTCTTATGAATTTGCCAAATCTTCAATTAACTTCATGAAGAGAAATGTAGCAAGCAGTGTTAAAAGAAAGTTAGAGAAAGAGACAGAGATTCTTAATTCATTTCGGCTGCAGTAGTGCAGCCAACATCTCCATTTTTAGTAAAACTTAGTAATAACTCAGATTTATCAAACCTCTGCACTGTATATGACACTATTCAGAGAACTTCAGATAGACTGTCTCACCAGTTTTTTGTAACAGCCCGTTCAGATATTAGCTCTGCTTCAAAGATTAGGAGAAACAGGTTCAACCTGGCTAAGTTATTCTTTCAAGGTGACAGGGCCACCCAGAGATGCATCATGATTTTCATAAGCCCTATGCATTTTTGCCTTTGTGGGCCCTGTCTTCAAGAGAAAGATAAAATGAAATATAAATGATAGTAATAAGTTAAAAAGGAATACTTGTTAATTTCATACATAAAAAGATAATTATCCAAGCTGAATTCAGTATTACATGTTCATTATTCTCATATTAAATTGCTTTTGCTTTTTCTGTTTTTAAGAGTTTAAAATTAAAATAGACACCACATCTACTGTGCCTAAAAAGTAAGTTGGCCCTGCAGATCCAAGATTCATACTCAGATCTATGGAGTAAGTTAGAAAACTGCGTTTGCACTTTTCCCCCTCATATTGATCATTATTAAATCACCAACTTTACCTTCTTTTCTATTTCTTCCAAACTTTAAAAAAATATGTATTAATGTAACAAACTTAGGGTAAATTCTATGAGTTTGTAGAACTGCAGTTTTTTTGCTTCCAAGATATGACACTCCAAAATTAGCTCGGGAATGTAAAAAGAAAATTGTCACAGCATTTGTAATGCTGAAAAGTGAAAGGAAATGTTTTTTCATAATCATTTGAACTCTTTAAGCCATAAAGAACAAAGATGCCTAACCTATCTTTATCATTCATTTCTGTGTTATTGAACCAAAACTGCCTGCAGGTGCATGCAGCTATTTAAAGGGAATTGTAAATTGCTTTCTTATCTTACTAATGTAGTAGGGTTGTATAAATAGTTGCACATGGCAGATAATTAATATGCCAACACATTATTGTGCTTACGAGCATCTGGATATCAACTACTTGGCAAAGCAGCCAAAAGAAGTTATTGCTAACAAACTACTATGGAGTCATTTGCAAAATGCTGAGTGGGGAATATTCAAGTGACAAAAGGAAGATTTAAGTTAAATATGGAAATTCAAAGACAAAGTATGTTTTGTAATCAAGAGATAATATGCTTAATATTTCTTGGGACCTGTTCTGTTTTCCTTTTAATACTTCCTTATGGAATAAGAGAACAATGTATACATAGAAATACACATATTATATAAACTGCACTTTTTCTACTTTACAGAAAAGGATTATGAAACATTGGAAATATTTATTCCTGGGAAAGCACACATATACACACATATACATATGTTTATTAAACCATATTCTTTAAAGTTTTAAATAAATTCTAGGATACATTGGCACTCATTTTCTTGTCAGGCAGACTTAAATCTGTCCACCCACAGAGAAGGCTAAATTGCCTAAAGCCCTTATAAACTGTGGCCATTTCTCTCTATTATATCCCACCTTGGAGGTAGATAGAACTCCTATTTGATGCTCATTGCAACATCCAGGCCATTCTCTTTCCTACTGTCCAAAAAAACCCAGCTTCTTTGAAGTTACTGTCTTCAGTATGTAGCCTCTTATACCCTCTTGCTGCTAATATTTCTTCCCTTTCATTCCTTTTTTTCTAGTACCTCAATTCCATCATTCCAGAGATATGTAAGACCTAGTGACCCAGAAAGCAAATAGGAACTAAAGAGCCAGATGAAGGTGAAAGAAGAGAGTCAAAAAGCTGGCTTAAAACTCAACATTCAGAAAACTTAGATCATGGCATTCAGTCCCATCACTTCATAGCAAATAGATGGGGAAACAATGGAAACAGTGACAGACTGTTTTCTTGTACTCCAAAAATCACTGTGGATGGTGACTGCAGCTGTGAAATTAATAGATACTTGCTCCTTGGAAGAAAAGCTATGACAAACCTAGGCAGCGTATTAAAAAGCAGAGACATCACTTTGCCAACAAAGGTCTGTATAGTTAAAGCTATGGTTTTTCCGGTAGTCATGTACGGAAGTGAGAGTTGGACCACAAAGAAGGCCGAGTGCCAAAGAACTGATGCTCTTGAACTGTGCTGGACAGCAAGGAAATCAAACCAGTCAATCCTAAAGAAAATGAACCCTGAATATTCATTGGAAGTACTGATGTTGAAGCTGAAGCTCCAATACTTTGGAAACCTGATGCAAAGAACTGACTCCTTGGAAAAAAAACTCTGATGCTGGCAATGAGTGAAGACAGGAGGAGAAGGGGGCGATAGAGGACGAGATACTTGGATGGCATTATTGACTCAATGGACATGAGTTTCTGGGAGATAGTGAAGGACAGGGAAGCCTGTCACATTGCAGTCCATGGGGTCACAAAGAGTCTGACATGACTGAGCAACTGAAGAAAGCAGCAAATTGACCCTTGAACCATTTCATTGACCACACTTTTTAAAAATTTATTTATTTTTAATTGAAGGATAATTGCTTTTCAATATTGGTTTGATTTCTGCCATACAGCAACACGAATTAGCCATTAGGGTCGCACAGAGTTGGACACGACTGAAGCAACTTAGCAGCATCAGCAGCAGCAGCTACATATGTCACCTTCCTCTTGAACCTCCCTCCCATCCCCAACCCTTTGCTACCCTTCTAGGTTGTTACAGAGCCTCAGTTTGAGTTGCCTGAGTCCTACAAATTTCCATCATCTATCTATTTTATGTATTGTAGTATATATGCTTCCATGCTACTCTCTCCATTCATCTCACCCTCTCCGTCCTCTCCCAGCTCTTGTCCATATGTCTGTCCTCAATGTCTGCCTCTCCATTGCTGCCCTGCAAATAGCTTCATCAGTACCATCTTTCTAGATTCCATATTCATGCATTAATATATATTTGTTTTTCTCTTTCTGACTTACTTCACTCTACATGATACACTCTGAGTTCATCTGCCTCATTGGAACTGACTCAAATGCGTTTATTTTTATGGCTGAGTAGTATTCCCTTGTATATAGGTACCACAGCATCTTTATCCATTCATCTGTCAATGGTCATTGACCACACTCGTGACTTTTCTTACCTCACTCAGATCCCAAAATGTGTCTTTATATCCATTGCCCTACCTGGATCCCTTCACTTACCCTTCTCTTATTTTGTTGAACTAATTCGGAAAAAAAAACCAAAAAACCAATCCTGCTTGAATGCAATTCTCAATAGCGCTGGCAACTGAGCAGTTTTACATGCCTGGAGAGAAATACAAAATGCCATGCCCAAAACCCTCAAGTGTACTCTGTTTCAGGGCAATTTCACTATATTTCTTTAGAAAACTTTCATCTTTCATTCTGCTCCATGATATTTCATACCCTCTTGTCTCTCCTCAGACATCCACAACCACTTTCTGCCTCAATCTCTGCTTGTTATGTTGCTTTTCAGGGAAAATAGAAGCAAAAAGATAAGAGGGAGCTTTTACATGCTCTCATCTTCCATCTGTACACTGGCCTCTGTTCCGTCCTGTCTACTCAAGGACTCAACTTCAGTAAGTTACCCCAAGTGCTGCAGAGTGTGAATTTTTGCCTGAATACAGGCTCATTCCCATTAGACAATCATACTATAACATACTTCATTAAAAATAAGCAGACAATAACCCAAATCCTTCTCTCTTTCTTCTTCTCGAATACAGAAGGGAATCCTTCTCTATTCTACTATGTACTTGATGTTTAGTGGCTAAGTCAAATCCAACTCTTTTGCGACCCCATGGACTGTAGCCTGCCAGGCTCCTCTGTCCATGGGACTCTCCAGGTAAGCACACAAGAATGATTGCCATTTCCTTTTTCAGGGGATCTTCCTGACCCAAAGATCAAACCTTTGTCTCCTGCATTGGCAATCGGGTGCTTTACTACTGAGCCACCTGGGAAACCCATATTCTCCTATGAAAGTGAAGTCGCTCAGTCGTGTCCGACTCTTTGCGACCCCATGGACTATAGCCGACCAGGCTACTCCATCCATGGGATTTTCCAGGCAATAGTCCTGGAGTGGCTTGCCATTTCCTTCTCCAGGGGATCTTCCCAACCCAGGGATCGAATCTGGGTCTCCTGCATTGTAGACAGACGCTTTACCGTCTGAGCCACTAGCCAGTGCCTAATCAATTTGCTTCTCTTTTAGCAATCAGTTCAGTTCAGTTCAGTCACTCAGTCATGTCTGACTCTTTGTGACCCCATGGACTGTAGCACACCAGGCCTCCCTGTCCATCACCAACTTTCAGAGTTTACTCAAACTCATGTCCATTGAGTCAGTGATGCCATCCAACCATCTCATCTTCTGTCCCCTTCTCCTCCCACCTTCAATCTTTCCCAGCACTGGGATCTTTTCAAATGAGTCAGTTCTTTGCATCAGGTGGCCAAAGTATTGCTTTTAGCGATATTCTTCAGAAAAGATTCTATCCTCAAATTTTCCATTATTTGTCTTTCAGTTTTTTTTTTCTTTAATTGAAAGATAATTGCTTTACAGAATTTTGCTGTTTTCTGTCAAACCTCAACATGAATCAGCCATCGATATTGGACTCGTATTGGCCCTTTTAAAAAGAGCTCATCTCAGTGAAACCAATGGCCTGCACATTGGTATATGTAAGGATCAGTTACCTCTCAGAATGCACTTCCTGCCTCAACAGCATTTGAAACTTGCTCACAACGATCTCCTTGCGATACTCTCTTTACCTGACCTCTAGACAGTACTTTGTCTAGAGCCTACTTCTCTGCCCACCACTTCTTTTACTGACCTCTAGACAGTACTTTGTCTAGAACCTACTTCTCTGCCCACCACTTGTTTGTCTCCTTTGCTGAATGTTTCTCATCTTGTCTTCCTTCAAACTTCAGGCTAACCAAGACTCTGCCCTCAGACTCTATTTCCTTACTCTCTATGCTCACTCTGTAAGTGAAAGTGAAAGTGAAGCTCAGTCATTTCCGACTCTTTGCAACCCCTTGGACTGTAGCCCACCAGGCTCCTCCGTCCATGGGATTCTCCAGGCAAGAATACTGGAGTGGGTTACCATTTCCTTCTCCAGGGGAACTTCCCAACCCAGGGATTGAACCCAGGTCTCCCATATTGCAGGCAGATGCTTTAACCTCTGACCCACCAGGGAAGCCACTCTGTAGGTAACCTCACCCATTTATGGCTTTAAATACCATCTATGTACTGACCCTCTAGTGTGTGTGTCTAAGTACAGTTCCTGAATTCCAGACTCATATATCTATGTTTACTTGACATTTCCATATGGGTATTTAGTAGGCACAGCAAGTCAATCATGTCCAATACTGAACTCCTGGTAGTCATTCCCCAAATATGTTGTTCACATGGTCCTCTCCAGCTCTGTAATGGATAAGTTCATTCTTTACATAGTTTGGATTCAAACTGCAGAGTCCTTGTTGCCATGCTTCTTTCATCCAATCAATCTGCAAAACTTCTGTTCTTATCCCCCAAATATTTAGAATTCTTCCCATGCTCACTAACTCTATCATGTAGTCTGAACTAAATTCTATTAGTTGTACTATTAAAATTGCTGGTAAGTGTTTTCTCTACATCTCTCCTGGCCTCTCTGCATCTATTCGCTACACACCCACATCTCTGTGCAAGAGGTGCTTCTGCTTTCCTCCCAACCACTCAGAAACTAAGCTAACTGCACAACTGGATCTCAGGAGATAAGGAGTGAACTCCAGATCTCTCTCTCTCTCTCTGTATACATATATATATACGTATACAAACATATATACACTGATTAGAATTATAATTCTAACCAGTTTTGTGATTTTTTATTTCCTAAAGTCACTTAAATGATGTCTCCAACCAGAGTAATATATGCCCCTGTTGTTGTTCAGTTGCTGTTGTGTCCAACTCTTTGCCATGCCATGGACTGAAACAACACCATTGTTGTTTCCTGTCCCTCACAGAGTAATATATACATCTGATTAAAACCTCCAATGCTAAAGAGATCTGTACTGAAATTTAAACATACTTCTCACCCCTAAGTTGCTCCATCTCAGAGGCAAAAATGTTTCAACCTTTAACTATTTTCTGTAACAGTTTTCCCTCATATTCCAGCAAAATGCACATATTCTTATTTTCCAGTTATTTGATTTCAAATGTTATCTACAGATTTCCTGCTCTGAGGGTATAGGTCTCTTACAACTCAACCCTACTCTCTATCTCATCAGTCCTATTTAATTTTATCACTATTTCTACTTGAATGAATAAATAGTGCATACATGATTATAGCTAGGTAAATATTTTGCCCTAGAGAGCCAAGTAGGGTAATTCTTATTTCATTTTGTTTCTTTTACAGTATTTTATTTTTCTCTAAAGTTCTAATTATCTTGCACTTTCTTGATTATATCCTGAAATGTTTTTTTAAAACACTCATGGTGTCAGAAATTCTACTGAAGTCATCTCTCACTCTCTCTACTTCTTTAAAAAAAAATTAGGTGTTTCCAGTTTTATTGAGAAATAATTAACATGCATTACTGTATAAGTTTAAGGTGGGAAGCATGATGGTTGATTTACATATATTGTGACATGATTACCAAAATAAGTTTAGTTAGCATTCATCATTTTATATAGATAAAATAAGAAGGAAAGATAAAATAAAAACTCCTTGTGAGCAGTTCCAAGGATCTACTCTCTTAATAACTATCTTATGTATCATACAACAGTGTTAACTGTAGTCTTCATGTTGTACATTACATCCCTAGTATTTACTTACCTTGTAACCGGAAGTTTGTACTTTTTGACAATCTTCTTCTAATCCCTCCTCCCCTTAACAATTAGTTCCCCTAAAGACCTCCCTGCTAGAGTCCTTATTTTCCTGCTAATAGAATTTTTAACAAAAATATTTATCTAAGTTTCATTTGATCACCTATAACAAGGAATGAGCTGTATAAGAAATTACTTGATCAACTACAAAGAGAGAAAAATGCATGATATTACTATTACTAAACTAAGAAGAACTAAAGAGCCTCTTGATAAAAATGAAAGAGGAAAATTAAAAATTTGGCTTAAAGTTCAACATTCAGAAAACTAAGATCATGGCAACTGGCCCCATAATTTCATGGCAAACAGATGGGGAAACAATAGAAACAGTGAGAAACTCTATTTTGGGGGGCTCCAAAATCACTGCATATGGTGACTGAAGCCATGAAATTAAAAGATGCTTGCTCCTTGGAAGGAAAGCTATGACCAACCTAGATAACATATTAAAAAGCAGAGACATTGCTTTCCCAACGAAGGTCCATCTAGTCAAAGCTATGGTTTTTCCAGTAGTCATGTATGGATGTGAGTCAGACTATAAAGAAAGCTGAGTGCTAAAGGATTGATGCTTTTGAACTGTGGTGTTGGAGAAGACTCTTGAGTATCCCTTGGACTGCAAGGAGATCCAATCTCAATCCTAAAGGAAATCAGCCCTGAATATTCATTGTTAGGACTGATGCTGAAGCTGAAACTCCAATTCTTTGGCCACCTGTTGTGAAGAACTGACTCCTTAGAAAAGACCCTGATGCTAGCAACTATTGAAGGTGGGAAGAAAAGGGGACGACAGAGGACGAGATGGTTGGATGGCATCATGAACTTGATGGACATGAGTTTGAGCAAGCTCTGGGAGTTGATGATGGACAGGGAATCCTGATGTGCTGCAGTCCATGGGTTCCCAAAGAGTCGGACACAGCTGAGTGATTGAACTGAACTGATTAATACTATCATTATTAAAGTTGTTATTCTCATGTTATCAAGCCAGCTTCACAAATACAAGATTCTAAATTGAAGACTGCAGAGAGGGAAAACTCTTCCATCAATAATTGCCCAGCCAACACAGATTAGTATCTGGCTGGTAGGCAGCATAGTATTTAAAGAACACAGTCTTTGTAATAGAAAGACCAGGATTTGAAACTTGAATTTTTTTCTAAAATACATTAGCTGTTGTAACAAACCCAGGAATAAAACAAAAATTCACCTCTAAATACCGTTTTTATTTTCTCCTGTAATTTGACTTGCATTCTAGATTGCAAAGTTCTGATTTTTTTCCAGCTAAGTATCTTGAGAAACCTTCTCATTTAGGACACTGTGGGAAACTAAGAGAAACACCATCTGTTGACATTGTGAAAACAGACACCACAGGATAGGAATTTGAACATTTTCTTTTTTTAAGATTATTTATTTAAAATATTTCTTACTCTTCCTCTATCTTACTCTAGCCACTTTGTTTGCTGAGGTATCAAGTCAAAGCTATCACATTATGTTTGGGAAAAAATTGTTAAGAAGATTTACTTCATTAGTGAGTTTCCTAAAGGATATGCTCTGGAAAAATGTCTTAAGTCCCTTCTGAGGAAGCACTTCCATAATATTGCTGTACACAATGGCTGCCCTAAAATTCACTCCATCATTTTCACTGCTGCTCAGTAAAATGTCAATTTTAATTACCCCTAAGCCACTTCTATCCAGCCATTCATTTTAACTTCTAATCCCTGGTGTTTTTTGCTGTTGATATAATCAAGAACTATTGAGCTCAGTGACAAATTTAAAAAATTAATTTATTCAACATTATTGAAAAGACACCAAATTTTTGTTATCTCTCACTCAGGATTATTTTTCTATAGAAATCCAAAAGTTTGGGGGTTTGTTTTGTCTTATTTTTCTTGTTTGTTTTCAAGAATGCTATCAATATCTCCTCATGGAGGCCATACTTAAATAAACCCAGGCATATATTCAAGTGTATTTTCAAAAGAGTGTTCCTATCTTTTACCTAATAGTAAAATGACCGTCTGCCATGTTCATCTGATCACTTCTTTTCATTGGGAATTTCTCCTGAGTTTGGGAAGGAGAAAAGACAGCCATGCTTGCTGATAGCTGGTCACAGGCACCTGTTAAAATATGAATTGGTACTCATAGCCTCTAGTTCTTCCCCTTTACAAAAGAAAGTTGTTTGGAAAGATAATCTGATAATTCTCTGGCCCATAGGTAAGAAGCAGAAAAATGCAGGTCATTCAGCCTGATGGATTCCCTGCTGGTAGCACGGAGGGTACAAGACAGGAGAGACTGGAGCCACTGGACAGGACTGAAGGCTGAGCATGACCCCACTTCTTTATGACAAGCTCCTCCACTTAGTTTTATTCAACTGTTCTCCAACTTTCTGTGAGAAATGATAATAAGTACTACTTGACATTTGCAAAGTACCATATTTTTTTTCATTTTTCATTTTATTTGACTCACTATGTGGAAGACAGATTAATTTATCCCATTTACAGAGGAGGAAATTGAGACATGAAAAGATGAAGTGAGATAGTGTGAGATATTTACCTGGAAGGATTGATGCCTGAGTGTTAAATCACATCAGTCATGTTCCACTCTTTGTGACTATGGGACTGTAGCCTGCCAGGCTTCTCTATCCATGGGCTTCTCCAGGTATGAATTCTGGAATGGGTTGCCATTTTCTCCTCCAGGGAATCTTTCCAACCCAGGAATTGAACTCGCAACTTCTGTGTCTCCTGCATTGGCAGACAGATTCTTTACCACTGAGACACCCAGGAAGGATTGATAGAAGGATTAAATAGGATAAATGTAGCACCAGGCTTAAAGTAAATATTCAAAAATACTACTTTACAGGGGACTCAGATAAAGCTCAGATTAGAGCTGAACTACTCTCTTTTCACTGCTGCTGCTGCTAAGTCGCTTCAGTCGTGTCCGACTCTGTGCGACCCCATAGACGGCAGCCCACCAGGCTCCCCCGTCCCTGGGATTCTCCAGGCAAGAACACTGGAGTGGGTTGTCATTTCCTTCTCCAATGCATGAAAGTGAAAAGTGAAAGTGAAGTCGCTCAGTCGTGCCCGACTCTTCGCGACCCCATGGACTGCAGCCTACCAGGCTCCTCCGACCATGGGATTTTCCAGGCAAGAGTACTGGAGTGGGGTACCATTGCCTTTTCCGTCTCTTTTCACTAACCTATGTAAAACTTGGCTAACACAAATTTTCAAATTAAAATATGTTTTTCTACACAACTAGACACAAATAGAGTTTATCTTGAGAATTTGAAAATGAAATAGGATCCATCTATTTTTCTTTGTAGTTTTTTCTATTTCTCTTCTGAATTTTCTCTCTCTATTTTTAGAACACTTAGCTGTTTCAATTGTTTTCTAAATAAGAATTTTAAATTACATTATTTATATCACGTTTTTCAAAATTAAAATAAGAAACATAAATATTATTGATTTTATACTGTTAAAGCCAAATTCTTAAAGTGTGCCATACATATTTTTAACTTTAAACTTTATTAATAATAAGATGAAAAGTTCAGAAAGACACTGGTCAACTGATTCTTAAACAGTTTCATCATAATAAATTATTTTTGTCTGGGATGTTTTGCAGCAACAATGCCCTTTTAAGATAAAGTAATTCTAAGCCACAAATATATACATTCACACAAACACCACTATAATTAGAAATCAGTGCTGTGCTGTGCTTAGTTGCTCAGTTGTGTCCAACTCTTTGCATGTCCGACTATTTGCAACCCCATAGACTGCAGCCTGCCAGGCTCCTCTGTCCATGGGGATTTTCCAGGCAAGAATATTGGAGCTGGTCGCCATGCCCTTCTCCAGGGGATCTTCCCATCCAAGGGATTAAACCCAGGTCTCCCACACTGCAGGCAGATTCTTTACAAACTGAGCCACCAGAGAAGCCCAAGAAAACTGGAGTGGGCAGCCTATCCCTTCTCCAGGGGATCTTTCCAACCCAGGAATCAAACCAGAGTCTCCTGATTTGTAGGTGGATTCTTTACCAGCTGAGCTACCAGAGAAGCCTATAAGAAAATCAGTAGTAGATATAAAAGTCAGTTTTACAGTGCATCTAATAAAAATGATACATACAATTCTTAAATACTTTAACTTAAAAAATACATGTGCATTTACTTGCCAATATTTTTATATAGAGAGGCCAATGGAGCATTTGCTTTGAATTTAACATTTTATATTATCTCTCTTACATGAATCATATCTTCAATATACCATTTAGTTCCTACCTATCTATTTTTCTTTCTTTATGGATTTCATTTTTTATCCCTCCTTCCTGTCTTCTTTTCCTTCCTCCTAGTATAATGAGAACTTGAAGAGACAAATAAACTAATTTCAATTCAAAACTTACTACAATTCAGGTCTTGGTTCTAATCCTTCATTAATCTTTATAATTTCACCCTAGATTTTAGTTATCTTATTAGTGAACTGAACTCAGATCTACTTGCCTGAGTAGACAGCATAGCCAGTCTACTGACACTTATCTACTGTCTGTGGTGAAGGAATATACAGTGCTTATTGCAGGGTGACAAGCATGGAGAATGGGTAGCTAGTGCTCAGAAGACCTGAACTCCCCAGTGCCTTTCAAGGAAGAATTTTTAAAGTCAACATTTGGAGTGAGAGTTGCAGTTCATAGACTTTCTTCTGATTGGTTGGTGGTGAAGTAACAGAGTGATGTTTTGGGATCTTAATCATCAACCTTCTGGTTCCAACCAGTCTGGAGTCTGCCTGTTCATGTTCAGTATGTAGTCACCATCTTCCAACTAGGTAGGAGTGTTAGTTTCTGCAAGATAACTCAAAGACATGTGTCAGATTATGGCTCTCCCCTGAGGAGAAACTAGGACTCTGCTCTACCCCTGAACTATTTAAGCTATCATTATTTTGATTGCTGGACTGCTTTTCCTTTATTTCATTGTTCCCTCACTTTCCTGATTAGTAACTGCTTGAATCTGCTCTTTGGAACTCAGGAAAAGTTGTGAAGACTAAAACCCTTTTTTATAATAAGAAACAAGGAACACAGAGAGGTTTTTGTACCCTAGTGAGCCCCATAAGGTCCTGTTCAGTCTCCTCTTTTTTTTTTTTCTTTTTTTGGTTCTCTTAAATGCTGATGGGAACGGAGTGAGACAAGAAAAGGAATAAAATTTTGGGTAGAGAGATAATCATCAACTCAGCAGGGTAATTCAGTTTGGAGGACTTGAATTTAACCTTTCCAACATGAAATCATCAGAATTATTTTAGCAACCTATATTCATCAACACTTAGCAATGCAGTATATTCTGTTTTCATATTATATCAATTTACAAATATTTCAAGTTAAATATTACCCTAATAAATGCAATTGCCATATACAATTGGTTGGGAAAAAATGCTATCTTGAGAAGCATCTTAATCCAAGAAAGAGCAGAAAGGCACAGACATTACAAAGAGAAGACAATAGCTGGAAGCAATTGCTGACTAGGATCATGAATCAATGCATTTTAAAGAAAGAATGAAAAACATTCAAGCCAACTGTTAAGAGACCAGATAAGAAAGCATTTATGACTTTTTAGCAAAATCGAACTTAATAAATAAAATATTCTTCAGAGACTGGATTTGAATAAATCTAATGCACACAGTCCAAACATCAGGGCCATCCACAATATAGCTCCATATCTATATTTTAAAGCAAACTAAATGTAGGTAAAGTAGTGCTCAAAATTCTCCAAGCCAGGCTTCAGCAATACGTGAACCATGAACTTCCAGATGTTCAAGCTGGTTTTAGAAAAGGCAGAGGAACCAGAGATCAAATTGCCAACATCTGCTGGATCATGGAAAAAGCAAGAGAGTTCCAGAAAAACATCTATTTCTGCTTTATTGACTATGCCAAAGCCTTTGATCACAAGAAACTGGAAAATTCTGAAAGAGATGGGCATACCAGACCACATGACCTGCCTCTTGAGAAACCTGTATGCAGGTCAAGAAGCAACAGTTAGAACTGGACATGAAACTACAGACTGGTTCCAAATAGGAAAAGGAGTACATCAAGTCTGTATATTATTACCCTGCTTATTTAACTTATATACGGAGTACATCATGAGAAAATCTGGGCTGGAGGAAGCATAAGCTGGAATCAAGATTGCCAGAAGAAATATCAATAACGTTAGACATGCAGATGACACCACACTTAGGGCAGAAAGTGAAGAAGTAAAGAGCCTCTTGAAAGTGAAAGAGGAGAGTGAAAAATTTGGCTTAAAGATCAAAATTCAGAAAACTAAGATCATGGCGTCCAGTCCCATCACTTTATGGCAAATAGATAGGGAAACAGTGGAAACAGTGACAGACTTTATTTTGAGGGGTTCCAAAATCACTGCAGATGTTGATTGCAGCCATGAAATTAAAAGACACTTACTCCTTGAAGAAAAGTTATGACCAACCTAGACAGCATATTCAAAAGCAGAGACATTACTTTGCCAGCAAAGGTCCATCTAGTCAAGGCGATGGTTTTCCAGTAGTTATGTATGGATGTGAGAGTTGGACTATAAAGAAAACTGAGCACTGAAGAATTGATACTTTTGAACTGTGATGTTGGAGAATACTATTGAGAGTCCCTTGAACTGCAAACAGATCCAACCAGCCCATCCTAAAGGAGATCAGTCCTGGGTGTTCACTGGAAGGACTGATGTTGAAGCTGAAACTCCAATACTTTGGCCACCTGATGTTAAGAGCTGACTCTTTTGAAAAGACCCTGATGCTGGGAAAGATTGAGGGCAGGAGGAGAAGGGGACGACAGAGGATGAGATGATTGGATGGCAATACTGACTTGATGGACATGAGTTTGGGTAAACTCTGGGAGTTGATGATGGACAGGGAGGCCTGGCGTGCTGCAGTTCATGGGGTTGCAAAGGACCGGACATGACTGAGCAACTGAACTGAACTGAAGTGTAGGTAAGTTTGTTAACAACTGATAAAACAACATTTCTCACAATAGACCATTTAGACATCACTTTATAGGTTGTGGGGGCTTCCCTGGTGGCTCAGAGGTTAAAGCGTCTGCCTCCAATCCTGGAGACCTGGTTCAGTCCCTGGGTCAGGAAGATCCCCTGGAGATGGAAATGGTAACCCACTCCAGTATTCTTGCCTGGAGAATCCCATGGACGGAGAAGCCTGGTAGGTTACAGTCCATGGGGTCCAAAGAGTCGGACACAACTGAAGACTTCACCTTCACTTTCACCCTTATTGGTTATGAAGCTTGAATGTGTGAGTTCCACTTTCAGTATTGCTTAAACATAGTTTAGACAACCAGATCAATCTCATTTTTTTGGAGGTTTACATTAAATGGGAAGAAAATATTCAAACCAAAAACAAAAAATGTTATTACTCGATGTTGCTATTCTCCTTTTTCTACTTCTCTGACATTACTTACTCCTAATTATCCTCAACAGCTGCATCCTCTTCCTGACCTGTAAATATTGGAAAACCTCCCGTCTCATGTCTCCCCTTCTTTTACTATAGTTAATCCTTAGGCAAGTAGAAGTGATGCCATGTCTTCAAGCCCTCATAACTCTCAAATTTAAACCACCAGTCTTACCCATATCCCTGAAATCTAGGACATTTCCTTCCAGTGTCAAATAATCATCATAAACTTAAAGTCCCATAATAAATTCATGATTCCCTGTCCACTTCAAAACCAGCTCCTCTCTGCCTTTCTCCTGCCTGTCCCACAGGGCTACATATCTCACTAAATAGTATTAACACTCTACCAGATGTTCAGGCCAAAACTCATGAAGCCCCCTTTACTTTCTCTTTTTCTCAGCCTTGAGCTCATCTCTCCATATTTCCCATTGGCTCATATTCACAATATATCTAGAAAGCAACGACTCCACATTCATTCTACTACTAATCTCCTAGTCCAAACTACCATCATGCTATGCCTGGATTAAGGTGACTTGCCTTTGAATTAGCCTGTTTTTACTCTTGCCTTCATCCTGTTTACAGTTTACAGAGAAGTCAGAGTAATTCTTTTTAAAATAAATCATATCTAGTCAGTCCACTGTTCAAAACCATAAGTAATTTCCCATATTAAAATAATGTCCAAATATATTAATATATGGATATGCGTGTTTATGTCAGAATAAGATGCTGGGAGGGATTGGGGGCAGGAGGAGAAGGGGACGACTGAGGATGAGATAGCTGCATGGCATCACTGACTCAGTGGATGTGAGTCTGAGTGAACTCCGAGAGATGGTAATGAACAGGGAGGCCTGGTGTGCTGCGATTCATGGGGTCGCAAAGAGTCGGACACGACTGAGTGACTGAACTGAACTGAAAGATCCAGGACCTTTATTATTGCCTTCGAGATCCTACAATGTCAGATGTTCATAATTATTCTCACCATGCTTCCTTCTGCTTACTTTGCAAAAGCCACAAGATTCTTCTTGCTACTTGTCAGGCACACCACAAATGTTCTGTCTCCAGCTCTTGTATTTGCTGCTCTCTGCTTTGAACATTCCTTCCCCAGACGTTCCCTGTCTCTGATCAACAATTACCACTTTAAAAAAAAATAACCACTTTAAAAAATGGAATCTCTTGAAACTTTCTGTCCTTTTATCATTTGTACTTTTTTCATGGCAATTTTCAATATCTGGCACTACATTATATATCTATTTGATTATTTTTCTGTCCAAATTGAGTGTAAACTCCTTGTGAGCAGGATTTTATCTGTTCCATTCACAGATGAATCCCAGATTTTGAAGCAATGACTGGCATGCAGTAGACATTAAATAAATATATTTTGAATGAATGAATCCAGAGATAAGAAAGAGCAGGACGTAGAGCACTTACAATGCCTAATTTAGACTACAAAGAGGAAAAATCCTAAACAAAATGGCCTTGACTTCCTATTGGTATCCCAATTCATGGAAGGTCCAGCAGAACTCCAATTCTAACCAAGAACCAGAGTGGTCCAAACTAAGGAGCCAAAAATGAGTGAGGCATTTCTAATGGGCATTGAGTCCTGACTGTGAGCTGGTGTGCTTTGTTGCTCAATCGTGTCTGACTCTTTGGGACACCATGGACTGTAGCCCGCCAGGATCTTCTATCCACTGGGATTCTCTAGGCAAGAATACTGGAGTGGATTGCCATGCCCTCCTCCAAGGGATCTTCCCAACCCAGGAAACAAACCCAGGTCTAGCTGGACACTTAGCTAAATATTGAGCTCTCAGAGATTATTTAGAAATGCTTCCTGAGTTCCAAAAGTTTGTTGATGAGGAAAATATACAAATAAATAAAATGTACTCTGGTAAGTAAAGTAGTAGAAGAATAGCTCTATAAATATTTTATAAAGGTCCAAATTGAAAAGGGCTTATACTGAACCAGATACAGCTGAGTTGGAGAAGACGTCAGAAAAGATTCATGTGCTAAATTAGTCTGTTAGCTAAAACTCTGTATATAAAGTATGTCTTTTAACTTCTCAAAAATTGACTTAATGAAGAATAATAATTTATTCTTAGAAAGTATAAATTATTCTGTAGAAAACTTTATTCTAATTAATATTCTTTCCCCTTGACATATTAGACACAAATAGTTTTCATGTTGGTCTATACAAAGGAAATGTCAAAAAAGAATAATATAGTCATTGAGGCACAATGCATGTCAGAAATCTGACATATTCTGAGTTAATTTTTTTTAATGTTTACACAAAACTCACCAAGCATCTGAACAGTGACTTTGGGTGTTGGGTGTGTATTCAGCTCAATTAAGCAGATAATATAGGTTCAAAGATATTTTAGGAAAGAAAAAAATGAGTGAAAACATTTTGCTGACATTAGTTTTCCTAATCTTTGAGAAACTACTTTTAAGAAGCAGTCTATCAGAAACAAAATTATTTCCATGTGACATTAGAACAACATTCTGTGTTTTTGTTAGTATATCAGTTCAGTTCAGTTCAGTTCAGTCGCTCAGTTGTGTCTGACTCTTTGTGACCCCATGAATCGCAGCACGCTAGGCCTCCCTGTCCATCACCATCTCCCGGAGTTCACTCAGACTCACATTCATCTAGATTTATGTCTACCATTTTTTGTTTCCTGTTTATTCCTTCTGTTTTCCATTTCTCTGTTTCCCATTTCTTGTCTTGTTTTCAGGTTATGTGAACTTTTTGGTCATTCATTTTAGTTTATCTATTGTGCTTTTGACTATTTATCTTTGTATATTTTTAGGGGTTATTCTATAGATTATAATATGTATATGTAACTTTTTACAGCCTTTTTGGAATCAATTTTTGTCACTTCAAGCAGAATGTTGAAATTTAGTCACCGTATAAGTTCTTTTACTCTCAAAGTTTTGCAGTATTGTTGTTATATATTATCTTTGTGTATATGTGTGCTTAGTTGCTCAGTTGTGTCCCACTCTTTGCAATTCCGTGGACTATAGCCTGCCAGGCTCCTCTGGATTCCACCAGAATCCATGGTGATTCTCCAGGCAAGAATTTTGGAGTGGCTTGCCATGCCCCCCTCCAAGGGATCTTCCCAACACAGGGATCGAACCCAGGTCTCCCGCATTACAGGTGGACGGATTCTTTACTGTCTGAGCCACATCTTTACATACATTGAAAACTGTATCAGATAATATTGAGATTTTTTTCTTTCAACTATCAAACATATTTTAAAGAACTTAAGAGAAGAACAGTTCATTCTGTTTACTCATGTTTATCACTTCCTTTTGCTTTTCCTTTGTTCTTGATGTATAAAGTTTCCTCTGGTATCATTTTCTTTCTGTCTGGAGAATTTCTTTTAGCAATTCTTTTTTTTTTAAATATAAATTTATTTACTTTAATTGGAGGCTAGTTACTTTACAATATTGTATTAGCAATTCTTCTGGCAACCAATTTTCCTAGTTCTTTTTCACCTGACAATATCTTTATTTCACTTTGATAAAGCTATTTTTTACTGTATATAGAATTCTATGTTGATGGTTCTTTTCTCTCAGCAACTTTAAAAAAAAAGCATATTATTTCCTTCTGGCTTCTGTGATTTCTGATGAGAAACCCATGGTCATTTGGATCATTGTTCCCTTATACACTAGATGATTTTAAGATTTTTTTCCTTATTTTCAGTTTCCATAGTTTAGTTTTCAAGTATCCAGATATGGGTTTTTGTTGCTGTATTGTTATTGTTGTTTGTTTCTATTCTGTTTCAAGTTTGCCATTCTTCTTTGACCTGTATATTTATGTATTTCACAAAATTTGGGAAGATTCTAGTTGTGGTTTCTCCAATTTTTTTTTTTTTTAGCACTAAACTCTTTTTCCTTTCTTTCTGATACTATGATGACATGAGTGCTAGATTTTTTCTTATTATCTCACAGGTCCTTCAGCCTATACTATTTTTCTCTTTGTTAGTTCATATTGAATCTGCCCTGTTTTAAAGCTCAGTGACTCTTTTCTCTATCATCTTTGTTATTGAGTGATTTTATTGTTGATTGTATTTTTCTGTTTCAAGACTATTCCTTGTTGGAGCATTTTTATGATAGCTAATTTTAAATCTTTCTCAGATGATTTCAACATCCGTCTGATTTCAGTGTTTGTGATTGTTGATTGTCTTTTCTCATGTGGGTTGAGATTTTCCTGGTTCTTCATATAGTAATTTTGGATTGCAACCTGGACCTTTTTACATTATAAGATTTTGAATCTAATTTAAATTCTATAGAGAATATTGGAAATTTTGTTTTATTTAGTATGGAATTAATCTGATTAGGTTGAGGTCACAAGTTAAAAGATGCCTTCTATGGTTTCAATGCCAGTTTTATTTTCAGTGCTTTTTCAGATCTGTATGGGTACAGTGGTCAATTAACATGTTAATTTAGTTTTCAATTTCTTTTGTATACTGATTAAAATCAGAGCTGTGTATATGTAGATTGAAATGAACCATATATAATGTAATATTCCATATATATATATATATATATATATATATATATATAATATTCAATTAGTAAAACCAGTAGCAACAGATAAATATCAGTGTTTATCCTAGGAGATCCAGTACTGGAAACTTCGGTAAAATGAAACAATTATAATGGGAGTTGAACAGTGTAGACCTAGATGAGCATACCTACTTAGACAACTAGAGATTTATTTTTTGTTATTAATAATTCATTATATTTTACAGTGATGAAAATCTCAGAGTTGAATATATTTTCAAACAATGAAAATAAGGTACTAATTAATTACTCCAAGGGCTGTGAATGTTTAGATATCTTTGACTTATCTTCCCTTTTGCCCTGCTAATTAGAGACATATCTTCCTTCAGTTCAGTTCAGTTACTCAGTCGTGTCCAACTCTTTGTGACCCCATGTATCTCAGCACACCAGGCCTCCCTGTCCATCACCAACTTCCGGAGTTCACTCAGACTCGCGTCCATCGAGTCAGTGATACCATTCAGCCATCTCATCCTCGGTCGTCCCCTTCTTCTCCTGCCCCCAATCCCTCCCAGCATCAAAGTCTTTGCCAATGAGTCAACTCTTCGCATGAGGTGGCCAAAGTACTGGAGTTTCAGCTTTAGCATCATTCCTTCCAAAGAAATCCCAGGGTTGATCTCCTTCAGAATGGACTGGTTGGATCTCCTTGCAGTCCAAGGGACTCTCAAGAGTCTTCTCCAACACCACAGTTCAAAAGCATCAATTCTTCGGTGCTCAGCCTTCTTCACAGTCCAACTCTCGCATCCATACATGACTACTGGAAAAACCATAGCCTTGACTAGACAGACCTTAGTCAGCAAAGTAATGTCTCTGCTTTTGAATATACTATCTAGGTTTCTAACTTGTAAATTGTTTATCACATACCTGCTAACCAATTGCCTGTTTTAAAACTGCTATGATTGATAGAAATTAGCTTACACAAAATTTCTATACAAAATTAGTTCATACAAAATTTGGAAAAATATTGCAAATCATGGATTCTTTTGATTTGAAAGTATTAAAAAACAAACTCTGAAATAGGAGTCAGGTGGCCAATAACCTAGCTCCAGTTTTGTGTTGCTGTCAGACAAGTCTCTTATCTTCTTTGGATTCTAATTTCCTCCTTCATAAAATGAGACATTTTAAAGCATTTACCTTACATTTTCAAAAAATCATCATGAAGATCAAATAAAAAGATGTATTATAGAAGTCTTTTCTAAAAGTAAAAGTATTATGTAAATGTAGGAGATTATTGTTACCCTCATCATCATTCATTAGTGGTACTGATGTTAGTGGATGACTGTAGCACTGCTGAGAAGCATAAAACAATTTTGATACAAATTTTCTCTAGTTTGCCTCATGATAAAGTCTACTTTCCTATCCTACAACTTATTTGCATCCTTTGTATTTTTATTCTGGTTATGTTATTTTTTTTATGGCACCAAATTTGATCTGTGAGTGTTATGAGATCAATCAAATAACAAACTTGGATTAATTCCTTGATCAGTAACAATGAGTTATAAATTCAGTGAATTTTGCAAACTGGGATAGGATTAAGAATAGGTCCCCTAAGATCCCTCCCTGAATGAATTTTACTCATTGTTGAGTGGAGAAGCAACAGTCTCTTGGAGCAACTTACTGAATTACAAAGAAGAAACAGTTTGTCCTTAAAGCATTATGAAATTCAGGGAATGAATGATATTTGCCCAAGGACAATTTTGTAACTTAAATATAGAATATATCAGTTTCTTCGAAGGGTCATGTGTTATTTTAATTCATGTAATCATTAAATAAGTTACTTGAAGATCACAGATTATTAATGGATGAATTTTAAGTGGAAAAAAAAAATATGCATAGGCTGAATAAGAAGATAGGTATGCATTACATCAGAGATGTCATTAAAATATACATGAAAAACACATTTGTGTAATTAGGTGGGCTGCCGTCTATGGGGTCGCACAGAGTCGGACACGACTGAAGCGACTTAGCAGCAGCAGCAGCAGCTGTAGCAGCAGCAGCAGCAGCAGGGATGATGACAGCAATCTATGAAACCTTTGCTTGTGAGCTTTTTTAACTTACATGCAGAGTACATTATGTGAAATGCTAGTCTGGATGAAGCACAGCTGGAATGAAGATTGCCAGGAGAAATATCAATAACCTCAGATATGCAGATGACACCACACTCATGGAAGAAAGCAAAGAAGAACTAAAGAGCCTCTTGATGAAAGTGAAAGAGGAGAGTGAAAAATCTGGCTTAAAACTCAACATTCAGAAAACTAAGATCATGGCATGTGGTCCCATCACTTCATGGCAAATAGATGAGGAAACAGTGGCTGACTTTATTTTGGGGGGCTCCAAAATCACTGTAGATGGTGACTGCAGCCATGAAATCAAAAGACGCTTGCTCCTTGGAAGAACAGCTATGACCAACCTAGACAGCATATTAAAAAGCAGAGAATTACTTTGCCAACAAACATCTGTCTAGTCAAGGCTATGGTTTTTCCAGTCGTCATGTATGGATGTGAGAGTTGCACTATAAAGAAAGCTGAGTGCCAAAGAATTGATGCTTTTGAACTGTGGTGCTGGAGAAGACTCTTGAGAGTCCCTTGGACTGCAAGGACATCCAACCAGTCCATCCTAAAGGAAATCAGTCCTGAATATTTATTGGAAGGACTGATGTTGAAGCTGAAACTCCAATACTTTTGCCACCTGATGCAGAGAGCTGACTCATTGGAAAAGACCCTGATGCTGGGAAAGATTGAAGTCGGGAGGAGAAGGGGGTGACAGAGGATGAGATGGTTGGATGGCATCACCGAATCCATGGACACGAGTTTGAGTAAAGTCCAGGACTTGGTAATAGACAGGGAGGCCTGGCATGCTGCAGTCCATAGGGTCGCAAAGAATTGGACATGACTGAGCAACTGAACTGAACTCAATAGAAGTACCCTGAGAGATTCTGATACACTGCAACATAGGATACCTTCCACAGTTTGAAGAGAGTCAGAAATGAATGGGTGATGTCCTGTTTTCTTCATTTATAAGAATTAATAAAATTATAATCACACTCTGTCACTCACGTCCATATTGAAGAGAATCTAAAAAGCAATGAAATGCGCTATACTTGAAATATGTATTTAATATAAACACTTTTAGAATATAGGTATAAAGCATACATTTTATCACATTATACTGTGGTCTTTGATTTACTTGTACAGTGCCTAGCATATGATGATGACTCTCAAAAAATTATTCAGTTATATGCTGGAAAATGAATATGCTAATGAACAGACAGAGGAATATGCAGACAACACTCTTTAGAGTGATTATAGAACACCTATATGAAGAGTCACAGAAGAGTGCAGGAAACATTAGTTTTCATTCAAGTACCCAATACCCTAATTAAAATTTTTAAAACTTCCCTTTTCAGTTCCCATCTTTAGGTTTGTTTTATGGTATGTTGGATCTATGAAGTTGTTTTCCAGAATCTTAAAGATAGTATTCTTTAAATTATTTTGGTCTTGTTTTCTCAGATATATATATTTTTTTTCATGTCCCTACTTACTTTACATAGATGTGTATAAGAGACAGACCCAGGTCTCCCGCATTACAGGTGGACGGATTCTTTACTGTCTGAGCCACATCTTTACATACATTGAAAACTGTATCAGATAATATTGAGATTTTTTTCTTTCAACTATCAAACATATTTTAAAGAACTTAAGAGAAGAACAGTTCATTCTGTTTACTCATGTTTATCACTTCCTTTTGCTTTTCCTTTGTTCTTGATGTATAAAGTTTCCTCTGGTATCATTTTCTTTCTGTCTGGAGAATTTCTTTTAGCAATTCTTTTTTTTTTTAAATATAAATTTATTTACTTTAATTGGAGGCTAGTTACTTTACAATATTGTATTAGCAATTCTTCTGGCAACCAATTTTCCTAGTTCTTTTTCACCTGACAATATCTTTATTTCACTTTGATAAAGCTATTTTTTACTGTATATAGAATTCTATGTTGATGGTTCTTTTCTCTCAGCAACTTTAAAAAAAAAGCATATTATTTCCTTCTGGCTTCTGTGATTTCTGATGAGAAACCCATGGTCATTTGGATCATTGTTCCCTTATACACTAGATGATTTTAAGATTTTTTTCCTTATTTTCAGTTTCCATAGTTTAGTTTTCAAGTATCCAGATATGGGTTTTTGTTGCTGTATTGTTATTGTTGTTTGTTTCTATTCTGTTTCAAGTTTGCCATTCTTCTTTGACCTGTATATTTATGTATTTCACAAAATTTGGGAAGATTCTAGTTGTGGTTTCTCCAATTTTTTTTTTTTTTAGCACTAAACTCTTTTTCCTTTCTTTCTGATACTATGATGACATGAGTGCTAGATTTTTTCTTATTATCTCACAGGTCCTTCAGCCTATACTATTTTTCTCTTTGTTAGTTCATATTGAATCTGCCCTGTTTTAAAGCTCAGTGACTCTTTTCTCTATCATCTTTGTTATTGAGTGATTTTATTGTTGATTGTATTTTTCTGTTTCAAGACTATTCCTTGTTGGAGCATTTTTATGATAGCTAATTTTAAATCTTTCTCAGATGATTTCAACATCCGTCTGATTTCAGTGTTTGTGATTGTTGATTGTCTTTTCTCATGTGGGTTGAGATTTTCCTGGTTCTTCATATAGTAATTTTGGATTGCAACCTGGACCTTTTTACATTATAAGATTTTGAATCTAAAATATATCTTTAGAATATTTTAACCTTAATGATTATACTATATTGTATCTTAATTGTAAATTTTACTTAAAGTATAAGTATTTTTTTCATGCAGCAGCTGTAGTGTATTCTATTGAGTCGATATACCACAGTTGGCTTCCTAGGTGGTGCTAGTGGTAAAGAACCCGTCTGCCAATGTAGGAGACATAAGAGACTCGGGTTCAATCCCTGGGTTGAGAAGATCTCCTGGAGGAAAGAATGGCTACCCGCTCCAGTATTCTTGTCTGGAGTATCCCATGGATAGAGGAGCCTGGAAGGCTACAGCCCATGGGGTCGCAAAGGGTCTGACACAACTGAAGTGACTTAGCACCCATGCACATACTGCTGCTGCTGCTGCTAAATCGCTTCAGTCGTGTCCGACTCTGTGCGACCCCACAGATGGCAGCCCATTGGGCTCCACCATCCCTGGGATTCTCCAGGCAAGAACACTGGAGTGGGTTGCCATTTCCTTCTCCAATGCATGAAAGTGAAAAGTGAAAGTGAAGTCGCTCAGTCGTGTCTGACTCAGCGACCCCATGGACTGCAGCCCACCAGGCTCCTCCATCCATGGGAGTTTCCAGGCAAGAGTACTGGAGTGGGGTGCCATTGCCTTCTCCGATGCACATACTATAGTTACCCAATTCTTATGCTTGGACAAAAATTGTTTTCAGCTTTCAGCTATTTTAAAAAAGAACATGATGAGCTTCTCTGTGCATACAGCATTTTTTTCTCCTAGAATTTGGAGTATTTAGTTGAGATAAATTCCTAGATTTGGAATAAAACCTTATGTGGTGGCCATAGAGGTGTCCTTTTTAGATCTCCTTTCGAAATAGGCAGTTGTGGAGAGCATAGATCATTGACAACCTCTAGCTGTCACACTTTTGGATATGCCACAGCATGTGGAAATTCACATGGGAGGTGTGCTTCTTCTGTGATGCTCCTGGCCCAGGAGCATATTAGTAGTATTAGAACTGTGGCATCCCTGCACTACAGAAGAATCTTCCAAGCAGCCATTTTGCTCAAGGACTCCCCACCAACCTGGCTGAGACTTTCTCAGAACTGCTCTCCATGTGAAGCTCTTCCATCCCTCTTTCCTTTCACAAGGGTCAGATTTTCATCGATGTCTGAGCAGATTCCTTGCCTAAGCCCCTCCTCCTTTATCACTCACAGGTTATTCTCCTGGTAAAGATCTCTTAAGCCCAATGGTTCTTGGCATCAGAGGACCTAACCTGACACAGCATATAATCATTGTTCAGTCTCTTGATATATAGTGTCTAGTTTACTTTCAAAGCACCTTGTACCAATCTAAACCTCCATTGCAATGCAGCTTTTCAGCACTGTTTTCTTTTTAAAATGTTCATTAACTTGATCAATGAAAGAATGCTATTCCACTTTTAGAATTTGTTTCCTTCATTAGACTAAATATCCCTTTTTTTCCATTTGAGATCTACAAAATCTATTCATATTTCACCAAGAAACTTTTCTTATAATTCATAGTCATAATTATAATACTTTTTGCTGCATTTTTGACAGTGTATTTGGATGAAAGTCTCATTCAATATTCATTTAAAGTAGTTGGGGTAAATTAAGAATGTAAGACAAATATCATGATCACTCATTTACTCAAGCCTAAATTAAGATCACAGATAATATTTATGTTTTGCTAGCAGTGGTAGTAGTGGAATCCAGGCCTACAGTATGTCTCCAGGAAAGGCATATAGTTTGACATTTCTATAATTAAAACGTGTGCGTGTGTGTGTACATATCCATTGGCATGCATGAGTAGCAGTTGTGTTAAGTGTGCAGAATTTGTTGGAAAAGAGGTAAGGCTTAAAATTCCTTTACTTCCTTGTCTTATTTTTTTTTCTGTTAGTAGTACTCTTGCCTGGAGAATCCCATGGACGGAGGAGCCTAGTAGGCTGCAGTCCATGGGGTCGCTAAGAGTCGGACACAACTGAGCGGCTTCACTTTCACTTTTCACTTTCATGCATTGGAGAAGGAAATGGCAACCCACTCCAGTGTTCTTGCCTGGAGAATCCCAGGGACGGGGGAGCCTGGTGGGCTGCCGTCTATGGGGTCGCACAGAGTCGGACACAACTGACGCGACTTAGCAGCAGCAGCAGCAGTCTTGCTTTTTTTCTTTTGTTTTTCCTTCACTATCTTCTTCACACCTTTATTTCCAAGGTATCCCTGATCATCTGATATTTATTAGGTAGTTAAATTATGCACGTCTCAATCTCTGTGTCCCCAAACACACATAGCTAATCAAGAATAAAACCATTTATTGTAAATTTGCCTCTAGAATGAGTCCTCATTTCTCTGATTTTGAGGATGGATAGATACTCATTATGATCTGGTAGACAATTATAACATGCACATTTAGAGTGTAGGTGGATAGAAGAGTACTCTGTGTTAGGTGTTAAGACTTTTATTTTACTCATTTAAAGACAAAGATTTAAATGTGCTTGTTTAAATTCAACAAGCCCTTAGAGCGATGAGGCCTTGGGGGTAAGAGGTGCTTAAAACCAAATAGCACAGGAACTGAAGAAGTAATTATATGCCAGACTGAAGATGGAGCTGAACAGAGTGAGCTGCTCTGGGAACAGGAGATGAAAATCTGAATTATATCCCAGGATCTGTAGACCAAGAAAGCAGACTGGGAAACATGCATCTTCCTCCATCCTACCAACTTTTGTAAATGACAGAGCTTTTCAGATGATTTGGTAATCTGATTACATCCTTCTTTTCTGCATTTTGCTTTAATCTAAACTTAAACATTTAATTAGAAAGTTGTTTTTAATGAAGAACACAAATATTTCATAATATAGTATATATTCAGGTTTTGAAATGGTAAGAAATAAAAAATAATTGGAGTGGAATTTCAATGTCTTTATCTCCCTGAAGACCAGCTTTTAAAAGCCATATCAGCTCCCTCACCTTTTCCAAAAGATGTCAATGGAAGGGAAGGGGGAAGGTGGGAATCATTCTGAGCAGATTTCAGGCATACCAAAGCAGTGGGATTAATATTATGTGAAAGACTTAACCCACTTTCCTCAGCTGCTTTGAACATAGGAGGGAGGAGGCAAAGAGGTATATATTCTTTGTTCCAAATCCTTTCCCAGGGAATCTGGTTTATGGCTTAAGAAGGCTCTAAAAAGCCTGGCAGGCTACAGTCCATAGCATCGCAAAGAGTTGATCATGACTGAAGTGACTCAGCACACACAGCACAGAATTGAACAGGAGGGATCAGAAGTGATCATAAGCCCAAATTGATTCTTTTTTCATTTCTTTCAAAATTGAGGGCTCATTTTTTGATGAAAGTGAAAACCATACCTATAGAAACTAATATAGTTAGGCCCATCAATCTGACTACTAAAAAAGAAAGTTATTTTACATTTCTAGAAACATTTTTTAAGCAACTCATTGTGAATATACAAGTATACATTTTTGCCTCTGAACATTCTTTTAAAACTTAAAAAGTTCCAAATTTCTGTTGATGAGAAGTACAAATTCCATTTTAGAATCCAGTGTTGAAGTCTGATTCTTCACAGCATTATAACAAAACAAAAAGTTCCAGGTTAACAATGGATTCCTGAGCTTCTAAGCAAGTGTGTTTTGCTTTTTTTTTTTTTTAACACTAAACTGCATGTAAATTAAAAATGGAAGCAAAGATAATGACAAAGAAACGGCCACAGTATGGTATGTCCTGCTTGTGACTTTCACTAAAGTTACTCTGGTATGGTGAGGAGAGAATGAGAGGACTCTGTTCATTTATTTATTCAGTAATTATTTATTAAACAGCAATTGTGTTCTAAACATAGAGACTGTGGTTTGAAAACTTTTAAGTACCTGATCTGTAGGACCTTACATTCAATGGGGGAGAAAGGAGAAATATCAGGAAAGGGAATGTATAATTTCAATACAGAGCAAAGCACTGTGATAAGGGAACCTTAGATTTTAGAAGTGGCAAGGTTAGTGAAGGCTTTCCAGAGGCTGTAATAGAAAGCTGAGCCCTAAAGGATAATGAGGAGTTTGCCTGGCAAGAGTCTGAGGGAGGGCTGAGGGGAAAAAAAAAGAGTAAATCTCAGGCAATAGGAACGCTGTGTAGTATTTTAATAGATCATATCCTTGCATTTCTTCAGAATTTGTGTTTTAAGAGAGACAAGTAGGGGCAGTTACATAAGAGGGGCAAAATCCCAAAGGCAGAGGGCCCCACTGGTGGAGAGGTGGATGGATTAGCATTACAGTAAGGTGGATCCTTTCCTGTAGTAATAGTAGGCAAGGATAAATAGAAGTGTATAAAGGCTGTTGTTTGTAAGGGAGATACCAAAAGTTGATATAATGGTCTTTATGTTCTCATTGGTACAGATAGCCAATTTCTTTGCAGATACTGAAAGAGGAGGGGTAGAATAGAAGATTTCAGGAAAGAACAAAGATCTGAAATAGCTGTCATATATAGAAGTAGAGAGGGAAGTAGAGAGTTGATTAGGGAAACCTGAAAGGATTTTTAAATAATATTTAGGGTCCAGCTATGTGGAGAGGCTGAAGCTGAGTGGTGGTTATAGTTAGTGACTCGTGAGACCATCTTTAGTTTCTGAAATATACGAATAGAGAAAGGCAGGTAGACTGCTCCAGGATTGGGTCTTCACTGATATTGTGACTCTTTCTATTTTTCTCTACCACTCATTTCTTGTCACTGAAGAGGTCTTATGACTGATATTCTGATTCTGTAAGGGTTTTCCTTTCCTTGATATTTAGCAAGTTTGGCTCAAGTTCTGGCCATGCTTAAAGTGTCAAAGATTTAATGTCCCTAGAAGATGCTTTAAGCAAATAATTAGTGGCAAGTTAGTGGATAAATATCCTAGCCTCCCCACCCTTTATGTGGGATGACTGTGAAGCATGTTCTATACTGTTTGCCAGAATAGCCCAAAAGGATTGAGCTCCAGTTCATTATAGTAGTAAGCTGCTTAATAAATGCACCCTTTATTGACTAACCTATTTCCTTTATGACTGTGTAACAAAACACCTCTGTAGGTAGTTTGTTAGTTGCTTAAAAAAGTAGGATTTATTTTTTCTCACAATTCTATGGGGTGACTGGGCTGAACCGAGAGTTCTTCTGCTTTACCTAATAATAGCAGAATTCACTTACATAGCTGCCCTTGACTGGGAGTCTGACTGGGACAGGAACGTCCTTGGTGGCTTTATGTCCAAGTTTGAGGCCTCAGTGCAAAGTGTGAAATAGCTGGAGTCTGAACCTCTTTTTATCTACATGCTTTCTAGTTATTCATTAATGTAGTCAGAAGTTCTTTATATGGTGTCTACCCAAGAAAGCAAAAAGAGTAGACTGCTAGAACTCTTCTGACCTTGACTTAGAACTGACACAGTGTGACTTCTGCTGCAATATAATAGCCAAAACAAGGTACAAGGCCAACCCAAATTCAAGATGGGGAACACAAACTTTTTCTCTTGATGGGTGGGGCAACATGTAAGAACAGGGATCTAGAACCACTGATGATGATCTTTACAGACTCTCTCGTTTTCCTTCTCTGTCTCACTTTTCTCCTTCACTAGTGTTTCCAGGGATCAGATTCCAATAAACTACTTACATAGAATTCTCATCTCAGAATCTTAACCAAAAGAAGTAGAGGTAAATGAGACAGACGAAAGCCAGAATGTGAACACAGACTATGAGTAAAAGAATAAAGTGATGAGCCACAGGGTTTGGGCTGCATGGAAAAGAACATGTTAAAGGGGTTCAAAAAGAAGCCTTGAGACACTTAGGGCCTTTGATATCTATGATATCAAAGAACTTGATGTGTTAAGTTTCGCAGGGAGAAAAGCTGGAAAAGAAAGGATACCATGGCTGTAGGCTCACCCACGGTAGAGTGACCCTTGGTGACTCTACGGAGCAGAAACAAATGGGGCAAAGACAAAATTTCATCAGTCTTTGAACAGGCTGCTGCCATCACTGTAGAAGTAAGACTCACCACTTTTGAAGTCAATTCTCTGGGTTGTGCGTTAGATAAATACTCCTTTAGCTTGTATTACAATGATCCATGATACTAGATCTGAAGAAGAGGCGGATGTCAACACAAACAGTACTACCCCTGGCCAATAAGTTCACCCCAAAACAGCTTGAGAGGAATCTCTTGCCTGTCAGAGATGTGACCTTAGTGAAGTATGCTTTTTTTTTTTTTAACTGGGACATAAACAATAATAAATTTAAGGGAAATAAAGAAACATCAGGGTCAAATTAGACTTAGGTCATGATGTCATCAATTAGGTAATACATGACATCATGAAAGTAATGCAGCCTTTTTGAATCTCATTTCTTCTTGCATTGTTGTTTTTGTTCAGTCACTCAGTTGTGTCTGACTCTTTGCAACCCCATGGACTGCTGCACTCCAGGCTTCCCTGTCCTTCACCATCTCCTGGAGCTTGCTTAAACTCATGTCTATTGATAGGTGATGCCATCCAACCATCTCATCCTCTGTTATCCTCTTCTCCTCCTCCCTTCAATATTTTCCAGCATCAGGGTCTTTTCTATTGAGTCGATTCATCTCAGTGGCCAAAGTATCGGAGCTTGTTTCAGCATCAGTCCTTCCAATGATCATTCAGGGTTGATTTCCTTTAGGATTGACTGTTTTGATCTTGCTGTCCAAGGGACTCTTGAGAGTCTTCTCCAAACAACAATTCAAAAGCATCAGTTCTCCAGTGCTCAACCTTCTTTATGGTCTTCTTTTTGTATCGCATGGTATTAATACCTCATCTGATTGTGATTAGATTAAGTTGTAAAATATTTGCTAAGTGCCTAGTCCACAAGAGGGTGCAATTAAATATTAGTTCCCTTTCACCCAATCTTCCTTTCCCCATCCTGTAAATCAGGATTCATAGGTAAAACATAATACACCTGATCTTTTTTACTGTTGTAGCTTGTCTCTAGAGAAGCATAATACATGTGGTCCACTGTCAGTACTCATGTGGCCTAAAGGGTTCACTCTATCTCCCTTAGTTCTGTTCACTGCTAAGCAGTGATGAGGGAGACTGTAAGTTAGTTGCAAGTGCCCAATATGAGGAATGTTTTTCCAATGGAAGGCAAGAGGATTCATTTATACTAAGTGGCTGGACAATCTGCTTGGAAGGTATTTGGCATTCATATGGATTTGGGCGAGAAATAAGCTTCATCTGAACTCTGTTGCACTCTTATTCATCTTGTTAAAACTGATATTCAAGAGATTATAGTTGTATTCAAGTAAGAATAAGTGAAATTTTCACTACATAATTTATGTTTATAGATTTTTGTGGTTTGTAAATTAAACTTGGAAGCTCTTGGCTAAATTATTTGTCTCTTCATTTCAAAAGAAGGAGTTAAATTCTTATTCTTGCCGTTGGTGTGATTATAGGTTAGTTCATTCTTTTTGCCCCTTAAAACAATGAAAACCAATGATATTTGATTCCAAATATTTCACAATTGAATAGAATGATTTGGAAAGGATGCAAATCAGTTACACATATAAGCTATATAAATAGCCTTTTAGGGGATAGAAAGTTGTAAATAGGAACTTGAGGGTAATTTTGTCCTCATCTTCAGGTTTAATTTAGCCTGCCAGAATTTGTAAACTGATAGAAATTGTTACTTGTTCAGATAATTTCTGCTTACATAGCACGTTCATGAGACAGAACACTAGAAAAAAAATTCCTTCTTTCTTGATATTTCCCCAACTTGGAACATCCTTCTTTGCATAACAGAGTATTCATTCTGTTGCTTTCCTTTTTCAACTCTCACCTGCACAGAATCATCCTTGGATCCTGATTTTGGCCCAGAAAGTGAAAGTTGCTCAGTGGTGTCCGACTCTTTTCAATCCCATGAACTATACAGTCCATGGAATTCTCCAGGCCAGAATACTGGAGTGGGTAACCTTTCCCTTCAGGGGCTCTTCCCAACCCAGGGATTGAACCCAGGCCTTCCACATTGCAGGCAGATTCTTTACCAGCTGAGCCACAAGGGAAGCCCAAGAATACTGGAGTGAGTAGCCTGTCCCCTCTCCAGTGGATCTTCCCAACCCAGGAATTGAACCCAGGGTCTCCTGCATTGCAGGTGGATTCTTTACCAACTGAGCTATTGGCCCAGAAATTAGATGCTATCATCCAGACAGGAGACAGGCACCTGTTAGATCTTCAACTGACTATAGGTCCACTGCTCTGCCACAGTTTCTCCAAATTCCTCCAGCAATCCCTCCATCTCTTGCTTCCTGGACTAGCTCTGAATGCCCTGCATGCTGTGTGGTTGGCCCCCTTCTGCAGTATGATCCCAGATAACATAATTCCCTATGGGGAATCAAGCCTGAGACACAGGGCTTTCTGTTCCGTCTTCATAGTGTTTAGCGCTTCCTTCTATGCACTGTTACTATTTACATAAGTATGCTGCCACTGCTGCTGCTAAGTTGCTTCAGTCGTGTCCGACTCTGTGCGACCCCATGAACTGACGCCTGCCAGGCTCCTCCGTCTATGGGGTTTTCCAGGCAAAAGAGTACCGGAGTGGGGTGTCATTGCCTTCTCCATACATATGTATATCTGTATGTATATATTCTTGTGTGTATCTCTTCTGGCAGATTATTAACTCTCTAAAGACAGACACAAAACTCTGTCTTACATGTTTGTGTCTAGAAGTGAACAGTACAGCACCTTGTACCAACCAGGTGCTTAATGCATGTGTGCATGCATGTTAAGTCGCTTGTGGCTGCCTCTTTGCAAGCCTATGGACCGTAGCCCACTAGGCTCCTCTGTCCATGGGATCTCCAGGCAAGAATACTGGAGTGGGTTGCCATGCCCTTCTCCAAGGGGATCTTCCCGACCCAGGGGTCAAACCCATGTCTTCTCTTGTGTCTCTTGTATTTTCAGGCATATTCTTTACCCCTAGCGCTGCCTGGGAAGTCCCAGGTGTTTAATAAATGCTTATTAATGTTATTTGAATGAATGGAATCCAGGCAGTTATAAATAACATTGTACTACCTATCCTGTTTTTGCTTCTAAATAATAGATAACAGATAATAATATAATAATAATAGATATAATAGATAATAATAAATCATATTATTTATATTATTAATACAATAATATTAATAATAGATAATAATCTATTATTATCTATAATAATAGATAAATTCAGGTGATAGATCTAAAAATTTCAGAATCTTATACAATATGCAGCATCTTTTCTTGAAATTTTTAGTCAATGTCCACTTGTTTAGTCTTCAAACTGAAAATTATTTTTAATACATCATTCACAACGTTCTCCCACTCATCTGAAGTACTGATGTAAACGTAAACAAGCTTCTTATCTCTGTATGGTATGACAGCTTCGGGTTTCAGTTGATGATTTACTTGAGATTGTATGTGAGAGCCTGCATTTTTACCCCCACTTTTCTTCAAGGGACTATTTGTCTCTCTTGAATATTCTCTATGGGCCTGAAATCTGAGGAATTATCCAGACTTGTTTTGTAGATATCATGCAAGTCTTCAAATACGAAAATTCCAGCAATAAGGCTATTTAGAGACTTTCTTGGTTAAGACTCCATACTGCCACTGCAGCAGACGTAGGTTCCATCCTTGACTGGGAGCTAAGATCCTACATGCTTTACAGCCAACAACAACAACAACAAATGGAGGCTATTTGTATAGTTGAAGAACGCTACAATTGGAAAGTAGAAAAAAAAATCTATTCTAGCCTCATATTTCACATAAGTAAACTCAAGCCTTGATAGGAACTTTTCCAAAGTCCCACAGCTGCCTAGTAGTGGAACCATATCTTCTGATGATTGATGGTGGTAGGGGCAGTGTTTTTTGCTGTAGCCTAATAGAATTAGATCCAAAAGCATAACAAAGGAGAAAAAGGTATCTCTTGTAGAGACTATATTCTTGCTGAATTTTAAATAGGATTTTCTTTCCTTACAGTCTGATATAACCATATCCTATAATGCATCAAGATCTGAAACTAGACCTTGTAATGATAGAAATATATGGGCTCTATTGTCAACTATAAAGTGAATTTACTTTCGCTTCAATTGAAAAAATATTTTGCATTGAGTGTATGCTTGTTTTTAATTTAGAAAATATAATTTACTTGGGAACTTAATTATTACTAGTTCTTGAGACAGTTTTTCAAGCTTTGAGATATGTTATGGATTATTGTAAATCTTGGCAAATAATTTTGGACAAAGATTCTTTTTGTTTCTTTTGTTTTTCCTACTTTGGTTTTGGGATCTGATGAAGGGTGTTGGTCTTGAGACATTTGACTGACATTTTTTTCCCACTCTCCAAAGTTTTGAGAAATATTGCTCAAAAGTTTGGGAAGTGGGAAAAAATATATATATACACATGTATATATATATATTGACTTGCATTCTTAGCTATTTGGTGATACATTATTTCATTAAATTTGCTTATTATCCACTTTATTTTCCTTTTTATTCATGTGTTATTGTTTAAGCCTCTTCCAAAAGCAAGTGATGTGTTTCTAGCCCATTGACTTCAAATCTTATCTGTACTTCTTGGTATCTATTTAGATCCTTCTATTCCCAGAATTAAGCATAATTTATGACTTACTTCTGGTGTGGAGAAATAAATCTCTAATCAAATAACCCACCTACAAATAACAACCATAAACTCTGACCAGAAACAAAACCAAAGAAAAACAAAACAAAATACAATGATATTAGCATTTTGGAGAATGAACAATAATAGAAGGAAGCTTTTTAGAAGGGAGTTGAAACTTGTATTAAGCAATTAGCAGAGGGTGGGGTGAGTTTCACATTTTTGTGGCTTTTCTTGAGAGCATCTGCAGTTGTAGTGGCAAAAAAAGAAACTAAACTTCAAAAGAGAGCCTGATGCTTTCAGACTGGAGGAATATGGGAAGGGACAGGGATGCCAGAGAGTAAAAGGTAACTTAAAGAAAGAAAGAGACAGAGATGGGAAAACTCAAATTCCATATTCAAGCTCTGCCTACCACTTTTTGGCTGACCCCAGAACCATACACGCACAGGGCAGACTGAAAGCAATTGGAACAGATCTGAATAGGACAGAGTTTGCAGCTTGAGATTAGCCAAGCTAATGACTGGCTGGAACAAAAACACCAGCTTTCTCTGTTTCTATATAACTGAATCCAGAATTTTTACCGTTAACATTGACAGTGTCCAAGATACAACCCCAAATTAGTTCAAATACAAAAAACATGGTAAATTGTAATCCTTTCTCAAAGGGAAAGAAAATCAATAGATGAAAATTCTGAAATGACTCAGATATTAAAATTATCAGAAAAGAAATGGAAAGAAGCTGAATTATTAATTATAACAGTTGAATGAAATAAAAGAAAATATGGTTAATATGAATAAAAAGATAGGAAATATCAGCAGAGAAATTCTGTATTAAAGAATGAAAATTTAGAACAGAAAAATACATTATCTGAAATAAATTAGCAAGTAGGATTAATAGTATAATGGATGTGGCTGAAGGATGCGAGTGAACTTGAGATAGATGAATAGAATCCATGCAATCTGAAAAAGAGTAATTAAAAAAAAGAATGGAGAGAATAAGCAGAAACTCAGAAGCCTGAAGGAAAATTTTAAACCATCTACTATATATGCATTTGAGAATGGGCAGGAAAATTATTTAAGTATTTTAAGAATAGAAGTAAAAGCTTCCTAAAGGTTTTGAAAGACATACATATTCAAGGAGTTTACCAAACCCCAGACACAACAAATTTGATGAAAACAATGCCTAGGCATATCATAGTAAAATTACTGAAAGCTAAAAATAATATTGCACTCAAAATTATATTTAGTGTTATTTAGGTATTACAATGTTGCATTTGAATATATTTTTTAAAGATGAAACAGTAGAATATAGTCTTTAAGTAAGAGGCTTTAGTCTCCTAAAATCAAGCTCTGCCACTATTAAGTCTATGACCTTGAGACAGTTTCTTTTCTTAGAACACCATTTTCTGCCTTTATAAAATGATGATAAAGATGCAAATAACTGGAAAAGGTCAGTTTTCATTCCAATTCCAAAGAAGGGCAATGCAAAAGAATGCTCCAACTACCGCACAGTTGCACTCATCTCACATGCTAGTAAAGTAATGCTCAAAATCCTCCAAGCCAGGCTTCAGCAATACGTGAACCGTGAACTCCCTGATGTTCAAGCTGGCTTTAGAAAAGGCAGAGGAACCAGAGATCAAATTGCCAACATCCGCTGGATCATGGAAAAAGCAAGAGAGTTCCAGAAAAACATCTACTTCTGCTTTATCGACTATGCCAAAGCCTTTGACTGTGTGGATCACAATAAACTGTGGAAAATTCTGAAAGAGATGGGAATACCAGACCACCTAACCTGCCTCTTGAGAAATCTGTATGCAGGTCAGGAAGCAACAGTTAGGACTGGACATGGAACAACAGACTGGTTCCAAATAGGAAAAGGAGTGCGTCAAGGCTGTATATTGTCACCCTGCTTATTTAACTTATATGCAGAGTACATCATGAGAAACGCTGGACTGGAAGAAACACAAGCTGGAATCAAGATTGC
>SJYT01042066.1:1017123-1029325 GCA_006410635.1 Cephalophus harveyi
CTGAAACTCCAGTACTTTGGCCACCTCATGCGAAGAGTTGACTCATTGGAAAAGACTCTGATGCTGGGAGGGATTGGGGGCAGGAGGAGAAGGGGACGACCGAGGATGAGATGGCTGGATGGCATCACTGACTCAATGGATGTGAGTCTGAGTGAACTCCGAGAGATGGTGATGAACAGGGAGGCCTGGCGTGCTGCGATTCATGGGGTTGCAAAGAGTCGGACACGACTGAGCGACTGAACTGAACTGAACTGATATGGATGATGTATAGATTAAATTATATATGCAGGACTCTTGGCAAATCACTTAGTGGAGGTTAAATAAATGATAGTTCTTGTTACCTTTTGTTTTTTCCTAAATACTCTTTGCTTGGTTGTACTTCTTAATCCTTATTATAGAAAATAATTTTCCTTTCTTATAATGCCTTTTTCTAATTTGGGTATGAATATTTAATAGTCTTGTATAATAAGTTAAGATGCTTTTCTAGTTTTTGCAGTATAGTTTTTATAACAGACTGTACTGGTTTTTGAAGGTTTACTGTGTTGCCTTTAAATATACTTGGACTTGTGTAGGTGCCTGTGTGTGTATGTTTATCTAGATTTCTAACTGCTTAGGTAATATTTTATTTTATAAAAATCTATTCAGGTTTTCTAATTCCTCTCAAGCTAGTTTCATTTTCAACAAAAATGTCCTTTTTAAAATAGCTTTAATAATTGGTTCAAATAAATAGCATAAAGTTGTTCATGTACATGCATGCTCAGTCACTAAGTCATGTCTGACTCCTTGTGACTGTAGCCCACTAGACTCCTCTGTCCATGGGATTTCCCAGTCAAGAATACTGGAGTGGGTTGCATCTCCTCCTCCAGATCTTCCTGACCCAGGGATCAAACCCATGTCTCCTGAATCTCCTGAATGTCAGTTGTGTCAGACTCTTTGGGACACTATGGACTGTAGCATGCCAGGCTCCCCTGTCTATGGGATTCTCCAGGCAAGAATATTGAAGTGGGTTGCCAGGCTCTCCTCCAGGGCATCTTCCCAACCCAGGGATTGAACATGTGTCTTCTGTATCTCTTTGCATTGGCAGGTAGATTCTTTACCCCTGAGCCACCTGGGAAGCCCTTGTGAAAGTGTGAAAGTGTTAGTTGCTAAGTCATGTCCGATTCTTTGTGAGCCCCTGACTGTAGCTTGCCAGGCTCCTTTCTCCATGGGATTTCCCAGGCAAGAACACGGGAATGGGTAGCCATTCACTTCTCCAGGGGATTTTACCAATGCAGGGATTGAACGCTGGTCTTCTGCATTGCAGGCAGATTCTTTACCATCTGAGCCATCATGGAATCCCTTATGGATATATAAGGGAAGCCTTTATAGATACATAAATTTAAATTTTATATTTTTATATTTATACATTATATATATATGTGTATATATATATATACCCTTGTATATATTGCTATCCATTCATCCGTCAGTGGACATTTAGGTTGCTTGTCTTCGCTATTGTAAATAATGCTGCTATGAACATTGTGGTGCATGTGTCTTTTTGAATTAGAGCTTTTGTTTTTTTCTGGGCATCTGCCCATGAGTGGGATGCTGGATCATATGGTAGCCCTATTTTTAATTTTTTAAGGGACCCCCATACTGTTCTCCATAGTGACTGCACCAGTTTACATTCCTGCCAACAGTGTATGAGAGGATTCCATCTTATTCATACCCTCTTCAGCATTTATTATTGGTAGACTTTTTGATGATGGCCATTTTGACTGGTATGAAGTTATATCTCATTGCAGTTTTGATTTTGATATTCTCACTTTTAAAATGACATTTTATTTAACTATATAAACTACGTACTTATTTTCCCTCAATACTTTGAAGATACTATTCCACTGTTTTCTAGACTCTGTTGTTGCTGGTGAGGTGTTAACTATCGGTTTAGTTGAACTTCCTCTATAGATAATTTGTCCTTACTCTCTGTCTTTGGTATTTGTACAGATTGTGGATTTTTTGACTCTAAAATTCATTCTTTTCTCTTCTTCTTGGTTGTTTTTGAAGATAGCTGACAATTCAGGATGAATTTCCTAGGCTCCAAAATCAGTTTTCTTCTGCCTGGGCTCATCCAATGGGAATCATTGGTAACTGACTGGAGGAAAGAAGAAATAAAAATATTTCTCCTTTGTCAACTTGGGTTACATTTCCAAGTACAGCTACTTCTCTGTGGTGACCCAGCTGGTTCACCAGGACTCCCTATTTTACCTCTCTGTCCCTTGTCATTGCTAAAAAATTTCTGGGTTGTGTCACCATACCTTGGTTCACTTATCAGCCTCTTCTGCATACTTCATATTATCTCATTTTAAACACTATGAGTTGTGTTTTCTCTGATTGGATCATCAGTGATACAGTGTTCTAGATTTCATTATAATGTCTCTAGGTTTGAATTATTTTTAATTGTTATTCTTAAGACTTGCTTTATACATCTGATGTTTCATATCTTTCTCAGTTTTGGAAAGGGTCCATTATTACTTGAGATATTGTTTTTTTGTCTTTATTTTCTCATTCCCAACTAAACTTTAGACGTATGTTAGTTATTTTTATTCTGTTCTTCATATTTCTTAATCTCTTTTCTTAAATTTTTCATTTTTATCTTATTCTGGGTAAATTCCTTAAAATTATCTTTAATTTCAGTAATTCTTCCCTTGTCTGGCATCTAATATGATGTAGCCTCATTTCAAATGTTAACTTTACTATAAATTTTATTCCTATCACATCTGCTTTTTCATGTTTTTTCTTATATTTGCCTCTTTCTGTAAATTTTTATCATTTTAAATGTTTTATCCCATTAAATTCTGATATTAATATTCTCTTCTTTAAGTTCTTAGAGCTGTGCCCTCCCAATTCATTTTCTAGCTTAATGCTCATATTTGATGTAAAGCACTTTTGTGTCTGCTGATTGATATGGAAAAGCTTTTCTTTATCTCTGACATTTCTGATATGTAAGCTCTTCTTAATTGGGGCTTGCTTTACCTGTGAGACCCCCACATGATCTAGGTTGTTGAAGGTGTCTTGCTAGAGAGTTGTTGTTTTTTTCTTCTTCTTCTTCTTTCTTTTTCTAGGTAGTCCATGCATATTACCTGATTGCCATTCTCTGTGATTGCCATTATTGTACAACTGCCTTTTGTCCCTGAGTCTTCCTGATTATTACTGAATTGGATAATACCCCCGGGATGTTGTGGGAACATCATAAGGCCTTGTCCTTCACATTCCTTTTCTTCCTGTCTATTTAGAATTTTAATTTATTGAAAGATTAAACATTTTAAAGGTTTTGTTAGTGTATATGTTTGTGTATTTTCTGTTTTAAATATGTTTTAACAGGAACATTTCTAAGATTTTATAGTAAAGAGTAGAGCATACTTCTCCCAGGGGAATTTTTACCATTCCTTTGACTTAAATGTTTTTGTTTGTATTTTTTTCCCCGAGGATACCTTCCAAACTCATTTTTGTATTTATTCAGGTCTTTACCTGAATGTGATCATTCAATGATAACCATCACTACCCATCCTATCTGAAATTTCAACCACAAATTTCCCATCTTAGAATGTATTTCTCCTTTCCTCACTTTATTTTAATTCTTAGCATTGACCATTGTCTATCATTTTATGCATTCAAATTATTTTCCTTGCTTATTGGCAGTTGCTCACACAAATACATAACTTGCTTGAGATCAGAAATTTTCATCTGTTTTGTTCATCCCTATATCTTCACCACCTAAAATAATGACTGGCTCAAAATAAAGATGCAATAAATATTTGCTTAATGGGTAAAATATTCAAAGGCTGTATATTGTGTACCTGTCCCTGAACTAGGTGGTGATGATAGAAAGGAAAGTAAAATAGACAAGATTCCAGCCCTCATGAAGATGGCAGTCTTATAGAGAACATGCTGCTGCTGCTAAGTCGCTTCAGTCATGTCCGACTCTGTGTGACCCCATAGACGGCAGCCCATCAGGCTCCCCCGTCCCTGGGATTCTCCAGGCAAGAACACTGGAGTGGGTTGCCATTTCCTTCTCCAATGCATGAAAGTGAAAAATAAAAGTGAAACTGCTCAGTCGTGTCCGACTCTTAGCGACCCCATGGACTGCAGCCTACCAGGCTCCTCCGTCCATGGGATTTTCCAGGCACGAGTACTGGAGTGGGGTGCCATTGCCTTCTCTGATAAAGAACATAGATAGACTTAAAAGTCAGTTTATCACAAGTAGACAAAGGTTATAATTTCAAATGAACTCTTTTAATGAACTTATTGATATCAGGTGGGCATTCTTTGAGGTTGCATGGTGCTTACTGTTGATATGCAATGCTTCTGAGACCTTTTATTCTTTTTCTTATTTTGAGAAGAGACCAAAGAATACACACACAAACACATCAGAGACAATACTTACACAGAAAACAATTTTAATGGAGAAGCTGACATAAGTTTGACTAAAGTAGTAAGAAAATGAAAGCAGCTAATTATGAAAAATGATACTTAAAAGTATCTTAAATGATACTTTCAGTTCAGTTCAGTTCAGTCACTCAGTCATGTCCAACTGTTTGCGACCCCATGAATTGCAGCACGCCAGGCCTCCCTGTCCATCACCAACTCCTGGAGTTCACTCAAACTCATGTGCATCAAGTCAGTGATGCCATCCAGCCATCTCATCCTCTGTCGTCCCCTTCTCCTCCTGCCCCCAATCCCTCCCAGCATCAGAGTCTTTTCCAATGAGTCAACTCTTCGCATGAGGTTCAGCCTCAGCATCAGTCCTTACAATGAACACCCAGGACTGGTCTCCTTTTGGATGGACTAAAAGGCACCTTATCTGCTTCCTATGAAACCTGTATGCAGGTCAAGAAGCAACAGTTAGAAATGAACATGAAACAATGGACTGGTTCAAAGTTGGTAAAGGAGTACATCAAGACTGTTTATTGTCACCCTGCTTATTTAACTTATATGGAGAGTACAACATGCAAAATACTGGGCTGGATGAAGCACAAGCTGGAATCAAGATTGCCAGGAGAAATATCAATAACCTCAGATATGCAGATGACCCCACATTATGGCAGGAAGCAAAGAGGAACTAAAGAGCCTCTTAATGAAGATGAAAGAGCAGAGTGAAAAGGCTGGCATAAAACTCAACATTCAAAAAACTGACATCCAATCCCAAGACTTCATGGCAAGTAGATGGGGAAGCAATGGAAACAGTGACAGACTGTTTTCTTGGGCTCCAAAATCAGTGCAGATGGTGACTGAAGCTGTAACATTAAAAGACACTTGCTCCTTGGAAGAAAAGCTATGACAAACCTATACAACATGATAAAAAGCAGAGACACTACTTTGCTACAAAGATCCATCTAGTGAAAGCTATGGTTTTTCCAGTAGTCATGTATGGATATGAGAGTTGAACCATAGAGAAAGTTGAGCACCAAAGAATTGATGCTTTTGAACTGTGGTGTTAGAGAAGACTCTTTAGCATTCCTTGGACTGCAGGCAGATCCAACCAGTCCATCCTAAAGGAAATCAACCCTGAATATTCATTGGAAGGACTGATATTGAAGCTGAAGTTCCAATACTTTGGCCACATGATGTGAAGAGCCTGATTCATTGAAAAAGACCCTGATCTGGGAAAGAAAGAAGGTAAGAGCAGAAGGGAATGACAGAGGATGAGATGGTTGTATGGCATCACCAACGTGATGGGCACGAGTTTGAGCAAGCTCCAGATGATGGTGAAGGACAGAGAAGCCTGGTGTGCTGCAGTTCATGGGGTCACAAAGAGTCAGATGTGACTGAGCGACAACGACAACATGAAAAATGAATTTTCAGTAAAGTTCTCATAATATTCAGTTTCTTCCAGCGCCACTGTATGATAATCACAAATGCAAAGAAGGGGCCAAATTCTGATGCCCTGTAATTGTACCTAAAGAGCTGGTACACATTTGCCTTTTACAACTCTGCAGGTAGTACACAGAAGAGGATATGCTGTTGCCTTATCATAGTAAATAATAAAGTTCACAGCTATATTTACACAGGTTGAGTTTTCAGCATGTGAATTCCTGTGAAGAATGTTAAATCTCTGCTGCTACTGCTGCTGCTCAGTTGCTTTAGTTGTGTCCGACTCTTAGCGACCCCATGGACTGCAGCCTACCAGGCTCCTCTGTCCATGGGATTTTCCAGGCAAGAGTACTGGAGTGGGGTGCCATTGCCTTCTCCTGTTAAATCTCTAATAGGTATTTAATATACATTTCAGTTGATTTTTCTACTAACTATAATTGTAGTAATTATTTTATTTATATGTGGGAAAGGTGTGTCACTTAAGAAAAAGCTAATAGATTTTTTGTCAGTTTTTTTTATGTTAAAATGTCTTTCCATTTCTAATGGCTGTTATGTTCCTACTGCTCTATCTTATGTTTGTTTTTTTTTTTTAACTTATTGTCCCTCACATCTACTTACTTTTTTCTTGCCTTTAAATCCTTTTTCTTTTCTTTTTCTCTACCCAAAATGTCCATTCCTGGGCTTTTAGTCAAATCGTCTCTCTATTTTGCTGCAGACATTGGCTGGCCAACACAAAAGAACTAATTTGTAGTAAGCCCCTTCTCCTAAATGCCATGAGTTATACTATCAGTTGCTGTCATATATACAATCTTATTCAATTACCTTTAAAACTCTGCATGTTAGACAAAAGCCACCCCATTTTAAATAAGATGAGACTGAATATTTAGGGAGAATATGTAAGTTCCCCTAGGATCCACACTTAGTAAGCTGGAATTCAAATCCTAAACTTATTGGAAGTGGTTGCTGTTCTTATTATAATTCCATTGCATCTCCTAGATATTGTACCTCCAGCTTACCTAGTATTGCTTTTGAAGTTTGCCATTGATTGAACAGAATTTATAATAAAAGAGTGCCTATAGCTTCAAATCTTGCATGTGGCAGATAGACTTGGAATATAGAGAAAACGACAGTAGGGGTAGCTGTTACCTATCTAATTTTACAGTCTCTCTTGATTGAAAACTGCTGCTCCAAACCTTGTATTTACACATCTGACCAGTATTTATTGAGTGTTTTATTGTGTGTCAGGCACTAAACCAGACCCTGAGTATAGAGTGCTGAACAAAATAATGTGGCCTCTATAGCGTGTACAACCTAGCGAGGGAGAGGGAATAAACAACTAAACCAGTAACCACATGGATAATTCAAACTGCAATGGATCCCAGAAAGAATAAAATAATGGTTGGGCCTGCCTCAGGAACAGTAGTCAGATCCAGTCTCTCTGAGACCGAGAAGAACTACACAATTGGCTAGGAACTGCAGAACTCTTTCAGGGACCTGTGTGTGTGAAATTCTACCATACCAGCTATCTGCTGAAGAGGGAGATAAGGATCGACCTGTCCACCTCGGGATCAAACCAACCAGGCTTTGTGATCTGTTATTAAATTTGAGACTCAGATTCTGATAATTTTTTGTTTTGTACTGATTAAGAGGAAAAATAGGAAGGAAGAGTCAAAGAAATAAGCTGCAAGATCAGGCCTTTAAAGATTGAAAAATATTTTGTTTAGAGATGTAGCTCTTTAATTTTTCAATGCATTGTGAATTATTTAATCATTAGCAATAGATGTGACACAATTCATTTGGTATTCCTATACCCAATATTTAACCCAAATACCCAATATTTAACCCATGTGTGTGTTAGTCACTCAGTCATGTCCAACTCTTTGTGAACTCATGGACTATAGCCCACCAGGCTCCTCTGTCCACAGAATTCTCCAGGCAAGAATACTAGAGTGGGTAGCCATTCCCTTCTCCAGGGATCTTCCTGACCCAGGGACTGAACTCAGCTCTCCTGCATTGCAGGTAGATTCTTTACTGTTTGAGCCACAAGGGAAGCCCCGTTTAACCCATACCTACTATTAATTCATTCGGTTATGTACTAGGAACTAATGACATAATGGTGAATAAGACAAAACCTGTGTTTCCCATTTTTACAGTCTTATGTGAAAGACAGTTACAATGTTGTGTGATGATTATTATGACAAGATTAAACACAGGACATCAGATTCTCGAGGAGGTAACACCTAAATTTAGACCCCAGGAATGTGTACAAACTGGTCAGTAGAATTATCACATTCCATAAAAATAAATCTTTTCCATAATCATAGCTTCAAGTTGAGAATATTTTGAAAATATTATTTTTAACATGTTTCTAAGCTTTAATTTTGTTAATTTTCTTTACTAACCCTTAAACTTTAATGTAAAAAGTTAAGTTTTAAAAGTCATCTATTAAACAGCTATTTTCTATTTAATAAATTCAAAAATGTGACTTAATGATAGAATTATTAATATTTAGTATATTGTGGATCAGGGTTCTATGGAGAGTCCAACTTCATCATGTTTATACATAAAATTTGATATTAAATTGTTTCATTTTAAGTGGTAGCCAATAATAATAATAGAAATTTTACATACAGAACTATTTTGTAAGCTTAGCTTTTACTACACTCTGTAGCTTTATTACAGCAAGTGTGACCTAAAGTCTAGACAGGCCAACTATGCCTTTGGATTAACGGGTGTTTATCATATGATTTCCTTTTCCTTCCTTATTGCCTTTTATCTGTTTCCCGTTCACAGAGCTGATAAATAGATAACTTTTGCTTCTCTTTATTCCCCTTTCTGATAGGGCTAAATCTAACTTAGTAATTTATAAAAATAAGCATAACTAACAAGTTTTTCAAGTCTGCTTTTAAAATTATATTCCTCTTAATCTTCATAAACTTTCAGTTCAGGTAAACTCCAGAATTCAGGACACCTCAGTGTAAAAAAATAAGCTGGCTTTATTGATTATTAAAATCTACATTTTATAATATAATAATGATTGAGCACCCACATCAATTGTAGGTCTGGGAGAAGTAAATACTTATTAAATAAAATAAAAGTATTTTAGATTACATGGCATCTTTTCTTAAAATAGGCCAAATTTAAAATGTAAAACACTATATATTCCTAAGAATGCTCATTCAGTCATGGGGGAAATATTTTTTAGTTTAAATTTAGGCTCAGAGCTCTTTTATGGAGCCATTGCTCCTGCAGAGACCCAGCTGAGACTTTTCAGTCCTTAAGTGGATTGCTATTGTTGTGTTCAGCTGCTGAGTCGTGTCAGACTCTTTGGGACTCCATGAACTGTATCACACCAGGCTTCCGTGTCCTTCACTATCTCCTGGAGTTCACCTCAACTAATGTCCATTGAGTCAGTGATGCTATCCCACCATCTCATCCTCTGTCGTCCCCTTCTCCTGCCCTCAATCTTACCCAGCATCAAGTTCTTTCCCAATGTGTTGGTTCTTCATATCAGGTAGCCAAAGTATTGGAGCTTCAGCTTCAGTGTCAGTCCTTCCAATGAATATTCAGTGTTGATTTCCTTTAGGATTGACTGATTTGATCTCCTTTTAGTTCAAGGAACTCTCAAGAGTCTTCTCCAGCACCACAATAAGTGAATTAGGTATTTAAATTATTAATGGCTCAAGTGAAAGTGAAAGTGAAGTCCCTCAGTCGTGTCCGACTGTTTGGGACCCCATGGACTGTAGCCCACCAGGCTCCTCCGTCCATGGGATTCTCCAGGCAAGAATACTGGAGTGGGTTGCCATTTCCTTCTCCAGGGAATCTTCCCGACCCAGGGATCGAACCCAGGTCTCCTGCAATGCAGGCAGACGCTTTAACCTCTGAGCCACCAGGGAAGCTTATGGCTTATGAATTAAGAGGAAGCTTAATGGCTCAAGAGGTAACATTAAACACCCCCTCTTCCATCACTAGGCAGGCCCATCCAGTATGAAGGGAAGATAAACTTTTAGTCAACACAGCACAAAGTCAGACCTATTCAGTTCCCACTGGGGAGCACAGCTATGCCAACCTAGAAGTAGAAAGAACTTAAAAAATAAATCCTCTATAGTATATCTCTGTCACAAATGGTACTGATAGTAACTTCACCTTCATAAAACCCAAACAATTCTAGGGATTATGTAAACTGTAATGGATTCTAAAGACACTGTGTAACAGTTCTTTGTGCTGTCCTCCAGATCAAATCAGAAGGTCTAGAACCTCAGTATGTATTAATTTGTGTATTTGAAGCCCTGAGAGCAAAGTCAGTTGTAATATTTTTTACTTCTATTTGCAAAACCTTGTGTTATATGTGAACTCAGGTCATTTGCAGAGTCTCTTTAAAATACCTAAAAAAAGTGATACTGTTCATATGTGACTTTTAGGGAGCCTACAACACCTGGTCCTGATTCCAGCTGAATAATTATGTTTACCTTTGCCCTTATCGTTCCATTTCCTAATTGTTTCAGTTAAGTGTAGACAGTGGTCCTTAATTTTTCATTCAGAAAAATGGGCACATACTACTGCCTTCCTTCTGCTTAATAGAATTGGGGCTTTAAAATGCTGGTTAGAGTATGTGCACATTGTAGCTATTAATATTGTTCGAGTGTTTACTGATTCAGAAATGTTCTGTGAACATCCAGCACATGACTGGCTCCTAGATGAGCTGTAGAATAGAAAGTGATATATTGAGCAAGCTATCTTTGTAACGCCTTACTTCTTCTTTAGCTTAAAGGTACAAACATCCTCTCCTTTCCTCATACAACTAGGACAATACTAATAGCTTCTGTTCAGCAATGTTTACTTTCATACTGTGCTAGTTCTTTTACATGCCTATTGCATATAATGGATGCTTAGTCACTCAGTCGTGTCCAGCTCTTTGAGAGCCCATGGACTGTAGCCCACCAGGCTCCTTTGTCCATGTGGATTCTCCAGGCATGAAAACTGGAGTGGGTTGCCATGCCGTTCCTCCAGGGGATCTTCCCAACCCAGGTATTGAACCCAGTTCTCCCACATTGCAGATGGATTCATTACCATCTGAGCCACCCAGGGAAGCCCAAGAATAGTGGAGTGGGTAGCCTGTCCCTTCTCCAGGGGATCTTCTGGACCCAGGAATTGAAACAGGGTCTTCTGCATTGCAGGTGGATTCTTTACCAGCTGAGTTTCCAGGGATACAATCAATCCTATAGGCACAAACAATCTTATAGGTTGGTAGCATGATCATCATTTTTGTTGTTGTTTAGTCACTAAGTCATGTCCAACTCTTTTGCGACCCCATGGGTTGTAGCCTGCCAGATTCCCCTGTCTATGGGATTTCTCAGGCAAGAATACTGGAGTGGGAACTCCTGAATACTAAATACTGAAGTGGCAACTTCCTTCTCCAGTGGATCTTCCCGACCCAGGGATTGATCTCACATCTCCTGCATTGACAGGTGTATTCTTTACCACTGCACCATCAGGAGAGCCTGATCATCATTTTACAGACAGGGAAAACATAACTCATTTAAGATCATACAATTGAAAAGAGGGATCTAGAACTCAATTCTAGGGGTCTCTGGTAGCAAAAGCTAATCAGCTATCCACCATCCTGCCTCATATAACTCTGCTGTTGTCCCAGACCCACAGGTCCTTGATCCCATAAATAGCTTCTCTTGCTGCGTGGCACAGCCTCACACAGGCTGACCCCATTGACTGAACCTGAGGGCACTAGCTTCCGAGAGGCAAATGCCCACTATGATTACAGGTCACAAGGATACTGTGTGCTGCATTCTTTTATCTGCACAGCCAAGTGCTTCACATCCCTCACCACCACCACCCTTGGCTAGGGATTCCCTCAGCCCTGGTCTGTCCAGCCTTACCTTCTTTTCTTTCCCTGGAGGCGATTGTGCAGCATTGTCTTTGGCAAAGTTAGAAAGTAACTCACTTATTTACTTCGGGTGACAATAAATAGCTATATCTTGTTAATAATTGTGCATATGTTTTATGTAGCTTTAGATGATCAGAGACAGTCTTACACATCTGGTATCTGAGATTGAATCAATTTTCTTTCATACTGGTCTCCTAAAATATAATTCTATTAACAAAAATTAGACTCAGTTCAGTTCAGTCGCTCAGTTATGTCCGACTCTTTGTGACCCCATGAATCGCAGCACGCCAGGCCTCCCTGTCCATCACCAACTCCTGAAGTTCACTCAGACTCACATCCATCAAATCAGTGATGCCATCCAGCCATCTCATCCTCTGTCGTCCCCTTCTCCTCCTGCCCCCAATCCCTCCCAGCATCAGAGTCTTTTCCAATGAGTCAACTCTT
>SJYT01042066.1:1039104-1054596 GCA_006410635.1 Cephalophus harveyi
GTGAGAGTTGGACTGTGAAGAAGGCTGAGCGCCATAGAATTGATGCTTTGGAACTGTGGTGTTGGAGAAGACTCGTGAGAGTCCCTTGGACTGCAAGGAGATCCAACCAGTCCATTCTGAAGGAGATCAGCCCTGGGATTTCTTTGGAAGGAATGATGCTAAAGCTGAAACTCCAGTACTTTGGCCACCTCATGTGAAGAGTTGACTCATTGGAAAAGACTCTGATGCTGCGGGGGATTGGGGGCAGGAGGGGAAGGAGACGGCAGAGGATGAGATGGCTGGATGGCATCACTGACTCGATGGATGTGAATCTGGGTGGACTCGGAGAGTTGGTGATGGACAGGGAGGCCTGGCGTGCTGCGATTCACGGGGTTGCAAAGAGTCAGACATGACTGAGTGACTGAACTGAACTGAACTGATATATAAGTATGTATGTATCTATGTATTTATATATATTATTATGTATATTATGTTAATATATTATATATATATTTGATAAGTCTTTCAGCAATCTGTTAGGTAGATGCTGTTTTCCCCATTTTACAGGTGGGAAAAAAAACCTTACACACAGAAAGAATAAGCAATTTGTCCAAGATCATACTGCCAGTAAATGTTAAATGGTAGTATTTGAACTCAAAATTCAGTCCTGCCTTTTAAATCTATCAGGTTCCTAACAATTCAGTCAAAAGCCCCAACAGTACTCTGAGCATTTAAGGGATTTTTTTTTTCTGTCATTAGGGTTTGTGCCAAAGGACATTTTATCTGTCAAAAATGGTGCATTAAGCTATTGTATAAATGTCCAACATTGACTGCCTACATCTTCAATCCTGAATTTTTTGCTGACAGTTTTCTCTGAAGGCTGTGTTTTAGCTCTTCTGCACCTGATGAGGCTTTTGGATAGGATGGATTCTGAACATAGACTGCATGGGTTGATTCTGGCCCCAGTTTGTGTGGATGGCATGAGAGCCAAGTCATGCTCAGAGTCTGCTTCTCATCACATGTGCACTCTGCTTTCCTCGTCTCTCTCTCTCTCCTCTCCTTCATCTTTGTTTTCTCTCTTAACAGGTAGTTTATGATTTTCCCCCTTTTTTACAATATCTACCATGAGTTATTCCTGGAAAAGAAGTAAGTGTAAAGAATAACAAAATAAGGAATATCTCTGCTTATGTGAAAGCCAGTGTTGCCGTAGGTATTTACGATAACTGGTCATAGCCTTGTTGTTACTCATTTACACTGAGGAGCAAGGGGCATTGTGCACCTCATTTTAAGTTTTCTATCTTACCATTGGAACAGTTTGTCCTCACTTTGAAGTCTTAAAGCAGACTTGCTCATGACCCAATTTCACTAATAATTCTCTTAAGTAACCCTTGTACTCATTTATAAGATTTTTTTTCCACCCACTGTCTGTCTAGCCTGGTTTAAAATTTTTATATATGTACTTTTAAAAAATTGATTAGCTGGAGAGCTGCCCATTCCTCTGTGCTGTATAATAAGGATTTAAAAACTGCACACAGAATTCTGTATAGTGTAATTAAAACTGACCCACATTTGGACCTGAGTACACCAGGACTTAGCCAAACTTGCCATGAGCTGAGTTCTGGTGGCAGATGGGAACTAATGAGGACACACTCCACTCCAGAATTTCCCAGCTGCTTGGCCCCTTTTTGTACAAACAAGGTTTGGAGCGAAGTCCAGATCCCAAGAGCATGTTCTGTAAATGTGCTGAACCCAATGATTTGGGAAATGTTATCACAGAATCAGACTGTTTCAAAGTCTCCTTAAGACTTCATCTACTCTCAGATTTTAAAGATGAAAATTCAAAGGGACCTTTTGTGTTCTCTCTCCAACCAGTTTTTAATTTCAAAGTCAATTAAAATCACATTTCCCTTCCCCCCGCCCCCAACTCCAGTCTGTTTTCCTGTGCCTGGGGACAGAATGATCACGTTTATCCAAACGTGGAGATTTGCAGGTGGTTGTCTCAGGATAGACAAGGTCTCCTTGCAACCTATAGATCTCTTCAACTGGTTTGATGTCCTGGGACTATTCAGGCAGATGTAATTGAATCAGTTTGAACCAGCTGTAGCTGGCATGTGGGCTCTCAGATTGCTAGCACCTGCTTGTTTTTTTGCAACTCACTAGAGTGAAAGAAGTGCCAAAACCAGCATTGGTCTTGGAGCAGATAAAGCACTTCAAATCCTATATTCCATTCTCCTTCCAATCTAGCCACATCACCATTGGTGCCTGAATTAATAAAGCCCCTTTTCATGATTATGTCTGAGGTAAACTTTTCCTTCTCATTCTTCTCTGTGTTGAGATCCTGACAGTATTGACCATGCTAGTCCAAAAAAATAAGGGAGTATAATGGTGATCAGGTGGCTTTGAGACCCTCTTATCATTAGACAACTGAGTAGCCTGTGGTTTGCAGAATCATTTAAATGAACGTACCAAATTCATTTGCTGTTCCAACACAGTCTTATTGGCACAGAGAATGAGCAGTTAATGTATAACAAACTGTGAGCTGTTATGGAATATGATAAATACATTTGCTAAGCAGGAGGGAATATAAAATGGAACTATTTCTTTAATGTAACTCTAAACTAATTGACATGGATTTCTTCAGCACTTACTAGGTATAAGAAGATGCAGTCTACTGTAAAAGGTATAGAAATTGTAGGGCATACTAAATATATATACTGTATTTTTAAAAGATGTATATTTAGAATTTTAAAAAGCTTAAATATATTTTTGAATGCTTGTTTTCTTTATCTTCTGTTTGTTCCATTATTGTAACAACATATTATTTGGCAGGCATATATTTAATTTTGAAATATTATTGATTTACTGATGTTTAATTTGAACCTGGAATTGATGAAGTCAACACATTTACCTAAAATTGAGAGTTTATGTAGTAAAATTTCTTTCAGTTCAGTTAAGTCACTCAGTTGTGTCCAACTCTTTGTGACCCCATGGACTGCAGCATGCCAGGATTCCCTGTCCATCATCAACTCCCGGAGCTTACTCAAACTTTTGTCCACCGAGTTGGTGATGCTATCCAACCATGTTATCCTCTGTCATCCCTTCTCTTCCCGCCTTCAATCTTTCCCAACATCAGGATCTTTTCAAATGAGTCAGTTCCTTGTATCAGGTAGCCAAAGTATTGGAGTTCCAGATTCAGCATCAGTCCCTCCAATGAATATTCAGGACTGATTTCCTTTAGGATGGACTGGTTGGATCTCCTTGCAGTTCAAGGGATTCTCAAGAGACTTCTCTAACACCACAGTTCAAAAGCATCATTCTTCAGTGCTCAGCTTTCTTTATTGTCCAACTCACACATCTACACATGACTACTGGAAAAACCATAGCTTTGACTAGATGGACTTTTGTTGACTAAGTAATGTCTCTGCTTTTTAATATGCTCTCTAGGTTGGTCATAGCTTTTCATCCAAGGAGCAAGAGACTTTTAATTTCATGGCTGCAGTCACCATCTGCAGTGATTTTGGAGCCCCCCCAAAATAAAGGCAGCCACTGTTTCCATTGTTTCCCCATCTATTTGACATGAAGTGAAGGGACCGGATGCCACAATCTTAGTTTTCTGAATGTTGAGTTTTAAGCCAACTTTTTCACTTTCCTCATTCACTTTCATCAAGAGGCTCTTTAGTTCTTCTTCGCTTTCTGCCATGAGTTGTGGTTTTATCTGCATACCTGAGATTATATTTATTTCTCCCAGCAATCTTGATTCCAGCTTGTGCTTCATCCAGCTGGGCATTTCTCATGATGTACTCTGCATATAAGTTAAGTAAGCATTCTAAAGTTTCTTTAGAATGGTTTAATATTAATAATCTTTTGAGATATTGTTTATGAATAATAGTAATATGAGTAAAATTTAACAAAGTTATTTTGTTATCAGCAAATGCCTATTTTGCAAGGTATGACTGAACTTATGCTATAGACATAAAGTATATATGGTTTTTGGCTATAAGAATATTATAGTATTCTTGAAGATATAGGATATAAACTAAAGTAAGATACTCAGTATTAAAGGTATACTCTAGACCTGGATTTGGTGAAAAATAATTGCTATACAAGTAAAAATACTAGCATTCTTGTTGTCAAATATGACTCTGGACCCAGTGTCCCCCTACTCCCCTTCATTGCCCATGAAGGACAATGAATCTATCGATGATGTATCATGGTTCTCTCTTCCACTACACCAGAACTTGGTCTAAGTATTCTCCTGAGGACAACACTTCAGCTAACTTGCCAGTTGATGGCAGTTGATTTAAGATGAAACCCATTTGTTATCGCTGAACAAGTCATTAGGTACAAAATATTTCAGTGGAAATAAGAGCTCAGTGAGCTGCAAGTAAAACACAAGATTTGAGCTAGGCCTTGAAATAGCATGAAATGTAGGATTTATTTGGTTAGAATATTATACTTATCTAAAAAGAAACAAGAATTTAAGAAACACTCTATAACCTAGTCATTACTAATACTGTTGAATCATTTGCTTCTTAGTAACAATGTTCTTTCCTCTGTGACAAAGATTTAATATTAATTTATAAAATAATTGCTTCATGCTGATCCATCTTCAACATCACCTTTTTGTTTTATTTTTTATTCATTCATTCAATGCAAATAGTTCTAGCTATTGACATAACTGTATTCATTTTCCACCTGATTATATGACTATGATAATCATCTACATCTGCAGCATAACTTCAAACTCTGTTTCCACCTTTATGTGTCCTCCCCCTCTGTGTGTATCTCTCTGTTCTCTCCTCTTCTTATAAGAACACCAGTCATTGGATTAAATGACTTGAACCTTAAATCCAAAATGATTTCATCACAAGATCCTTAACTAGTTATATCTACAAATGCCCTGATTTCCATAAATGTCAGATTCTGAGTTTCTAGATAGACATGAAAATTTGGAGGATATATTCAACATACTACAGAGTGTAACTTAAATTTTCTGTAGTAAGTAACTATAGAATGCTTATTTGTACACTTACACATTAATTCTTTCTCTCCTCTGTAGTTGACGAAATATATCTGTTCAGTGTTTGTAGAATACTTGCTGCATTCAAACTTTGGTATTTTTATGGATGTAGTTGAATCGTGAGTACATTCTCTTTCATGCTCTTAAACTACTGAAATGTCCCCTTCATTATAGATGCTGAACTTAAGGCATAGAAGAAATATCAACAGAGTTATAGTTCCTTCACAGATGCAGTACAAAATTAAAAACTGACTTTGGTATGTCCAAATTTTCTGTGAATCTATGTGTGTTGAGATACTAAATACATTTTTAAGGTCCATAGTATTTTCAAGTAACTTTAAGTTCACTCAGTTCAGTCGCTCAGTCATGTCTGACTCTTTGAGACTCCATGAACTGCAGCATACCAGGCCTCCTTGTCCATCATCAACTCCTGGAGTTTACCCAAACTCATGTCCATTGAGCCAGTAATGCCATCCAACCATCACATCCTCTGTCATCCCCTTCTCCTCCCACCTTCAATCTTTCCCAGAATCAGGGTCTTTTTCAATAAGTCAGTTCTTGTCATCAGGTGGCCAAAGTATTGGAGTTTCAGCTTCAGCATCAGTCCCTCCAATGAACACCCAGGACTGATCTCCTTTAGGAGGGACTGGTTCGATCTCCTTGCAGTCCAAGGGACTCTCAAGAGTCTTCTCCAACCACTGTTCAAAAGCATCAATTCTTCTGCGTTCAGCTTTCTTTATAGTCCTACTCCCACATCCATTCATGACTACTGGAAAAAACATAGCCTTGACTAGATGGACCTTTGTTGGCAAAGTAATGTCTCTGCTTTTTAATATGCTGTCTAGGTTGATCGTAACTTTCCTTCCAGTCACCAAGTATCTTGTAATTTCATGACTAGAGTCAATATCTGCAGTGATTTTGGAGCCCAAAAGAATAAAGTCAGCCACTGTTTCCACTGTTTCCCCATCTATTTGCCATGAAGTTGAAAGGTTGTTGTTCAATTACGACGCCAGGATTCTTGGCCCCCGGAGGAGAAGAATTCAATCCGGGGCCAGAGACGAGGCTTGATCGCTCAGAGCTTTTGTGTAACAAAGTTTTATTAAAGTATAAAGGAGATAGAGAAAGCTTCTGACATAGGCATCAGAAGGGGGCAGAAAGCCTGGCTTGGAGAACTTTGAGCATTACTTTACCAGCGTGTGAGATGAGTGCGTTGTGCCATAGTTTGAGCATTCTTTGGCATTCCCTTTCTTAGGGATTGGAATGAAAACTGACCTTTTCCAGTTCTGTGGCCACTGCTGAGGTTTCCAAATTTGCTGACATATTGACTACAGCACTTTCACAGGATCATCTTTTAGGATTTGAAATAGCTCAACTGGAATTCCATCACCTCCACTAGCTTTGTTCATAGTGATGCTTCCTAAGGACCACTTGACTTCACATTCCAGGATGTCTGGCTCTAGGTGAGCGATCACACCATCGTAATTAATTGGGTCATGAAGATCTTTTTCATACAGTTCTTCTGTGTATTCTTGCCACCTCTTTTTAATCTCTTCTGCTTCTGTTAGGTCCATACCATTTCTGTCCTTTATTGAGCCCATCTTTGCATGAAATGTTCCCGTGGTATCTCTAATTTTCTCGAAGAGGTCTCTAGTCTTTCCCATTCTATTGTTTTCCTCTATTTCTTTGCACTGATCCCTGAGGAAGGCTTTCTTATCTCTCCTTGCTATTCTTTGGAACTCTGCATTCAAATGGGCATATTTTTCCTTTTCTCCTTTGATTTTTGCTTCTCTTCTCTTCACAGCTATTTATAGAGCCTCTTTACTCGTGACATAAATTATTAGTTACAAAATATTTTCATAGTGATATCAAGATATTATAGGCCAACTATGCACCTAAAATTTAGTGTCATAGAGTGACAAAGAACATTGCACTAAATAACAGCTTACTGTAGCAATGAGATAATATAATCTTTATATTTATCATAGGATCTTTATATTTATCATATTTATCATAGACAAGATCTTTATTAGAGTGTTATGAATCTGGCTGTATAAAAATACACCTCCATTAAGTAATAATTAGAAGTCATGAGCATCCAGGACTGAATTGAGAAAGCAAGACTCAACTCAGAGCGGTTAATATCTAACCTTATAGAGCCAGTAATTGACTGAGACAGAATTTTTAAAAAACTCTATTCAAGTGAAAAACCTGCATTCTTTATACCTCTCCCAAGTTAGTTTCCAAAGGGTTGAAATATTTTTATGCTGAAAATGTAAGTAAGAAGTATTATTAGATAAGAGTAAATAGAGGGAGCAGAAAATAAAGCCAGTCCTGAGAGAATTGCAATAGAATTGGAAGCATTTGTTGGTCCTTTCCAACTCATGATTGTGTGATATTACAGGTGTGTTTTCTTTTCAAATATTCAATAGGCCAACAATTTGAATTTTTTAAAATATATAATTATGCCTCATCTACTGGAGACAGTTGTAAGTTGTAGCTCCTCTGCTGTACTTCTGTTCAGGATAATACAATTGTATGCTCAAAGGACAGACAGAATTAAAAGTAGGTACTAGATATCCCTGCCAGAAAAAAATAAAGATTAAATAGGAATGAAAAGTAATCTCTGAAATAGTAACATAGTTAAATATCAAAGTGATTTTGATATACAAAATTATGATTTGCTTCCAAAATATACTAATTGAATTAACTCTTCTAATTTGTCTTGTTCCTATTGCTATAAGAACCAAAGAGAAAAAAGTATCTTTCTGCTAAATTCCAGATTACTTTTTGGTATGGATCAAGCCTCTACGGTGGTGAACGTCAGACCCAGTTTCGGGCACTAGAAATACAGCTCTGAGCAAGAAGACCATGATGCTATAACTCATGAGTTAAGATGGCAGTAGAATGGCAGTACGTGTGTATCAGTCAGTGCAGTTGCTCTTTGTGTCCAGCTCTTTGTGATCCCATGAAGTAGAGCACGCCAGGATTCCCTGTCCATCACCAACTCCTGGAGCTTGCTCAAACTCAAGTTAGTGATGCCATCCAACCATTTCATCTTCTGTCGTCCCCTTCTCCTCCTGCCTTCAAATCTTTCCCAGCATTAAGGTCTTTACCAATGAATCAGTACTTGATATCATGTGGCCAAAGTATTGAAGTTTCAGCTTCAGCATCAGTTCTTCCAGTGAATATTCAGGACTGATTTCCTTTGTGGATTGCCTGGTTTGGTCTCACTGAAGTCTAAGGGACTCTCAAGAGTCTTCTACAATACCATAGGTCAAAGGCATCAGTTTTTCAGTCCTCAGCTTTCTTTATGGTCCAACTCTCACACACATACATTTCTACTGGAAAAACCATAGCTTTGGTTAGATAGACCTTTGTTGGCAAAGTAATGTCTTTGCTTTTTAATATGCTATCTAGATTTATCATAGCTTTTCTTGCAAAGAGCAAGCATCTTTTAATTATAAGTCTACAGTCAACATCTGCATTGCTGTTGGAGCCCAAGAAAATAAAATCTGTCACTGTTTCCACTATTTCCCTATCTGTTTGCTATGAAGTGATGGGACTAGATGCCATGATCTTAGTTTTCTCAATGTTGAGCTTTAAGCCAACTTTTTCACTCTCCTGTTTCATTTCCATCAAGAGGCACTTTAGTTCCTCTTCACTTTCTGTCCTAAGGGTGGTGTCATCTGCATATCTGAGATTATTGATATTTCTCCTGGCAGTCTTCATTCCAGCTTGTGCTTCATCCAGCCTGGGATTTCAAATGATATACTCTGCATTTAAGTTAAATAAGCAGGATGACAATATACAGCCTTGATGTACTCCTTTCTCAATTTGGAACCGGTCTATTGTCCCATGTCCAGTTGTAACTGTTGCTTCTTGACCTTCATACAGATTTCTCAGGATGCAGGTCAGGTGGTCTGGTATTCCCATCTCTTCCAGAATTTTCCACAGTTTGTTGTGATCCAGAGTCAAAGGCTTTGGCATAGTCAATGAAGCAGAAGTAGATGTTTTTTCTGGATTTCTCTTGCTTTTTCAGTGATCCAGCTGATGTTGGCAATTTGATCTCTGCCTTTTCTAAATCCAGCTTGAGTATCTGGAAGTTCTCAATTCATGTACTGTTGAAGCCTAGCTTGGAGAATTTTGAACTTTGCTAGCGTGTGAGAAGAGTGCAATTGTTCGATAGTTTGACCATTCTTTGGCATTGCCCCTCTTTGGGATAGGAATGAAAACTGACCTTTTCCAGTCCTGTGGCCACTGCTGAGTTTTCCAAATTAGCTGTAATATTGAGTGCATATTTCACAGCATCATTTTTTTTAGGATATGAAATAGCTCAGCTAGAATTCTATCACCTCCACTAGCTTTGTTCATAGTGGTGCTTCCTAAGGCCCACCTCACTTCGCATTCTAGGATGTATGGCTAAAGGTGAATGATCACACCATCGTGGTTATCTAACTCATGAAGATCTTTTTTGTATAGATCTTTTCTTCTGTGTATTCTTGCCACTTTTTCTTAATATCTTTTGATTCTATTAGTTGCATACCATTATCTGTCCTTTATTGTGTTCATCTTTGCATGAAATGTTCCCTTGCTGATTGTCCTGAACAGATCTCTAGTCTTTCCCTTTCTATTGTTTTCCACTATTTCTTTGCATCAATCACTTAGGAAGGCTTTCTTATCTTGCCTTGCTATTCTTTGGAACCCTGCATTCAGATGGATATATCTTTCCTTTTCTCCTTTGCCTATTGCTTATCTTCTTTTCTCAGCTATTTGTAAGGCCTCCTCAGACAACTGTTTTGCCTTTTTACATTTGTTTTTCTTGGGGATGGTCTTGATTACTGCCTCCTGTATGATGTCATGAACCTCTGTCCATAGTTCTTCAGGCATTCTGTCTATCAGATCTAATCCCTTGAATATTTGTCACTTCCACTGTATAATCACAAGGGATTTGATATAGGTTGATATAGGTCATACCTGTGTGGTCTAGTGGTTTTCCTACTTTCTTCAATTTAAGTCTGAATTTGGCAGTTAGGAGTTCATGATCTGAGCAAAGTCAATTCCTGGTCTTGTTTTTGCTGACTCTATAGAGTGTCTCCATCTTTGGATGCAAAGAATATAATGAATCTGATTTCAGTATTGACCATCTGGTAATGTCCCTTAGAGTCTTTTCTTGTGTTATTGAAAGAGGGTGTTTGCTATGACCAGTGCATTCTCTTGGCAAAACTGTTAGCCTTTGCCCTGTTTCATTTTGTACTCCAACGCCAAACTTGACTGTTATTCCAGGTATCTCTTGATTTCCTAATTTGCGTTCCAGTTCCCTATGATGAAAAGGACATTTTTTTTTTGCTGTTAATTCTAGAAGGTCTTGTAGGTCTTCATAGAACCATTCAACTTAAGTTTCTTCAGCATTAATGATTGGGGCATAGACTTGGATTACTATGATAGTGAATGTTTTGCCTTGGAAATGAACAGAGATCATTCTGTTGTTTTTGAAATTGCACCCAACTACTTCATTTCAGACTCTTTTGTTGACAATGAGGGCTACTCAATTTCTTCCAAGGGATTATTTCCCACAGTAGTAGATATAATGGTCATCTGAATTAAATTCACCCATTCCAGTCCATTTTATTTCACTGATTCCTAAACTGTCAACGTTCACTCTTGCCTGACTATTAGGTGTGTATGGGAGGAAACAAAAAGAGAAACTAATAAGATATGTCTAGAAAGCAGCTATTCCTTCCAGGGTGGAATTACTAGATGGCCCTCTTGTAAATGAAATTCTGCTTCTTCGAGAATGCAGTATGAATTTTCCAGGATCTACTGGTAATACAAGAATTTCATGGTTTTTTAGTAATACAATGGGCATATAGTAAGTTTTTAGAATTGGTACCAGAAGTTGAGGGGCTTCCCAGGTGGAGCAGAGATAAACCATCTGCCTGCCAATTCAGGAGATGCAAGAGATGCAGGTTCGATCCCCGGGTTTGAAAGATCTCCTGGAGGGCACAGTAATCCATTCCAGTATTCTTGCCTGGAGAATTTCATGGACAGAGGAGCCTGCTGGGCTATAATCCATAGCGTCTCAAAGAGTTGGACATCACTGAATGACTGAGCAGAAAACACTATAGGCTATTTAGGAAGTACAGCAGAAAAAAAAAAAAAAAACAAGAATGGCTGGGGAAGTGGAGAGGGTCATTGATGGACTTCCTGTGGAAATAATGCTTGAACTAGGAGCAGGAAAATATAAAGAAGCCAGTCAGGGAAAAATCTGGAGTACAAGAAATTTGATCTCTAAATTCTTACAGGTTGCTAAGTGTTGTGTGCACAAAGTGTGTGTGTGTGTTAGAGTAGTCAGGTAAGGGGATGTGTGTCCTGTCTGTCCACTATTAGCAGTGTAAAATTAAAATGTCTGCTTCAAGGACATCCAGTTGACCCTCCTCTTCATCCTGATAGTAAACACAGCAAAAATACGCATTCAGGAATGGATTAAAGAAGCTTAACTATTTCTTCCTATTTCTTCCTAAAATCTTGCAAACTTCTTATTTGTGAAAGCCAAAGTTAGTTAAGCTACAAGGAGAGGGACTGGATTTATTGTTATTCTTAGCTGGCTTTATTAATTCCATCACCCGCTTTGATCTCAAGGGTTAGTAGAGGAACCACATGAATTCTTGATCATTTCTCCCTTGGCCAAATTATCTTTTATAGGAGTAATATCATACCCTTTCCTCTTTTTCTGTATATCAAGGCCATAAATGAAAATGGAAAATCAAATGGAATTTCCTTAGATTTAATTTTTTTAAACTATTAGTCTTATAATTGTGTGCTTAGTGCTTAGTCGCTCAGTCGTGTCCGACTCTCTGTGACCCCATGAACTGCAGCCCACCAGGCTTCTCTGTCCGTGGGGATTCTTAAGGCAAGAATACTGGAGTGGGTTGCCCTGTCCTGCTCCAAGGAATCTTCCCAACCCAGGGACTGGACTCAGATCTACATTGCAGGCAGATTACTTTACCAGGGAAGTCTTATAATTAGGTTGCTGCTGCTGCTGCTAAGTCGCTACAGTCGTGTCCGACTCTGTGCAACCCCACAGACAGCAGCCCACCAGGCTCCTCTATCTCTGGGATTCTCCAGGCAAGAATACTGGAGTGGGTTGCCATTTCCTTCCCCAATGCATGCATGCATGCTAAGTCGCTTCAGTGGTGTCTGACTCTGTGTGACCCCATGGACAGCAGTCCAACAGGCTCCTCTGTCCACGGGATTCTCTAGGCAAGAATACTGGAGTGGGTTGCTATGTCCTTCTCCATATAATTAGGTTAAGCTATAACTTTTTAGGAATATGTAGTTATCTTTCCCTGGTATCTCAGCTGGTAAAGAATCTGCCTGGAATGCAAGACTCAAGTTCAATTCCTAGGTCAGAAGGATATCCTGGAGAAGGGATAAGCTACCCACTCCAGTATTCTTGGACTTCCCTCATGGCTCAGATGGTAAAAAATCCACCTGCAATGCAGGAGACCTGGGTTTGATCCCTGGGTTGGGAAGATCCCCTGGAGGAGGGCATGGCAACCCACTCCAGTTTTCTTGCCTAGAGAATCCCCATGGACAGAGGAGCCTGGTGGCTACAGTCCATGGGGTCCCAAAGAGTTGGACATGATTGAGCAAGGAAGCACACAACACAGTTTTCTTTCCATTTGAATTGCACACAAGAAATCTGTTCTCATCTTTACTTTCATTCTCAAGCAGGAATTTCTCCAAATACTTCATTCAAAATTAAATTGTTTATCTATAACTAGACAAGAATATGTGGTAGTAAATTATTGAAATTGATGAAATTTGATTGAACTTTTCTGAGTTTAATGTGTCTAATCAACATTACACTCAGGGCATTATTATTGCCCATTGCTTGCTGCTATAACAGATGACAGTATTACCAGGACCCAGGATGATACTGTATGAAAAACTGCACAATGAAATACACACTCTATTGTGGGTATCTGAAAAATAGAACAGAATAAAACTTTCAGAAATGTGCTTTTTGATGAGCAGATTTACATTTTTTTGACTAGAGAAACTAAGAACCTCTCAGTATAAATTTTGATAGGCTTTGCCTTTGTGCATGCTCAGTCGTGTCTGACACTTTGGAACTCCATGAACTGTAGTCTGCCAGGCTCCTCTGCCCATGGAATTCTTCAGACAGGAATACTGAGTGTATTTCCTTCTTAAGAGGATCTTCCAGACCCAGGGATCAAACTGGTATTTTCTGCATCTCTTACATTTGCAGATGGATTCTTTACCACTGTGTTGATAGACTTTATGTACATTCTAATTTATAAACCAAATTGTGGAGTGATTGATAACACAAATTGTTAGCAGTTATATCATTGAATATTATCACACAAATTCCCATAGCTTTGTTTTTATCATAAGAACAGAAACCAAAAATAAAGGCAAAAGCTACTTCCTTTTCAGAAATACTACAGTGCACAATGTTTATTATGTAACTTGAATTAACCATTCAATTTGTCATCCAACCATGACTGAGATTTTGTTTTTACAAACAGCTATCCAAGTGTCAAGAATATTAAGTTGTAACGGAAGAAGGCCATTATCATACTGAAGCTTCAAATATCATAAATAAAAAAATATCAATTACATTTTTTATAACTTGTAAGCATGCACTAAAATGTCATAGAAAATCACAAACCTGTTAAAAAGCATTTGTGATAATATATACCTTAATTGTAAACCAATTTTGAAATTTTGTTCTACTCAAGTTGTGCATCTGAAAGTATATATCAAGAATAGATTCAAGAAAACTCCAGGGCCAGTGGGGATTCCCAGGTGGCGCAGTGGTAAAGAATCCATCCACCTGCCAATACAAGAGACACAAAAGATGCAGATTCAATTCCTGGGTCGGGAAGATTCCTGATGTAGGAAATGGCAAGCCACTCCAGTTCTTGAATGGCAAATTCCATAGGCAGAGGAGCCTGGTGGGCTGCAGTCCATGGGGTTGCAAAGAGTCAGACATAACTGAGCAACTGATCAGGCACACATGCACCAGGGCCAATATTAAAATTTTACAATGAATTCTGTAAAAAATACATTTATCACCAGTCTCATTTGGTGTGTTTCAATACCTTTGCAGAACTAAACTGTAGAGACCTAGAAGCACAACTTGTGCAATGAGTATAGTATTTAAGACATTATTTAGTTTTTTCAGCTTATGAAGATTTTCACCACATACATTGTTTCCTGTTTTCATGAAAACATGATTACAGTCCATCAAAAAAGTACCAAGTAGATATTTATTCATTGTGGTAGCTACAGATGCTCAAAATAGATATTTAAATCTCAAACATATTTCCCACTCTTCTGTATTAGATTGTTGTTGTTCAGTCGCTAAGCCTTCTCTGACTCTTTGCATCCGCTTGGACTGCAGCATACCAGGATCACCTGTCTCTCTACGTTTGCTCAAATTCATGTCCATTGATTCAGTGTTGCTGTCTAACCATCACATTCTCTGCTGTCCTCTTCTGTGTTATATTATTAAGACGTAGAAATATAAACTGTTAGATCTATAAGAAAATTTGCATTATCTTTTTAGTATAATCTAGTTATCTACAGATGAGGAAATGAAAACACAGTGAAATTGAATAGGACTAGACAAGTACAGAATGGAGAACTGAGTAAAGCAGTACTCTTTACTTCCATCTTCACCAATTTTGCTTCACTTTTCACCATCAACAACAATTTTTCCGCTATCTTTATTTTTAAAATGCATGCACATGGTGAAATTTTTTAAAAATAAAATGGCGCACAAAGATGTAAAATGAGAAATATGTTTTTACCAACTTAAAGTGCTATTACTAAAAATAGATTCAAGTGTATATGTACAAAAATGTACCTAATATACCTGCATTTTAAAAATAAACAAGAGTCACATCATTTAGGTTTTCTTTGTATTTTGCTTTCTTTTTAGTACTATATCTTAGAGATTTTATATAATTGATATTATAGTATATTATGCTATGTCATCTTTTTTTATAGCTTCATAATATTTCCATTCTATGAGTATAGCAAAATGTATTTAACCATGGTCTAATTTATGCATACTTGGTTATTTTCAACTTTTTCCCTCTTCATAAAACATTACAATAAACAACCTTCTAAATACATCTTTTAATTATTCTAATGTATGTGCACAGTGTCTCAGTCGTGTCCGACTCTGTGGATGGTAGCATGCCAGCCTCCTCTGTCCATGGAATTTTACAGGCAAGAATACTGGAGCGGGCTGCCAGGGGATATTCCTGACCCAGGGATTGAACCTGTGTCTCTTGTGTCTCCTTCATTGGCAGACAGATTCTTTACCATTAGCATCACCTGGGAAACCCATTCTAAAGTCTATATAATATAATTTCCTAGGTATACTTTTGTAATTAAAATTTTGATAGCTTTTACAAATTTTCTTTTAAAAACATAATTCTAATATATACTTCTAACAC
>SJYT01042066.1:1055375-1092504 GCA_006410635.1 Cephalophus harveyi
ACTTCAATTAAAAAAAAAAAATTGGCAGGGAAAGAACTGAAATGTCAAAATTGACCTATTTTTCTTTATCAATCACTAATGTCTATTGTTTATGACATATAAAAATCCCAAAAAACTTTTTTTACTTTTGAGAATAAATTATTATATTTAGATAATCTAAGCAATGATTAAATCAGTGAAAGTATCATAGAATAAATCAAACCCCTAGCAAGACACTTTTAACAGCAATTTCAATTCATATGGTAATGTTAATTTTACTTAGGAAAAGCACTTACTTCTCAGTAAGAACCTATAGCTGTACAAGTAAAATAAAAATGTAAATGTTCTAATTTAAGCAGGACGTAGTAGCCTGGTGATGAATAAATGTATCTGTTCCTTGAAAAGTTCACTTCAAATCATCATCATCCCTAAAAGACGATTACTTTGAATGGTTTTTGTAAGCTTGCAAAGCAGCTTGGAAACTCTTTAGAGTTCTGGTAGCTGACGTCTTTGTATGGTTTGTAAATAAGTAAAGGAGCCATTCAGTTAGAAAATTGAATATTTGTCAATAAAAGAACAATACTCAGTTTCCATGTGCGTGCACTAATTCACTTCAGCCATGTCCGACTCTTAGCAACCCTGTGAACTGTAGAACACCAGACTACTCTGTCCAAGGGATTTTCCAGGCAAGAATACTGGATTGGGTAGACATGCCCCACCTCCAGGAGCTCTTCCCCACCCAGGGATAGAACCCGGGTCTCTTATCTCTCCTGCATAGGCAGGCAGCTTCTTTACCACTAGTGCCACCTGGGAAGCCCATATTCAGTTTAACATCTATTATATTTATGACTAAAATTGATTAGGAAAGAAGCATGTGTGCATGCTCATTTACCCAGTCATGTCTGACTCTGCGACTCCATGGACTGTAGCCGGCCAGGCTCCTCTTTCCGTGGAGTTTTCCAGACAAGAATACTGGAGTGAGTTGCCATTTCCTTCTCCAGGGTATATTACGGACGTATGGATTGAACCCAAGTCTCTTTCCTCTCTGCATTGGCTGGTGGATTCTTTACCACTGTGCCACCTGGGAGAGAAGTAAGGACAGATGAAATGTGAATCTGTGAGGGAGAGAAATCAAGAAATGCAACTTAATTTTTTCCTATCCTTCACTTTATTTTTAATAGATTATTCTCTTTTTTTCATTATAAAAGTAACAGAGCATCATAGTAAAACTATTTGGCAAACATGAAAATGCAGAAAGAAGACAATAAAATCACTCTTCATGTTTATGAACATTTGTTTCTGTTAATAAATGATTTTTCTCTGGCATGATTTTCTTTTTGGTTATATAATACTCCATACTGTGGATGTGTTAAATTATTTTAGTCCATTTCTTATTTCTGGACTTGAAGTTGCTTCTAGTTTTTCTCTATTACAGATAACCTATTTATTAAAATCATTGTGTACACATTCTTATGAACATCCTTGATTATGTCCTTAGGACAAGTTACTATGTGTAGAATACTTGAGTTAAAGATACACATGTTTTTCAAGTTTTTAGTGCATCAGTTATACCACTTACACATTGCTATGGCCTCAGAAGCAGTCTCATAGAGTGTATGCTTTTGCTCATATATCTTGGTATAACTTTATGTGCTTCACAGAAAAGCTCTCAGTGGTCTGGGAAGGGTGAATACAAAGAGGTGGGAAGAAGTGAAGCAGAGTTGAGAGCCATTTTTGTTAAAGAAATGTGGGAGGCTATTTCAGGCTTTGGAGAGCAGCTTTCTCCAAAGCACACTTGCACTTTTGGAGACAGCTCAGATTCTGCATGTTAACTTGCCATAGTTCCCACGTCTCTATTTGCTTTGACTCAGTGACCCGACCCTTCAGGCACACCTCATGTATTCAGTGATTGAGACCACTTACTCATAGTAATCATTGCACACAGAAAATACATTAAAAAATTTGTATTCATTACTCAATATATTTTGCTCCTCAAGTGTCATGAAACATTCAGGGTATATTAACTGGCAAATCCACACCTGGAGTATATTACTGAGCTTTAGAAACTGTTAATTTAAAAATCAAATATTTAATTTTGAGGAAAAAATCAGTTTTGGATTTTAAGCATATATATCATCTTTCATTTTGGCCCAATTAACCCAGCAGGTGTGTGCAAATTAGGTCACTACTTTGTCACCGTGGTAACATGCTTTGGGGAGGTGGATCTTAACTACCTCCAGCACAGGGGATGTTGGCTGAGTAAGTATTAAGAGATGCTTTACAAATAAACAAGGCACAATTTAATACATTAGAGTATAGAAAACAGGTCTGGTGCTAGGTACCAACAGATAATCTTCCATGGCATGAAAACAAGTACTACCTCAAATTTATATTAACTAAAGAGATCTAATGAGCTGCAGAAATAGAACTTTCAAGACTTACAATCTCTGATAGGACAGTAAAACTTACTGACGATCACTCATAAGGTGATTGTCCCATTTTCCCATTGAATAAAGAGTTTAGAAGACAGATCAGGTTCCCTATAGTTTAAGGACATTTTTAGAAATAAGCTGTGGTTTTCAGGGTGTCAACACCTTCCTGCTTACTCATTCCAGTGACTAAAATCTAGTCAGGGTTTTTAAAAGGACAGTGTCTAAACATTTCTTTTAAGTGCTACTTTTTTTTATCATTATTCATAACTGCTTATGGGTTAAGAAGTTGGCAGACTTGGTCTATGCCAGCACTCCAGCATTAATACAAGTCTCTAACTCAGGCTTCTTCTCACCAGGTGGAAAAAGCAGACATGCTTCAAGATTGCTGGTAGAGATTGTGCAATCTGTTGGGTTGCTGAAGGTTCCAAATCATGTGGGCATTCTGCAGCCCCACAGAGTGGTAGAATTTCTTCACTTATCCCTGACAAGTTCACACCTCTTTTGGTCATTAAAATTGTAAATCTACATTATCAGATGCAGAAAACAGGCCAAATTAGTGATATTAAATGTATTTCCAAAGGAGTACATTCGGACCTCTTTCAGCACTCAGTCACAAATGATATTTCCATTAAGCCTATGTCACCAGTTCATATGCAGCTTTATATTTTTCAATTTGTCCTAAATGCTGCCTTATATTTGCATCACTTGTTATCATTTTGAAGTATTTTTGTATATTGTATTTTTTGTGATATTTTACATATGGGATTTCAAAAACTTGAATCCCTCTCGTGTTTGTTTTCAGTTGATTGTAACTTCAGTTTTATTACTTATTTCTTGTGTTTTCAGTAGTTAATATTTACAAAACACCCGACTAGACTCTTCAAGATTCCTCCCCCCAATCTCCCTCTCTATGCGTCAAGGATGAGAGGCACATAGAAGAGGCAAGGTGACTTGTGACTTAGCCTGTGTCACAGAGTATGTGAATTCACTTTCAAATGAGAAGTTTGGAGACTCACAAAGGGATCCTTGCTAAGTGGAAAAACAGTTGACTCAAGCACTCTTTTACCTCTAACTTCTTTTTCACCAGCACAAACTCCCTCCCTGTATTCAAGACTTCTTTTCTCATCTACTCCTCAGTGGACACTGAAAAAAAATTCTTTTAAAGAGCTGGTTCATAACATAAAAGCCTGAAGTCTCAGTTAAACCTGTTAACTTGCTAAGGGTAAGGGTATGTATTGTTCACTGGAGAACAGAATGCTATATTCTCCCAGATCTGCTGGGGAACAGGGAGGGTGGCAGTACAAATTAGCATCAGAACAAAGCTTTGTCACAGTGGGATCCCAGGTTGTCTTAGGTATAAGATTTGAAACAAAAATATGGGAAGGGATTGAATCCATCAAATCTAATAAAGGAAATTGTAGTAGATTGAGGGAACTTGGACCCCTGAATTGTAGTAGCCAGGTTGGGGAGGAAATGGGCAGTTAAACAAAGTAGTGCTGTATCTTTCTTTCATTGTTTGATGAAATAATTTTTACCCCTTTTAAATGGAATGTTTTTTTAAAAAAGAAATGAGCCTGGTATATCTGAAACAAAGAGCTTACACAGTCACCGAGCTGGTTGGTTTTTATACCTTCCTTTACTGAGTATTGTCCTTCAGTACAATACAGAGCCATTTCTTTGTTCTCACAAGCTAGCAGTTAAATTGTATGTAAATGTATGCAAATTAGATGCTGTCTAATAAAGAGAGTCATTAGATGGAAGAAATATTTAGTTTAGAAAAAAACCAGGTGTATTGTGTAAAAGAAAATGTAAGGCTACAAAAAAGCCCAAACTTTTGTGGACAGTTTTAGAAAAAAATTATTAAAATAGATTTTAAAAGACTTACGTCTTCCTGACCTTTCTTTTGTGCTTATATATATGTGTGTGTTTTTAAAATATTTACATATAAAACTAGAGGATTGGCTTCTTTCCCAGAATTACTGGAAGCACCTTCACCAGGAACATTTGGACTTGAATAATCTCCACAGCAGCATTTTCTTTCTTGAATTAAATGAATTGTAAAATGGGTGATTGGCCCAGAAACACTGACTGTTTATTTGGGTTCCTTTCCTTTAGGTGGATAGAGGCTTAGTGGCTCCATGGTGGGTACCTTGCAACAGATCACCTTGAATGCTTTAAGGTTCCCCTTTCACACTTTTCCACTCCAGCCTCTTAAAGGCTACCAAAGGCTTCTTATATATTATATGTGCCTTGAGAGGAACCCACAGTTCCTTTTGAACTTCATCAATGCTGAATTAAATGTTTAGCATAATGCTTAGCACTTAGTAAGCACTCATATTTATTTCTGAATGGTTAAGAGAATGAATGAGTTGATAAATAAATGAAATGTAATATCACATACATTAAATATTTTAATAGTAAAGTGGTTATGGGTATGTCAATATCCTTATAGTCCTCAGAAGGCAGTCATTGAAGCAATTCCTCAGGTGTGCATATATAGATAGCAGTTGTATGATAAATATGATAAAATATTTTGCTGTCCTGTTTTCTCAAGTAACAAAGATGTTGAGTGCTAAACAAGTGTCTCACTTCTTGTGGCAGTTATTGTGGAAGCAAAAATAAGTAAGCAGTGTAGTCTCTCTAGGAGCTCCTAGTTTCTAGAGGAATCAGCCATACCCATACTTAATACACAGCAAATTGTACAATAGGGTGCAGTGAAAAAAATAAAATATTTTGCTGTCCTGTTTTCTCAAGTAACAAAGATGTTGAGTGCTAAACAAGTGTCTCACTTCTTGTGGCAGTTATTGTGGAAGCAAAAATAAGTAAGCAGTGTAGTCTCTCTAGGAGCTCCTAGTTTCTAGAGGAATCAGCCATACCCATACTTAATACACAGCAAATTGTACAATGTGGAGTTACAGATAAAATATTGTGAGGGCATGAAAGAGAGAAATTCTGATTAAAAAGTGTCTGAGATAGTTTCTTAGAAGAAAGTGGAACTGAAGTAATAAGTCTTGAAAGTCATGAGGAGCAGATGGTTGTCTTTGGTGGAGTGGCAAAGTGCAAAGTTGTATGGTTCTCTACATTGCAGTCCCAAGTTAATGGAAATATACTGGATTTTTTTCTATTCTCTCATGAATTTACAGCAACAGCTTGATTTTAACCTTTGTGGAAACACAAATGAGGGCTGTGATGGATACAAGAATGACTAAAGTGAAATTATAACTCCAAGTCAAAATTTTAATCACAGCTACTGAATAGGAAATAAGGTAAATATGCAAAAAAGACTTTATAACTTTTAAATTCTAAGGTACTAGAAATATAAAATTTCATTATTATTTTTCATAATGTGTAAGGTTTCCATGGTATGAAATAAAATTTAGGGGATAAGAGCTTTGGGGACAGAATCGGTACCTCATCAATGTTTTGTACCTTATATTTTAGTTTACAAAGTATCTTCCTGAATTACTGTCTCATTTTATTTTCACAACAGCCCTAAAGGTTGTAAAACTTATTATTTCTATTTTACAAGTGAAGAAACTGAGGTTCTGAGATCTTCAGTGACTTAACCAAGGTCACACAGTAAGTGTCAGAGCCAGATTTTCCTGACAGATTGTCTAGTGCTTTTCAGATATTTGGTTATTACCTAGAAACAGTGTATGAGAGAATTGTATAGCTAGAGAATCGGCATTCATCTTGGTTCTAACTTTATTGGAAATATTTTTCATCAGTTTGGTTTTATATCCACATTTTCTTCATTTTGGCAAGGGTAAAGTATGTAAGATTTAAAGTGAGGAAGGTATACATGGACAGGAACAGATGATCTGGGTAACTGATAAGGATAGGAAGAATCGTAATGGGTCTGTGGACTGAAAGCATTTTAATTAGTTTCTTGACTTTTGAGTTAAAAGATTTCAGTGGGAAGGTGCAAAATATGCTGTATTGAACTCATCTTGGAGGTAACCAAAGGTCTGTGGGACTAACAGCTTTTGATATTACTTAGTGCTTATTATTGTTATTATTATTATTTCTTTTTAATTATGCAAAGTGCTAATCAGTTTGATTATGCACAGTGCTAATCAGGTTAATTATGCAAAGTGCTAATCAGTTCTTCTTGAAGCACACGAGGAGAGCAGAGGTGCTGGCGGTGAATGGCGTAAGCTAGATGGGGGTAGTCACGGCAGTCATTCCTTATTAAGATAGGGGTAGACAAGATAGCAAGGGGAATTTATCCACAAAAGTATAGAGAAAAGGAAAGATAACTTTGGGCACGGGAAAGATTGTGGTTTTGGCAGAATGGTGCTTACACATAGAAAGCTGATTTCCTCCCCCTGTTGCATAGTTTGGTTAGATAGTCTCTGCTATATTTTGAAGGCACTCATTTGAAGCCAAAAAGACTGCAGAGGGAAAGAAACAGAGTATTGTATAGCTAGACAAGTTGTCAAAACAACTTATTGTAGTTGGCAAGCACCAATTCCTGGGAGGACAGTAGAGGAAGTAGAATCTAATAGACCTATACATGAAAGAGGACATCAATAAAGAGAATTGAAAAATTAAGGGAGTGCCATTCTGATAAAATAAACAGGGCCATCTCACCGCTGTATTGTTATTGGGATGGCTGTCTGAGCAGCGTATTTCCTGAGGTGAACTGAGGGTTTCTTGGTGCTTGCAGTGGTCTCTATTGAGAGTGGTGATGACGAATATGACAATAAGGGTTTTATGTAATAGCTCCTAGTTGGATCAGCTTTGTTGCTGCTGAAATCAAAGTGAATTTTAATATTAACTTGCAGGTCTGTGCTTATTAAGCTGGGTGACTTCCTGTGAAGATGAGTTTATAGCAATATGTTCATATGTTTTTATAGAACAATGACCGTGGAGCTCCCTTAGGAAAGCCCTTTTTATTTAGTTCTCCTGTTGTGTTCTGTGGCTTGATAAGCTATCAGTGAAATACTGTGATACCTACTTGTTTGAATGCATTCAAAAAGCAGAAAGCATTTCAGGATTACTAAGTGAATAGTAATTTTTAAAAACTGGTTTTAGTCCATGTAACTTTTCATTTAGTCTGGAATTTGAGCAGGACCTTTTTAAGTCACTTATATAAGGAGAGTCTGCTTCCCCTTTATAAGCTGACAAACTGAGTATTTATTTACCTCCCTTTTTTAGGGTTCTGTCTAAGCACAACTCATCTTCACAAATGCCTATATTGAGCTTGATTTCTAGAAATGTCCAAATCATGGTAAGAATGCTGCAAAGTTGTTGGGACATATTAATGAGGTGTTTGTCCAGGAAGCATTGGTACTTGGAATAAAGACAAGCTTTCAGTTTTTATTTTTTCTGTAAGACTAATTTCATTTTAAAATATGAAGAGAATGACATAAATCTTTGGTTTCCAAGGAGAGTCTGAAAAGGAATAGATTGTTAGAGGACAGCGCCCACAAATTGAGAAAGCCTGTTGGGGGCCCTTCGAGAATTTGGCTGGAAAATTCCGTTATAAGCCATCCTTCTGCTCAGCTTCATGGGAACAGGGTTTTATAAATGAAACATCACTTCTGTATTTCCAAACCCCCTGAGTCTAAGATAAGGATGAAATGTTCATAATACCACTTTATCAAAATCTATTGAGTTATTTCTTGACAAATTTAAAAAGATTTCTTAATGGTTCTACACAAAGGACACCTTGTAAATTCCATGTATTGGCGGTATACTAAACTCTTGATTCCTGATAAAGGTATTTGAACCCCAAAACGTTGCTATGTAAGGCATTTAAAATGTCACTGTGTCAAGGAGAAAATGATGGGATCCAAATGGCACTTAAAATTAATTTAGTACCATCTAATATGGACAATCTCTTGATTAATTGTACACTTGCACCTTCATCATATACACTCTCATCCACAGACCCATTCCTCACTTCATTAATCAAATATTATTTGGCACTTCCTCTTATAAAGTGTGTACTAGTAACTATGTGTTAATAACAGTATCATTTATGTCCCAGATAATGGAAATACAATTAGCCAAAAAGTGACAAGATAGCTGACATCATAGAATTCACTTACACAAGATGAGATGGTATTTTTCTCATGGTCTTCAGCCTTAGGAGCAAAGAGTTTGCTCTTCATTTCTTCTCAGAGCTTCTCCCTTTAGTAATCTATATAATTCAACTAGTTTGTCTTAGTATCTTCAATATTTACAAAATAAGATGTTGGGCTACAAGATTTCCAAGGTATTTCCATCTCAATGTGCTATATGAAAGTGTATTAGCTGAGTATACTCAAATATATTAGCTATTTAAATATATAAATGTACATTATCATCATATTAAGAGCCTTACAATAATAGAAATTTTTGTTAGGCTTTGGTCTTTGAGGAAATGAAGTAATTTTTGGCTGATTCTGTGGACACAGTCTCCTTGGATGTAAACTAATATTGAATATATAAAGGGTGGACTTTGGAATCAGTTCTGAGTTTGAATCATGGCTCTTCCAGTTATTAGCTGAGAAGTCGTAACTGCTTTGAGCCTCTATTCCTTCACAGATCCTACCTCACAGATCCTATTTGACTGTATTAGTTCAAATAAACAATATAAATCACTCAACTCAATGCCCAGGGGCACAATGGAGGATAGCTTTGCTCCATAGTCAGTCCCTTTCTCATTTATGGCAACTGTAGTCTTTCTGGCTCTTGCTACCAAGAATATCTCGAACTAATTCAACTTCCTTTCCCCAAGCCGCTTTTTCCTGCATTAAGCCCGTACTTCAATTAGCTCAATATTTTTTCTCCCATTACATTTTTATAGTTTATTTCTCTTTGTTCTCCTTTTTATGTACTTTGACCACTTCCCTGCTTATACTGTGTCAATTTGGGGGTGCTTATGTTCACTGTATGTAATGCAGCCTTGACTATGACAAAAATGTATACAATTATCTTGTTGTTTTGTTGTTAGCTGCTAAGCTGTGTTCTTTTCTAACCCCAGGGACTGTAGCCTGCCAGGCTCCTCTGTCCATGGGATTTCCCAGGCAAGAATACTGCAGTGGGTTGTTGTTTCTTTCTCCAGGGAATCTTCCTGACCCAGGGATCGAACTCATGTCTCCTGCATTGGCAGGCAGATTCTTTACCACTGAGTCACCAGGGAATAATTCAAGCCAATTATGTAGAAATAATTTGTCTGTGTCAGAATTTGACTGGAGTTGTTTTCACTTTTGACCCCCTAACTATACTGGAAACTTCTTGAGGCCAAAAGCAAGTATATTCCCTGTGTTTAGAATGTGCTCTGCCAATAAGAATTCTACAACTTAGCAAGGGACAACAGTTCTAAAACAGTAGCATATATGATCTACTGGGGATCATATATATGATGAAAATGTTGTGGAAGTGGAGATGTTGAAAGCTTCATGGAACAAATATTGGAAAGGCTTCCTGGAACCAATGATGTTTGAATTTGACCTTCAAAAAAGTACTTATTTCTCTCTTTGTGGAAAAAGAGAAGATAAAATGAATTCTAGGCAGAGATAAAAATCTCATGGGTACAAAAAGTTGATTGGCAGCTGGAAGGTAGGGGATCAGGTGACACAAGGGAAGACTAGAAAGGTAGATTGGAAGCATATCATGAAGGATCTGTGAGTTGATTAGAGTCTTGTATGAATAATCCTAGCTTTCAAAAATAAGTGAATATTGGTGGTAAAGAGAACGTTTCTTCACAAGAATATAGACATTAACTGTTTGTGTGAAAAAAAAAAATGATAACATTTAGCAACCAATGTATACAGAAAAAAGAATACTCTCAAAAAGAAGGTCCAAATCTGAGTTGAAGCCCTACTCTACCCTTGCTATATTATTACCTTAAACAATGTGCTTTATCTTTCCTTACCATATATTCATCAATATCACTTGGTAGCTCAGATGGTAAAGAATCTGCCTGCAATGTGGGAGACCTAGGTTCGATCCCTGGTTTGGGAAGATCCCCTGGAGAAAGGAATAGCTACCCACTCCAGTATTCTTGCCTGGAGAATCCCTTGCACTAACACTTTCACTACTGGAAAAGTGACTATGGGTGGGGGAAGGGTGGAGAGTTCTTCACTAAAGTGCCAGAATTTCACTAAAGTAAGAGGGAAAAGTATAGATGGAAAGGAAAATAAACAGGGTGGGGGGTGGGAAATGCTTATGGGGGATAGATGAGTTGGAGAGAGGTCTGAGCTGGGAGGAGAGGAAGAATAGAGATTCTGAACCCAGGTGCTATCCATTGCCAATGTGGTCAAGACAGAGAAAAGGGATTCTTTTCTTTCTCTTTTTGGTGTTTTTCTTGAGAAACAGAACAAAAGTTGAAATCATTTTTAGTATGCTTTTTATGTGTAGCTACTATTTCTTTGGGTCTAATCTAGGTGTAATCTGGATCACAGCTTTGTTCCCATATTGCCACTTCCATTACAAACACAACGCAGTGAGGAAGTAAGGCTCAGAATTGTGCCAGTGTTTCACAAGTAGACTTCTTTGGTGATTTAAGCTCTCTTCATCAGTTGTTCTTGATGTTGAGTTTAAGCCCATTAAAATATAGAAGTGAAGGGATGATGGCCAGCCAGTACATGAGTCATACTAGATAGCAGTCGCTCGATATGACTTAATTTCTAGTACATGCCACCTGCATGCTGAACTTAATTCATGTGTTTATACTTGTTAGGGGTCAGATTTGCAAAGCAATTTTATATTAGTCAAAACAAATTTGTGTTTAGTTTCAAAGGATGGAACTCTTCATTTTAGGCATTTTTGGAATAATTTTTAGAAGATTAGATAGACAATTAATCAAAATGCCTATAAGAAATGTTAGCAATTAACCATTATCCAATAAAATACTATTAGTCATTATTATTTAGAAATTAAATGCTGTTCAACCAGGGTAATTGTTGAGTCACAACATTGTTCCCTGTAAGATTAACCACTGATATATGTGGATGTGCTTCAGTTAATGTATCTAGGAACCTGGTGTCTCCCCAGGGCTGGGATTTCGAGGAATAAAGACTTCCTGATGTAACTAACTTTTTGTAAGGTAGATTTTATACATTATCCAATGTTTATTTTATAACCATTCTTTTGTTTTTACTTTTCACATTAAAAAAGAATACAGTTTCATAAATTTCCATTTGATTTTTTTGTTTATATAAAAGGAAGTCCCACTGGATTATGCAACATTAAGCATATGGCTACACAGAAATTAAAAAAAAACTGTGGCTATCAGAAGTAAATATTGGTAATAACACTCATGGAATTTCACACATGTAGATCATTGTGAGATAAGTAAAAATACTTACATAGAGCTTAGATAGAGAAGTAGACTTTTTAATACAAATATAAGTGGAGACATTTGTTATGAAAATTGTGGCCCTTGAAATTGGCTTCCTGCTTTCACTTAAGAAGAACACCTTCAATCAGATGATTTTTTCCTCTGATAAGAGTGAAAAATAATCAATCTAAACACATTTTATTATGAAAGATACTTGGAATAATTCTGTTGATATAAACTAATGCAAGATGAGAATTTGCTTATTACAGTGTTTTGAATGTCCTCTCCCATTATCATGTGCAATTGGTATAAACAAAGATCCTGTGTATGGTAGAGGGCCTATATTTGCATCCTTTTGCATACTTAGACATTCTTTAGCAGGGCTTATTTTTGTTTACTGACGGTATTTCTCAGTCCTTTGTACAATTATAATGTGTATAGCAGCAGCAGCATTTGAGTGTGCCATAAAGGTAGGTTCTTCTATCAATGCAGCCAGAAGAACATAAAGAATTCATTATACTGATTTTGATTCTGTGGGTGAAATAGGTTTGCTCCATGAACTTTCATTGCACAGGACAAAATGCTATGCTCATGAGACATGCAGGCAGCTGAAGAGTCAAGAAAAGCTGTGTTGGTTTTATTTAGGAAGTGCCTGGCTTCTCATCTGCTTGGGAGAGGAGCAGGCCATATCCCCAGTTGCCAAGTGCTCTAATGCTGAGAAGAGTGTCAGCTGTGGTTACCCTGGGGATTTTGGCGGCAATAAGCACTTTTCCTTGAGAAAAATCAGCATAGATGCCACACATTGGAATTGGAAGAATTGCTTTTATTTTCTATTTTCTTTAAAAATCAAATTTGCTTTTCCTTCCTTCCCAGCTGTTGCAGCTTCCTTGATTTTTAGCTCAGATGATGGGAGTAACACATGTTCACTGAAACCCAGGGGAAAGCTCCCGTCTTTTCTTCTGATATGAACTCATTGAAGTCAAGATACTGGCTAACCCGAACTGAATAATATATGCAGAAAGAGATTTTTCCGGGAGGGGTGTTCATGGGTGAAGACCACAGTGGTAGGGGTAATTGAAGCAGTTTTTCAAGGATATCAGTGTCAATCACGTGTATTAGGAAACTTGAATATGCCATCTCCAGGATGTTTTTAGCTGAAAAACCTTGGAGACCTAACCTGTTCCATGGAGAAGTCTTTTTTAACTTTCTATATTCATCATAGTTTATAGCTGGGAACAAAATGCATATACAGAAATTGAATTGGCTGAATTAGTATGCAGTAAGTCAGGCATTAAATATACCTGACTTTTTCTGTTAATTCTCTCCCTTCCCTATTATCTCTTACCTCTCAAATGGGAAGGTCACATCTGTTTTCTCACCTAGTTTTACCATCATGTTAAAGAACCAAAGTTCCTTTAAGGTCAATATAGGGGAAGATTAGAGTAGCTTTTATTCTAGATGTTCAGTTTTTCTACCATCGTTTATTTTACATAAAGAAACTAATCATCAGACTTAGCTGGAGATTTTTTTTTTTTTTTTTAATTTCCCCCTCCTTTCTTAAGAGCCCATTGCCTACAAATTACTTATTCTCCTCCTCTAGATTTATCTACTTTCATTATTGAGGGAGACTTTGCCATCCTGTAATTTCTTTTCTGTTGGCTTTTCTTAGGATAGCAATTTAAAAAGCAATTATTGACCATTTCTGTATGACTATTTAAGGTACTTTACATACTGTATTTGTTAGAGTTCTCCAGAAGAAAAAACCCAATAGGATGTATAGATAGACAGATAGATCTCTGCTGCTGCTGCTGCTGCTGCTAAGTCGCTTCAGTTGTGTCCGACTCTGTGCGACCCCATAGACGGCAGCCCACCAGTTTCCCCCATCCCCGGGATTCTCCAGGCAAGAACACTGGAGTGGGTTGCCATTTCCTTCTCCAATGCATGAAAGTGAAAAGTGAAAGTGAAGTCACTCAGTCGTGTCTGACTTGTAGCGACCCCATGGACTGCAGCCTACCAGGCTCCTCCATCCATGAGATTTTCCAGGCAAGAGTACTGGAGTGGGGTGCCATTGCCTTCTCCGAGATAGATCTCTATATGCATCCAACTAACTGTATATTTACAGACACACACATTTATCACAAGGGATTAGTTCACACAATTATTACAGCTGACAAGTCCCAAGATCTGAAATTGTAAAGCTGGAGACCTAAGAGAATTGATGATGTAGTTGGAGTATAGTTTCAAGGTTGAGAACTAGGAGCACTGATGGTATAGTTCTAATCAAAAGGCTGGTAGGTTGAGCTCAGGAAGAGCCAATATCTCAGTTAATGTGCCAGCTCAAATATAGGCAGGCAGGAGGAATTCCCTGTTATGATAGGTTTTCAACTGATTGGATGGGGCCAATCCTAATAGGGAGATTAATCTGTTTTACAGGGAGATTAATTTGTTTTACTCAGTCTATAGATTCTAATGTTAATATCATCAAAAAATACCCTCACAGATATACCTAGCATATCAGTATTCTTGCCTTGAAAACCCCATGAACAGTATGAAAAGGAAAAAAAAAAAATATGACACTGAAAGATGAACTTCCCAGGCCAGTAGGTGTCCAATATGCTACTGGAGAAGAGTGGAGAAATAACTCCAGAAAGAATAAGGAGACAGAACCAAAGCAAAAACAACGTCCAGTTGTGGATGTGACTGGTGATGGAAGTAAGTCCGATGTTGTTAAGAGCGATAGTGTGTAGGAACCTGGAATGTTAGGTTCATGAATCAAGGTAAATTAGAAGTGGTCAAACAGGAGATGGCAAGAGTGAACATTGACATTTTAGGAATCAGTGAACTAAAATGGACTGGAATGGGACTCAGATGACCATTATATCTACTACTGTGGGCAAGAATCCCTTAGAAGAAATTGAGTAGCCCTCATAGTCAACAAAAGAGTTTGTAATGCAATATTTCGGTATAATCTCAAAAATTATAGAATGATCTCTGTTTGTTTCCAAGGCAAAATATTCAGTATCACAATAACCCAAGTCTGTGCCCCAACCAGTAATGCTAAAGAAGCTGAGGTTGAATGGCTCTATGAAGACCTACAAGATCTTCTAGAACTAATACACCCCAAGGATGTGCTTTTCATTGTAGGGGATTGAAATGCAAAAGTAGAAAATCAGGAGATATCTGGAGTAAAAGGCAAAATTGGCATGGGAGTACAAAATGAAGCAGGGCAAAGACTAACAGAGTTTTGCCAAGAGAATGCACTGATCATAGCAAACACCCTCTTCCAACAACACAAGAGAAGACTCTACACATGGACATCACCAGATGGTCAATACGGTGATTATATTCTTTGCAGCCAAAGATGGAGAAGCTCTATATAGACAGCAAAAACAAGACCAGGAGCTGACTGTGGCTCAGATCATGAACTCCTTATTGCCAAATTCAGATTGAAATTGAAGAAAGTAGGGAAAACCACTAGACCATTCAGGTATGACCTAACTCAAATCCCTCACGATTATATAGTGGAAGTGACAAATAGATTCAAGGGATTAGATCTGATAGAGTACCTGAAGAACTATGGATGGAAGTTTGTGACATCATCCAGGAGGCAGTGATCAAGACCATCCCCAAGAAAAAGAAATGTAAAAGGCAAAACAGTTGTCTGAGGTGGCCTTACAAATAGCTGAGAAAAGAAGAGAAGCTAAAGGCAGAGGACAAAAGGAACCAGATACCCATTTGACTCAGAGTTCCAAAGAATATCAGGGAGAGATAAGAGAGCCTTCCTCAGTGATCAGTGCAAAGAAAATGGGAAAGACTAGAGATCTCTTCAAGAAAATTAGAGATACAAAGGGAACATTTCATGCAAATATGAGCACAATAAAGGACAGAAATGGTATGGACCTTACAGAAGCAGAAGATATTAAGAAGACGTTGCAAGAATACACAGAAGAACTATTAAAAAAAAAAAATCTTCATGACCAAGATAAGCATGATGATATGATCACTCATCTAGAGCCATACATTCTGGAATGTGAAGTCAAGTGGGCCTTAGAAAGCATCACTATGAACAAAGCTAGTGGAGGTGATGGAATTCCAGTTGAGCTATTTCAAATCCTAAAAGATTACTCTGTAAAATATGCAGTCAATATGCCAGCAAATTTGGAAAACTCAGCAGTGGCCACAGGACTGGAAAAAGTCAGTTTTCATTCCAATCACAAAGAAGGGCAGTGCCAAAGAATGTTCAAACTACTGTACAATTGCACTCATCTCACACGCTTACAAAGTAATTCTCAAAATTCTTCAAGTGAGGCTGCAACAGTACCTGAACCATTAACTTCCAGATGTTCAAGCTGGAAGGCTGAGGAACCAGATATCAAATTGCCAACATCCATTGGATCATAGAAAAAGCAAGAGAGTTTCAGAAAAACATCTACTTTTGCTTCATTGACTACACCAAAGCCTTTGACTGTGTGATCACAACAAACTATGGAAAATTCTTACTTAAAGAGATGGGAATACCAGACCACCTTACCTTCTTGAGAAATCTGTATGCAGGTCAAGAAGCCACAGTTAGAACAGGGTGTGGAACAACAGATGTCTTCCAAATTGGGAAAGGAGTTTGTCAAGAATGTATATTGTCACCCTGCTTATTTAACTTCTATGCAGAGTTCAGTTCAGTTCAGTTGCTCAGTCATGTCCGACTCTTTGTGATCCCATGAATTGCAGCAAGCCAGGCCTCCCTGTCCATCACCAACTCCCGGAGTTCACTCAAACTCACGTCCATCGAGTCAGTGATGCCATCTAGCCATCTCATCCTCTGCCGTCCCCTTCTCCTCCTGCCCCCAATCCCTCCCAACATCAGAGTCCTTTCCAATGAGTCAGCTCTTCACATGAGGTGGTCAAAGTACTGGAGTTTCAGCTTTAGCATCATTCCTTCCAAAGAACACCCAGGACTGATCTCCTTTAGGATGGACTGGTTGGATCTCCTTGCAGTCCAAGGGACTCTCAAGAGTCTTCTCTCACACCACAGTTCAAAAGCATCAATTCTTCAGCAGAGTACATCATGTGAAATGCCAGGCTGGGTGAAGCACAAGCTGGAATCAAGATTGTTGGGAGAAATATCAATAACCTCAGATATGTAGATGATACCACCCTTATGGCAGAACGTTAAGAGAAACTAAAGAGCCTCTTGATGAAAGTGAAAGAGGAGAGTGAAAAATCTGTCTTAAAACTCAATTCAAAAAACTAACATTATGGCATCCAGTCCCATGACTTCATGGCAGATAGATGGGGAAACAATGAAAACAGTGACAGAGTTTATTTTCTTGGGCTCCAAAATCACTGCAGTTGGTGACTGCAGCCATTAAATTAAAAGACACTTGCTCCTTGAAAGAAAAGTTATGACCAACCTAGATAGCATATTAAAAAGCAGAGACATTATTTTGCCAACAAAGTCTGTATTTTCAAACCTATGGTTTTTCCAGTGGTCATGTATGGATGTGAGAGTTGGACTATAAAGAAAGCTGATGGCAGGAGAATTGATGCTTTTGAACTGTGGTGTTGGAGAAGACTCTTTAGAGTCCCTTGGACTGCAAGAAGATTAAACCAGTCAATGCTCAAGGAAATCAGTCCTGAATATTCGTTGGAAAGGCTCATGCTGAAGCTGAAACTCCAATACTTTGGCCACCTTATGGGAAGGACTGACTCATTGGAAAAGACCCTGATGCTGGGAAAGATTGAAGGCAGGAGGAGAAGGGGATGACAGAAGATGAGATGGTTGGATGGCATCACCGGCTAGATGGACATGAGTTTGAGTGACATCCGGGAGTTGGTGATAGACTTGTAAGGCTGGTGCGCAGCATTCCACAGGGTTACAAATAGTTGGACATGACTGAATGACTGAACTGAACCGACATACCTAGAAAATATTTAACAAATATCTCTGCATTGGTGTCCCAGTAAAGCTGACATACAAGTAACCATCACACATTCTTTACCTCATTTGTATGTGTGTGGTATGTATATGTGTGTGTGTGCAGTATGTATCTGTGTGTGTGTATATGTGTTAGTTGCTCACTTGTGTCTGCTTCTTTGCAACCACATGAACTGTAGTCCCCCAGGCTTCTCTGTCCATGGAACTCTCCAGGCAAGAATACTGGAGTTGGTATCCATTCCCTTCTTAAGAGGATCTTCTCAACCCTGGGATCAATCTCTGGCCTTCTGCAATGCAGGCAAATTCTTTACTATCTGATCCACCAGGAAGCCCCATTTAGTCCTGACCAAAATACAGTCCAAAGCTTGATGAGGTAAATGCTGTTTATTATTTTCATCAGATTTAATGGTTAAACATCTTGGTTTCTGGAGTGAGGTTAAAGTGGAAGTAGAAGTGAAATTGAAGTCGCTCAGTCATATCCAACTCTTTGCGACCCCGTGGACTGTAGCCTATCAGGCTCCTCATTCCATGGAATTTTCCAGGCAAGAGTACTGGAGTGGGTTGCCATTTCCTTCTCCACGGGATCTTCCCGACCCAGGGATCGAACCCGGGTCTCCCACATTGTGGGCAGACACTTTACCATCTGAACCACCAGAGAAGCTTGAGTGAGGTTATCCTTGTCAAATTCTGATTCCACCACTTACAGTAGAACTGTAGGCAAGTTACTTAACCTCAATTTCCTCATCTCTAGTCTGGGGATGATAATACTTCATGCCTTGTTGAGATATTATGAATTAAGTGAGATAATAGATGTAAAACACTTTGCTTTGATGACTAGGACATAGCTTTACTACTGAGTGAAGGCTAGCTACATTTGATACACACAAAGAAGTAAAGGCTTATAGAGGTTAAGATCCATGGCCAAGCTCACACAGCTGGTAAGTGGTTAAATTAAGATTTGAGCTTATGCTGTCTGACTCCAAAATCATGCATTTAAACATTCCTCTCTACTAATCTCTACTTCACAGAAAATCAGTATAATATAACAGCTAAGGCCATGGTTTCAGACACCAATGGATTCAAATCCTGGCCCCTTGACTTACCAAAAAACTTTCGGCAAGTTACTTAACTTCTCTCTACCTTGGTTTCTTCATCTCTAAAATAAAAATAAAATATCACTGCAGATGGTGATTGCAGCCATGAAATTAAAAGACGCTTACTCCTTGGAAGAAAAGTTATGACCAACCTAGACAGTATATTCAAAAGCAGAGACATTACTTAGCCGATTAAGGTCCGTCTAGTCAAGGCTATGGTTTTTCCAGTGGTTATGTATGGATGTGAGAGTTGGACTGTGAAGAAGGCTGAACGCCAAAGAATTGATGCTTTTGAACTGTGGTGTTGGAGAAGACTCTTGAGAGTCCCTTGGACTGCAAGAAGATCCAACCAGTCTATTCTGAAGGAGATCAGCCCTGGGATTTCCTTGAAAGGAATGATGCTAAAGCTGAAACTCCAGTACTTTGGCCACCTCATGTGAAGAGTTGACTCATTGGAAAAGACCCTGATGCTGGGAGGGATTGGGGGCAGGAGGAGAAGGGGACGACCGAGGATGAGATGGCTGGATGGCATCATGGACTCGATGGACGTGAGTCTGAGTGAACTCCGAGAGATGGTGATGAACAGGGAGGCCTGGCGTGCTGCGATTCATGGGGTCGCAAGGAGTCGGACACAACTGAGCGACTGAAATGAACTGCACTGCACTGAAGCCTTCTCAGAGTAACAGAGAATCAAATGATTTCTGCCTTTCTCTATGAATTTCACGTGATAGAATTTCAGACACAGGAAGATGGTGGAGAGATTTCTTCAGTTGCTCTCAAATTGTATCAGTTGATCCCTGAATAGGTAAGATTTATGAACTCTAAAGAAGTATTGAAAGATACTGGTACAGTCTTAGTGTTACAGATCACCTTGTTTTGAAGCAAATTTTTAGGAAACTCTTTTGAGAGAGTGAAAATGATGATTTCTTTCAGAATAATTTTATGTATCCTCAAAATGAAGTTGAAACCAGTGGGTGTGAGTCAGAGGGAAATCAAGGAGGAGACCATTACAGCATGAGAACCCAAGGGCCTCTTTTTGTGACTCTTTTGTCCATTTAATAGAAGCTATGAACAACTCACTATTTGGGACAAATATTTCTGTTTCAAGACAAGAAGACTCAGAATTTCAAGATGTTGTATCTGACTTTTCATCTGTCAACCAAGAGCAGCTGAAAAGGCGAGAGCCCTGGAGAACTGTTTTCCTACATATGTATTTGTTTTTAGACAAATGTGTTTGTTTGAAGTTCTGAACACCATGGAAATGCCCATAGTTGAGGGGTGTAGAAGCCCTAGAAGTGTTGACTCAGTTCTTGATCATTCTGTGTGATGGATTACATGCCACATACTTCAACTTGCTATGTGTGAGGTCTTTCAGCACGATTTGTAATAAACACTAATCCTAAATGAAGGACACAAGAATCTTACTGATTTTTTTCACAGGAGATTAATGAGTATGTGACTGTTACCTTGCTGTTGGTTATAGAAAGAGAATTCCAGAGAAGAATCATACTGTGTGTCTTGTACTCAGTCGCTTCAGTTGTGTCCGACTCTGTGCCACACTGTAACCAACCAGGCTCCTCTGTCCATGGGATTTTCCAAGGCAAGAATACTGGAGTGGGTATCCTTTCCTTTCTCCAGTGGATCTTCCTGACCCAGGGATCAAACCCGCAGCATCTCCTGGATCTTTTGCATCACAGGCAGATTCTTTAATACTGAGCCACCCGGTAAGACGAATTGTGTCTTCAGTTTAGTTCAGTTCATTTCAGTCGCTCAGTCGTGTCCGACTCTTTGCAACCCCATGAATTGTAGCACGCCAGGCTTCCCTGTCCATCTCCAACTCCTGGAGTTCACTCAAACTCATGTCCATCGAGTCCGTGATGCCATCCAGCCAGCTCATCCTCTGTCGTCCCCTTCTCCTCCTGCCCCCAATCCCTCCCAGCATCAGAGTCTTTTCCAATGACTCAACTCTTGCATGAGGTGGCCAAAGTATTGGAGTTTCTTATTCCCCCTCAAAATGTTTATAAACACATGAAATCAGGTTAAAATTAACACTAAGAGCAGGTTTGAGGGGAAAGCATAGAATCCGTGTGCAGGCTGAAGGGAGTGTGGAAATGAAGGGAGGAAATGTCTGGTTACCCTCATATCTAAAAGTGATGGGAAAATCGTAAGCCAATCACATATCATCTTCAACACTTACTACTTACTTCCTTTTATAATTTAACTCTTGAAACCAAAGCTAGAAATCTGTCTTCCTTACCCAATTTCTCCCTGTTACCTACCATTCATATACCATCTGCAATTTAGAATCTTCTCAAAGTAGGCAATACTTGTGTTCGTTATTATGTGAAAACTATTAGATGAAAATTTTATGGTAAACATCAGATGGAAATGTTGTCTCTGATATACAATAGCAGTTACTTTATTATTATACTCATTTTATTTTCATACAGTTATATAAGGATTCTCTCTTTCTTTCTGTCTTTTCTTTTGGCAATTGACATGAACAAACTTTCTCAGATAAAAAATACTTAAGAAATAGAAAACCAGGAGGAAAAGTATAATTGAGTCTGGAAACCTTTTTGCCTCAGCTAAATAAATAAGAAATGATAAGAAATACAATATAATAAGAGATGAGAAATACCGAGGTTCAAGAAGACCATTTTATTTAATTCCATTTAATTTTATTGAATCAAATTTGATAGAGACAATGTCAATGGACATGTACAAGGAGATTGGTAGTAGAATGCCTGGGGCTGTCATATCACTGAATGAGGTATATAAACAGAAAAGGAATGTTGAGTAATTCTGAATATAAGGGTGATTTTTAGATATCAAATTTCAGTTTTCAAATGCACAGAGCCAGCATGTTAAAGCATATCTGTCACTTGAATCTAGTTCTTGAATTCAATATACTAAAAATCAAATATCTCAATACCATATTTTTAATTTTCTTCCTTTGCCAACAGATTTTTAGAGTGTTTCCCTGGCATTGCTGAACTCCCAGCCAAAATATGTATTTCAGTTTAATTTTTGGAGGAGAAATAACCTTAAGTGGGCTGCTAGCACTTATTATTTGCTCAGTCATGTCCAATTCTTTGCAACCCTATGGACTATAGCCACCTAGGCTCCTCTGTCCATGAACTGTGGCCCACCAGGCTCCTCAATCTGTGAAATTCTCTAGGCAAGGATACTGGAGTGGGTCGCCATTCCCGTCTCCAGGGGATCTTCTCGACCCAGGAATTGAACCTGGGTCTCCCACATTGCAGGCAGATTCTTTACCATCTGCACACCATTAAACATCAAACTTAGATTTTCTTGTATCTCATTGATTTACTTACAGAGTGAAGCTTCCGTAGCAAACTTGAGTCTGTTTATAAGCAGAAATATTTGGAAAGGCTTGATATTTTGTCCTAAAAATGAAGGCAAAAGAAATGAGATTGTTTTTTAAAAACTGAACAATTCTAGTGGATTATCAGAGTGAAATGAATGCAGTTATGCTTACTTATCAGCAAGCCATACTTGGGTCAGTTATGTTCTGAGAGAGTCTGTGTAGTAAAAAAAGAGATAGCACCCAAAGGTGACCGTAGCGAAGATTGCCAGCCTTTACAGGGAGTTTGTGAGGCCTTTTTATCTTTTAATATTTTGTGTACTTTTAAATTTCCTTTGACTGAAATGCAATTTTATTCAGTCCACATGGAAGCTCTAGAGTGTATTTGTATAGGTGGAACTGAGAGAATTGACAATATGAGTAACTAAAATAGATAACTCAGACCTTTCAGAACTCACTCTGATGCCTAAATTAAACTTCAGACATTGATCACGTTGTCTAAGTAATTGTCAGTTAACCATCAAATTTATGGATATATAGTTTAAATAATCAGTACACCTACATTTCTTTATAGTTTCCTCATAGATGCCCAGGAAGAGACTGAACTGTCAAAGCAGTGGCAAATTAGGATGATAAAATGGTAAATCTAAACAAACAGGAATTATTTGTTTATTAAATTTCTTGCCTCATAATTGCATAAATACAAAGATACCCTCCACCCACTCCAGTACTCTTGCCTGGAGAATCCCATGGAGGGAGGAGCCTGGTAGGCTACAGTCCATGGGGTCGCAAAGAGTTGGACACGACTGAGCGACTTCACTTCACTTCACTTCAACAAAAAGACAATGCATTTATTCCTGCCGCTGCTACTGCTGCTAAGTCGCTTCAGTCGTGTCCGACTCTGTGCGACCCCATAGATGACAGCCCACCAGGCTCCGCCGTCCCTGGGATTCTCCAGGCAAGAACACTGGAGTGGGTTGCCATTTCCTTCTCCAATGCATGAAAGTGAAAAGTGAAAGTGAAGTCACTCAGTCGTGTCCGACTGTTCACGACCCCATGGACTGCAGCCTACCAGGCTCCTCTGTCCATGGGATTTTCCAGGCAAGAGTAATTTACTCCTAGAACCCCTTATAATACTTGAAATATAGTGTGTGTTCAATAAATATTTGTTAAGTCAATGGATTCTATTGTAAAGAGGCTCACTGCTATCCTAGATTTAGTTACACATCAGATCGTATCAAATCTCTTCCTTTCTCCTCCACTTGTAAGAGCAAGCATTCATATAGGCTGCTTGTAACTTACAAACAGGTTGTGTTTAAAAATTCACACAGTTTAGTCATTTGGAACCAAGAATGCTTCTCTCATTTATACGTGTATAGCAACGAGTACTGATTGAGCACTCACTCTGGCCCAGTCACAGTTCTAGGCTTGGGGCATACCATGGTGAAAAGTCACATTTCCCTATTTCCACTAGCTCTTAGGACAGTGCCAAGCACATAATAATAGCTAACTACTATTCTTAAGGAACTTAGAACTACTTAGTTCTACTAAGTAGAACTACTTAGTACTATTATACTTAGAACTACTATTCTTAAAGATTCACCCTACTAGTTTCAGGGATGTTTATTCAGAGTCCTTAGCCTCTGAACTGAGCTATTATTTTATTTTCCTTCCCAAAACAAATTTGAATGAGAGTACTGGATAAGAAAAACCAGATGCTATTTTAGGTGTTTTTTCTAATCGTATTTCTTTACTCTTCCCTGAGCACCCACTTTCAGAACAGAAAGATCCTGCTCTTTTTTTCTTAATGTCCTTGCTATGTGATCTTGGCAAGTCATGGACCTGTCTGTGTGATTCTCATCTGAAAATAATAAAGAAATGATAAAATTCTAATTCACATGAAGAATACAGCAGAACTTAGTAAATTAATGTTTGCATAGTGCTTAGAAATCTGAGGTTAAAACTGCTAAGAGAAAAGTACAGAACTATTATTGCCTCTAAAATTATGATAGAAATTTTTTCTCTAATTAAAAAATACCTCATTTAATTGGTGTTTGTATTTTAAAAGTTGTATGCCATCTTAAAGCAAATGTTTGATGTTTATCTGAAGGAAAAACAAAGATCATGTCATTTCATTATTATGTGATATAAAATATTTTCAAGGAATCCCTGCTGCTGCTGGTGCTGCTAAGTCGCTTCAGTTGTGTCTGACTCTGTGCGACCCCATAGACGGCAGCCCACCAGGCTACCCCATCCCTGGAATTCACCAGGCAAGAACACTGGAGTGGGGTGCCATTGCCTTCTCCTAAGGAATCCCTAGTTTCAGATAAACAAATGACGCTTAGAACCTTATGACCCACTAGTCTGGATAGATGGATTATTGCTTTTTCTTACATGAGTGATAGGTGGCAGGTTCAGTGAAATAGCTTTCAAAAGTCGCCTGATTTATGCCTCTCTTCTTTAGCTGTTGTTGGCATGGAGTAAAGTAAGGAGGATTTGAGGAGGTTTTGTTTGTCTTTTTTTTGATGGTGGTGGGGGGCGGGGGGTGTTTGTGTGCTTGTGATCTATCAGGTCCTTGGTTAATTCCATCAGTTCAGTGGTCTAGCTAAAATGGCAGACAATAAATAAACACTCCACAGCAACAGGCTGTGATTTCAAGCTATATCTGAACACACTCTTCCTAGAGTAGGATTCTTCCAGTTGACTTCTTCCTTCTCTAAAGTGTGAAAGGTCACTGTATGATACCTTCTCTTCTCAGCAGAAGACGGAAACTAAATTGTGAAATTTAAGAGACAGTATCTTAGCCATAAGTTTTCTCTTTTGAGAAATATAGAGTGAACAGCTACCATGTGTTAGACACAGTTCCAGTCACTAGTGGTGCTAAGTGATGGGGAGTAAGATGAAAGTCTTTGAGTCACAAAGTTCATATTTTATTGAGGAAGAAAGATAATAGCAAGTAATTATATAATTTAAGGAAGAAATTTCTTGTTGTTCAGTTGTGTCCGATTCTTTGTGACCCCATGGACTGCAGCACTCAAGTCTTCTCTGTCCTTCACCATCTCCCAGAACTTGCTCAAACTCATGTCCATTGAGTTGGTGATGCCATCCAACCATCTCATCCTCTGTTGTCCCCTTCTTTTCCTGCCTTTAATCTTTCCTAGCATCAGGGTCTTTTCTAATGAGTTGGTTCTTCACATTAGGTGGCCAAAGTATTGGAGCTTCAGCTTCAGCATCAGTCCCTCCAATGTATATTCAGGACTGATTTCCTTTACAATTGACTGGTTTGATGTCCTTGCAGTCCAAGGGACTCTCAAGCATTTTTTCCAAAACCACAATTCAAAAGCATCAATTCTTCAGCGCTCAGCCTTCTTTATGGTCCAACTCTCACATCTATACATGACTACTGAAAAGATCATGCTTTGATAATACGGACCTTTGTTGGCAAAGTAATGTCTCTGCTTTTTAATAAGCTGCCTAGGTTTGTCATAACTTTTATTCCAAGGAGCAAGCATCTTTTATGAAAAAAACAAATCAAGCTAAGGTAGGATGAAGGTGAGAAGCTGTTTTAATATGATTGTCGGTGTAGGTCTCCTGAAATGATGGTATTTGAGTAGAGACAAGAATAAAGGAGGAGAGCAAACAAGCCAAACTCTAGAGGAAGAACATTCCAGGCATAGTTAAAAAAATGTCCTCAGGCCCTGAGGTAAGACTTAGTCTAGTGGATGCCAAGGAAAAGAAAAGAATGCTTTATGAACTTTGACAGCCTTCAAAATATTGGAGAGCCAGGTAGAGACGGCCTGATATGATGTATACATGTTTCCCTATACAACTTGTAGGTCTAAAAGACTTTAAGCCATCCTTAAAATATGATTCCCAAACTTAAATTTTAAGGTGTATTCATGATACTTTTGATTTCAGTAAAACCATTAAAGGAGCAAATGCCTTCAGTCGGTGATACAGGACTGAATCTACTTTCATAAGACTAAGTTTTCTAAAGTACTTCAAGAGGAATGCCACAAGACAGTTAAAGCACATGAGCGAGAGATGCAGGGTGACTGGGAGGGCAAGGAGAAAGATGAAAGCACAGCACTGTAGGTGTGACTTTATTTTCAGCCTCCTCCACTTCGAAAGTACCTGCCCTCACAGTCACCTGTAGGCACCTCCTACCCACTGGTTTAACTGATCTTATTAGATGCATGAGTATGAGGAGTGTCTGTTGTAATGTTGTAATCTGTTCTTCTGAAAATCTCTGATCTGAAAATACTGACATTTCTTATATGATAGCAATCTTTCTTTTAAAAGTATATGAATATAAAAAAGTTAAACCACTATTTTTGATGCACTTAGAATTGCTATCTCAGCAATAGAGGCCTGTGAAAAACCATTTTGTAAAACATATAAATTTGTCATAACTTGAGAATTTTGTATATTGAGTGTTTATCGTGACAGACACCTGTAGAAAGAGATTATCCTCCCATATTGTCTTTGGTATTGGAACACGAAAGATGTGTTTGTCCATCTCCCTACTTTGTCTGTAAGAGAGTTTAAAGCCTCAGATTTGAATCTAGATATGTAGAACATCAGGGGAGATGATGCCTGTTAGTGACACTGTAGTTGTTAAGTATAGTCTGAACCTTCACTTTATTTATGCACACACACCACTGTCATTTACTTTGTGCCTTTACAAAAGTAATTGAAAAAAATAGTTCTTCACTAACTATTGCAGTCTTTTGTAAAAGAGTACCTTTGTTAGGATATGTCACGAACCACAGTGTGTACTGGAGGCCATGATAGGAATGTGTGGAAATAGCTTGATCCCCAAAGGCTTTCTGTGGACTCTAAGCAAAAAAGAGAGAATGTTGTAAGAAGTCACCAAAAATCTTCCTTTAAATCAATGTTTGGGGTAGTGAAAGCACATGAATTTTGAAACAAAAATGTTATGTCCTTACTCAAAGTTTGTCATCACCTCCTCCGTATTAGAGAAAAGAGGAAGGGAAGGAGGGAGATGGAAGAGAGAGAGGGGGAAAAAGGCAAGAAAAGGAAGGAAAGAATGTTCAAAGGGAAAAGAGAGATAATGCTTCTCTTGGCATGTAAAATACTTCTACTAAAATCTTTAGAAGTTTTCTTTTTTTTTTTTTTAAAAAATGTTATTTTGTTTCATTATACAATCTTGAAAGTTTAAAATGGACTGATTTACCGTAAGAAGCATTAAGTAAATGCAATTTCTATTTTTAATAAAGATAGCTCAAGTTTCATGTGAGATCACACCAGCCCTCCAATGTAATTAAGTGTATGGCTTTCTAATGCATGTTGAGTACCCACGATGGGTAGTTAATAGAATTTTTTAGGTAAGAGTCAGGACACCACCACAGTGAAACTACAGTGGGATGATGCTGGTCAGTAAAATAGAGGCCACCAAGTAATGGAAATTACAACATATTTTGGCATAATTTGTCTAAAATGGTTCATGACAGAGAAGTCGATTTTAGCTGAATGTCCAAAATGAAAAAGGGCTGGTGTATTTGAATGAAGAAAAAGGGTGTGAAGGAAAGACTGTACTTTGTAGGCTGTAGAAACTCTCTGCACTGCACAGGTATTCCTAGGGGGCTCAAATGTATCTTTACAGGAAGGAGAGTATGCTTGAGATTAGACTAGGAGTTCCTAGAGCAAATACGATGTCCCATGATTTCTTTTAACATCAGAAGGAAAAAAAAAAAAAAAAAACCCACAAGTAGAAACTGCAGGTGCTTCCTTTTTATTGCACGATGTAAAGAGAAAATGTAAAATGGACAAGCTTTCGACAATCATGTTCTCTTCATCAAGCTGTTATTGTTATTTTAGTGAGTCCACTAAAAAGAATTATCTAGAGCTTCTTGTTTTTACTTCTTTGTGTACTTGATGAATATGATTACCATTTTTACCTCCTGTATTTAAACCCCTCTGCCATAATCCCATATTCTGCCTAAAAGCCATGTCTGTAGGAGCTGTCTCCCCTTCACTGGAATAGTTTTTAGGGATATGACTGCATTTAAGCAGGTGCAATAAATGCACTTTTGGTGATTTTCACTGTCGTGTGTAAGTGCAAAACATCTGACATAATTAAGCTACGATTAATCGAGATTGTTAGTAAAATAAGCTTGTTTTATGAATGAAGACCTCACACCCACTCAGCATAGCCTTTCTCTGACAGATGCACTGCATTCACTTATGTAGCACAGCTTTGTACGCCTGGAAAGTGAATAAACATTTGCCAGGCTACCTTCCAGAGTTTTCCATTAGCTGTCTTCAAATTCCCTTCTTGTGTTGTGCAGAGGGAACCCAGTTTTATTTTTAAATAGAACAAAGGGACTGGCCCAGTACCACAAGGGCCAGTGATTGTCAGAATCATGAGAAATCTTTAGTTACTTTTGGTCCTGAATTGTTCTTATTCTTGTGTTTTTTACTCACTTTAGAATTTAAGGCATCCTATTAAAAATGGCCACCATACAAGAGAGGAGGCAGTGAAGGAAAAATAATAAAAGAACAGTGGCAACTGAGTTGATGCTGTATAAATAAGCGCATTTGCTGTGTCTCTTTTCTGCAGTTTTTATGTCTCACTGATGAGAGAACTGGTTTGAGATGTAAATTGCTTCCCTTTGATTGAACCAGGGAGGAGATGTCATGTAACTCATCTCATCAGCATAGAGCATTGTGCGCCTTGGGTGAATTATAGGATAACACAGCTAGGAAGAATTCCTTAACCTCTCTCTGCAGCCCTGTTCCAGTCTTTATTAACCACCAAAGGGAAGTACTTCCCTTCTGTTCACCTGACTACCTTCTGTGGTTTGAGCTCGTTTCTTCTGATGCTGTCCTTAAATATTCTGTAAAGGATCACTGGAAAGTGCCACGGTTTTAACTTGCCATGTATATCCTGTAAATTAGAATATAAAGTTTTGGGGAGGTTTTTGCTTTGAAACGTGAGAACAGGGACGAAGAAATGAACTGAAGACAGTATTTTCCACAATGTATCTCACTTGTCTAGGTTTAGGGTAAATCCAGAGGGGCAGCTCTACATGAAAACCACAATGAGGTAGGAGCAGAGGCAGAAGTCGGGGGCAGGAGCTCCCTGTGATCTGCATGAGACTGTATGCCATAGGAACAAAGAATTAGCAAATGGATTTAAAACAAAAGAATTGAAAATAGGCCTGCAATCCGTCTAGGCTGGTATCTCGACAAACCAGGGACTTTTTTTTTATATATATAAGAAATTCAGGGCAGATACCACAGCCGTATCATGACAGCACGGCCTTTGCTTCCTCCCCTTCTATTAAATCTACATTTTGAAGGTGGATGGTGCTGACTCATAAATTAAATTGGAGTAATACATACAGTGTATATATATTTCTGTCACTTTGTCTCAAATTAAACACGAACCTTCTCCCCTGACAAGATGATAGAAAAGTTAATTGCTCGCCCTGGCTTTAAATTGGAATTTGAATTTGCAAAATGCTAAAGGTTTATGAGATCTAAATCATGAGGAGCTTAAATTACATTCCTGTGATAAAATATTAATAAATCAATTAAAACATAAGCCGAGTATAATATTACTTTCTTTTTTGTAGGAACCTTGAACACAATAATTCATTAGGGTGTAGTGCAGTAACAATTATTGTATCTTTTTTTAATTTTCTTTTTATTAGTTTTTTTTGATAAATACATCATCAGATAACATTCCACAGGGTAGATTATCATTGCCCCAGTGCAGCATCCAGAAATTCTGTGGCACCCCCTAAACGAGCTCACAGCCTAGATTATCTGCCATTACTTATCCTTGTTAGCATTAGCTAGTTCTTTTACCGAAGGGGTATTTTCTTCTTGGGAATGTCTGTTCAATGCCAACTCTGCCATTTGTGGTTTCTAAATCTCTCCTCTAAAATGGGCATACTCATAATACTGCCTCAGACCTGGCACAAGAATCAAAGTAGATAATGTATGTGAAAACCATTTGTAGGTGGAAAGGCACTGTAAAACGTTAATTATTGCTATTATAAATTGGGAAATTTCAATCTCTAGAAGGACTCTTAGACATTACTTAGTAACCAACCCCCTCATTTTAAATATGAAGGATCAGAGGCCCAGAGAGTTTAAGCCTCTTGTTTGAAGTCACACAGCTAGATATGTAACTGCTCTAACTAAAACCAGGACTTCTAAATCCCATCTCAGGGTGTTTTCTACTCTCTACCCTAAAGCCACAAAAATGGTAGATGGTTACATCAAATTTTCTATGTTATTTAATCTCTCTACCTTGTTTTCTCTTTGAAGCTGTTTTTTGTTTGCTTGTTTGTTTTGACTGACTAAACAATAGTGATTTTAGGGAATAATTTTCTAGTACTTAACCCCACATCTGTCAGGAAGGGATCCTTTTGGCTGCAGAGACACTGCCTTGTCCTGCTGCTCCCCAAATGAAGGCACAGCAGTATTTGTTCCTCTCCCACAGGTTCTGGAGGAAACATCAATGAGAAAAGACACTGGCCTGGCTTTTTAACTACTTCTCCCATGTGATGATAGACTGAGGATTCACCCACCATCAATTTTTTTTTTTTTTTTTTTCATCTCTTTTACCTCCTTCCTGCTCACTGGCCCTACATTGCAATTTTCTTGCCTCCCTTCCCACCTCCAGGTCCCAAGAATCACTGGGATTTGCATTTTATTTATTTTGAAAATAAAGAGAACCTCCACTTTAACACTGAACAGATTGTTTCCAAATTATAATTCTTGGAAATGAATGGATTTATTTCTTCCTCTGATGCTAAGATAACTCTAGCTCAATGGATATCAGCAGATCAGAGAATAAGAGACTGAGTGCTAATCCTGTTTTTCCTGGTAGTAGGAGATGTGATATCTGACAAGTTTTCATCATTTCATCTTTATTTCCTCTTCTCAGCAACAGTAATAACAAGATCAACCTATTCTAGTGTTTTGAAGACTTCCATTAAATGATTATGGGATGTTTGCAAAATGATAAAGGATTATGTAAGTGCCATATAATAATATTCTGTGATCTTCTAGGAATGAGTTCAGGCAGAGTGGGTAAATTCATGGAATCTGTAATATTCACATGCATAATCACTACTTAATACTGGTACAGATTTTACATAATATTTAGAGCACTGTGAACAGAGATAATATGGTGTCTGTCCTGAAAGTTTATGATTGGGAATATATTATTTTACAAGAGAGAAAAAAGTTAATTAAGACAAAAAGATCTTAATTGAAACAGAGAAACTGTTGGAACTATAAGATTAGTCAAGGATATCAACAAAGAGTAGATCTTATGGAAAAGTAGATTCTATGGTAGCATTTATAAAAAAGTGAAATGGTTCATGCAAAAATAAGCTATTGATCAAGTATTGCAATATATCAGTTGTTGAATGTCTTAAAACCTCAATTAAAGAAACATAGAAATAAGCAAAATATGCTTTTAGGAAGGCAAATGAGATTTCATGAAATCCAAGAACTTTATCCATTAGATAGCTCTTCAGAGTATCTCTGATTTTAAAATCCATACTATGTACCAAACATTATGTAGATATACAATTTGTTTTCTCATAACTATACTTATAACTCATTTTATGAGGGAATAGATTCAGGGATATTAAATGAAGTGCACAAGGACAGAGAGCCAGGATTCAAACCAGGTCTGTCTGACTTCAGAGTTTCTTTCTCTTTTTGTTACTGTATACCATTGTTCACAGCAGATTTGAGGCAATTAAAAAAGTATACAATGACTATATAAATGTACTGTGGAAGAGGAAGCAGAGAGAAAGTTTTATTCCTAGAGGCAGAGTCACTGAAAGCAATGAGAAGTGAAATGGCAGTTCAAAGCCTAGCTGAACAATTAGAAAACACACACAAAAAGTCACAAAAGCATACCATGTTTATAGGATAAACGGCCATCTTATTTTCATATTATCTTTGACAGTATTGTAATACCTTATTTTTATCTCGATCATCCTTTATTATTATGAACCTTTTGTTTTTCTGGTTGTTGATTAGTTTACAAAGCATTTTGATCTATGCTATTTATGGTTTTTTTAAAAAGCAGTATCTCTGTTCCCATTTTACAGATGGGAGAACTGAGGCTTGAGTAGGTTAAACAATTTGCCAAAATTTTATTGATAGTACTTGGCAGGCAGAGTTTAAGAATTCAGAATTTCTCATGCCAGTGTACTTTCATGATATCATTTCTTTAGAAACTGGAAATAAAGATGTCTACCTTAATGTTTAAAAGAAAATTGTTTAAAGAGTTAATTAGAAAATTTACTTACTCTCTCTTCTTATTCTCCTGTTGTAGAGAAAATGAGGCATTGTTGTAGCAAACTCTAGAGATTAAAGCAACTCAAACATATCTATCAGTCGCCCACTTCAGGTTATTTTTCAGAGGCTAATTGCAGCCCTGTAACTTCTTAAAGCTGGTTTTAGGAAAGGCAGAGGAACCAGAGATCAAATTGCCAATATCTGCTGGATCATTGAAAAAGCAAGAGTGTTCTAGAACAACATCTATTTCTGCTTTATTGACTATGCCAAAGCCTTTGACTGTGTGGATCACAATAACTGTGGAAAATTCTGAAAGAGATAGGAATACCAGACCACCTCTTGACCTGCCTCTTGAGAAACCTGTATGCAGGTCAGGAAGCAACAGTTAGAAGTGGATTTGGAACAACAGACTGGTTCCAAATAGGAAAAGGAGTACCTCAAGGCTGTATATTGTCACCCTGCTTATTTAACTTATATGCAAAGTACATCATGAGAAATGCTGGGCTACATGAAGCACAAGCTGGAATCAAGATTGCCGGGAGAGAAAGAAAAAATAAATAAATAAATAAAGATTCCCGGGAGAAATATCTATAACCTCAGATATGCAGATGACACCATCCTTATGGCAGAAAGTGAAGAAGAACTAAAGAGCCTCTTGATTAAAGTGAAAGAGGAGAGTGAAAAAGTTGGCTTAAAGCTCAACATTCAGAAAATGAAGATCATGGCATCTGGTCCCATCACTTCATGGCAAATAGATTGGGAAACAGTGGAAACAGTGAGGCCTGGCGTGCAGCAGTCCATGGGGTTGCAAAGAGTTGGACACGACTGAGCGACTGAACTGAACTGAGCTTCTTCCCCACATCTTCCATGTTATTTGTCATTCTACATCCATAGCTTCATTTCATCAGTTCAGTTCAGTTCAGTTACTCAGGTGTGTCCGACTCTTTGTGACCCATGGACTGCAGCATGCCAGACCTCCCTGTCCATCATCAACTCCCGGAGTTTACCCAAACTCATGTCCATTGCGTCAGTGATGCCATCCAACCATCTCATCCTCTGTCGTCCCCTTCTCCTCCCGCCTTCAATCTTTCCCAGCATCAGGGTCTTTTCAAATGAGTCAGCTCTTCACATCAGGTGGCCAAAGTACTGGAGTTTCAGCTTTAGCATCATTCCTTCCAAAGAAATCCCAGGGCTGATCTCCTTTAGGGTGGACTGGTTGGATCTCCTTGCAGTCCAAGGGACTCTCAAGAGTCTTCTCCAACACCACAGTTCAAAAGCATCAATTCTTCAGCACTCAGCTTTCTTTACCTTCCAACTCGCACATCGATACATGACTCTTGCAAAAACCATAGCCTTGACTAGACGGACCTTTGTTGGCAAAATAATGTCTCTGTGCTTTAATATGCTGTCTTGCTTTGTTTCATAGCTTCCTCTGAAAGTCTCAAGTTTAGGGTTTAAATGCCTCTATTGCAAATATGCTTATAAGGGGATACATACAATGGTCAACTCATATAAATACTTAGTTGGCCCCTTACAATGGATTTGTCCAGTTTTGGAGACTGGAAGGCCAATCAGTCGAGGGAAGAGTTGAAGAGGTGCTAATAAGTTAAGTACTCTGTTTGCCAATTAAGAGGACATAGATGAGAATGTAAATACAGTTTTACTTCATACCTCCTTATACAAAAACTAATAAGCAATGAAACGAATAAGCAAATAAAAACGAGGCACATAAAACCCGTCTTCTTAGGAGACAGACACAATCCCAAATCATAAAGGAATACTATGAAATTTAGACCAAGTCAAACAGGATATCAAGAGTATGTTAAACATATGTGATAGCCAGAACATCCAAAGTATTTGGAATGACTCTGAGGGACACATGCTATAGTTGCTTACATGAAACAGGAAAATCTAGGCTCTCGGTGGTCTGTGGATGCAGCTTGAGCCCTGTTCTACAACACAGGTCAGCAGAGAAGCTGGCACCAGCCTTCCACATGTACCAAAATAGTATGTAAGGGTGGCATGGTGGAGATAGTAACCCACATTAGCTCTTGCCATGTTGATCACATTTAGGAAAAGTAAAACAAACATTAATTATGACCAGCAAGATCTGAGACATACAGGGCTTCTTGCAAGTCCCTTAGGGCTCCCATCAACCCGGGTGGGGAGTTACAGAGCAGAGGCAGATTCCTTGAACAGTGTACATAGTAGAACTGGAGAAAAGATATAATGTCAGCAAATATGGCACAAGATGAAACTCTATACTGCCCCATTTCGCTTCTCTAGCCTCTCCTATTCAGCAAACAGCTAATCAGATTGGCTGACTGAAAGATGAGAAATAATCAGAAAGGAACCAGCATGAACCCATTCATAGCTAATTTAAATCAAAAGTGACATAAGGAATAGAAGATCAAGGTATATAAAAGTAAAAGAGTTGTACTTGAAAATAATATCTTTTCCTCATAATAGCAAAGAAATAGAAGAGACTGTCACTTTATAAAAATAAGAGGTCATAGATTAGATATACAGGATTAAAGAGGTAAGACAACAAAAAGATAGAGTAACCTAGGAGAGAACAGTAAAGAAATGGAAGACAAAAATAGAGCTATTACAGAACTAAAAGCCATGTTAGATATAGAAAGTAGCAGAAGGAAAGAAGTTCTAATAATATCACTAGAATTGTGAATGAGAAAAAAAAAAAAAACCTTAAAAATACTTTTTAAATGATGTGAGAAGGTGATAATTATGATTGGCAACTCATATCTTAAATAAAAATATTATCTCCCTAATAAATCAGAACTTCTGCAAATTGATAAGAAGACCAACAACTCAATAGAAAAACTGGCACAAAACATTCAAATGGCCCTTAAACGTATTAACATATATTCAACTCAATAAGATAAAGAAAAATTAAAATATTCATGGTAAGAGAAATGCAAATAAGAAAAACACCAAGATGCATCAAAATGCCAAAAATAAACAACTTCAAATGGAGAATAAATTTTATAATATCTACCAAAATAACAAGTACATATGCTCTCTAACCCATCAACTCTGATTTTAAGAACTTATTCCATAAATAAAATAATATATGTTGTTGTTTAGTCGCTAAGTTGAATCCAACTCTATGGACCCCATGGACCATAGCTCACCAGGCTCCACTCTCCATGAGATTTCCTAGGCAAGAATACTGGAGGGGGTTGCCATTTTGCCATTTCCTTCTCTAGGGCACCTTCCTAACCCAAGACTGAACCTGCATCTCCTGCAATACAGGTGGGTTCTTTACCACTGAGCTACCAGGGAAACCCGAAATAATATATATACAAGATTATTCACTACAGCATTGTTTGTTGTTGGATATATATAGGAAACAATCTAAAAGCTTATCAGTAGAGGATTCAGTTAATAAACTATTGAATATCCATTCAATATACATATTTTAAGTGAAAAATGCAAGGTGTAGATCAGCATGTATTGTATAAAACTATACATATGAAGAGAAGAATGTGAGTGTTGTTGTTGTTTTTTACTGGCATATCTGTTTTTAAAAAGCAAGCAAATTAATAGCAGTAGTTACATGTTATAGGACTGTAAAAGAACTGGGTGAATGGAAACAGGATAAAAGGTAGACCTTTTACTGTGTATCATTTCACACATTTGTATTCTGAAATCATGTAAAGGTATTATCTGTTAAAATTGAATAAATACAATTTAATGTTATACCTTTGGAAGGCAAAGGAAATATAGGGACAACTGATATTTGTGAAGGAAAAAAGAACACAATGAATGGAAAACAATTTCAAAGTGTAATAGAATAAAAATTTTCTGGAAATTGTCCTGAATTTTTATATGGAACAAGGCACACTATATCCTAGGAAATTCATGGTGATGAGCAGTAAGCACTGACGTCTATCTTGTTGAAATTACAGAACTTTATGGCTGAAGAAAGACACTTGGAAAGCATATATTATAAACTATCAAAAGGGGAGAGATTTAATTTGCCTCAAAATTTTGAAATGCAAGTATTCATAGTACCATGAACTATTCTGATAAACAAGACAAAACAAAATGTTTAATGATGAGTTTAGGCTACCAAAATATTAAGAGAAGCCATTATAAAATAAACATTAGTGAATCTCAGATCAACTTAAAAATAGACTTATGACTAAACAAAGCAGGTAAGCAAGAGAAGATGTTACATAATAGAACATAAATGGTATAAACCTTGATGATATAAAAATAATGACAGAACCTAAGAGGTTTGAAAGGTAAAGAGGAAATAATGAGGCAAGTTAGATTAATTCACCTGTGTTTAAAAGCTGGGAATGCGGGATCAATACTGCCCAAATTTAGCAAACCTAGTAACGTAGACATAGATGCATTGTTGTTTAGTCACTAAGTTGTGTCCAACTCTTTGCAACCCCATGGACTATAGCCCACAGGCTCCCCCTGTCCACGGGATTTCCCAGGCAAGAATACTGGAACAGGTTGCCATTTCCTTCTCCAGGGGATCTTCCTGACTAGGGGATTGAACTTGACTTTCCTGCATTTGCAGACACGTTCTTTACCACTGAGCTACCTGGGAAGCCCCTGTAGATGCATTACAAAGCTATAAAAAAATAATAATAATAATAAATAAAGGTAACAATTTAATCAAAGTCCAGCCATAAGAAGAAAGAGAGAGAGAAGGGTAAAAGGAATATAGTGGAGTGCTTTCATGATTTTTAGAATAATTTTTTAGATAAACCAAATTTGTATTATAAAGTCATGGAATAAAAAATAAGACTTTATCTC
>SJYT01042066.1:1100722-1129191 GCA_006410635.1 Cephalophus harveyi
GATGGACCTTAGTCGGCAAAGTAATGTCTCTGCTTTTGAAAATGCTATCTAGGTTGGTCATAACTTTTCTTCCAAGGAGTAAGCGTCTTTTAATTTCATGGCTGCAGTCACCATCTGCAGTGATTCTGGAGCCCACAAAAATAAAGTCTGACACTGTATCCACTGTTTCCCCATCTACTTCCCATGAAGTGATGGGACCGGATGCCATGATCTTCGTTTTCTGAATGTTGAGCTTTAAGCCAACTTTTTCGCTCTCCTCTTTCACTTTCATCAAGAGGCTTTTTAGTTCCTCTTCACTTTCTGCCATAAGGGTGGTGTCATCTGCATATCTGAGGTGATTGATATTTCTGCTGGCAATCTTGATTCCAGCTTGTGTTTCTTCCAGTCCAGCGTTTCTCATGATGTACTCTGCATATAAGTTAAATAAGCAAGGTGACAATATACAGCCTTGACGTACTCCTTTTCCTATTTGGAACCAGTCTGTTGTTCCATGTCCAGTTCTCAATGTGATTTAACTGTCACAGACTAAAGCCTGTGTTTGTAAAAGCTATTTCATCATTGCTAATAAAACATATCTAAAAATAAAATACAGAAGTAGAAATCAACATCAAATTATTTTGTGCTCTATGAAAAGACAGCTATTTCATTAAGTTTCTTGTGCATTATAAATACCAAATTAAATGATTCTTAAATTCCTAATTATTTTTGACTCAGTGCCGTACTCTACATATACCAGAAACTATTGGAAAACTGTTCTGGAAAAACATCTACAATAGAGTAATAAAATTGTAAAATTCAGAATTATATTTATGTTCATATTTAATTGAGTCCCTTACTGTAGATACTTCACTATTTTGATCTGTTTGCATCAAATCTTAGTGAATAATATTTCACTCCTCTACAGTAAATCTTATTAAGTGAAACTGGATACAATTTCATGCTGGCTCAAAAGAATACAGTTGGATGCACATTGATGTTTTGGAGTTTCTGATGGAAATTTGTTTTAAGCAGGTTGCAATAATCCAACTTCATTTTGACAAGTTACTGCTAAATGTCACTCAGGGATATTTAAAAATATTTGTCAACTTCAAAAATAAAACTTTAAAGTTGAAAAGGGATAATGTATATAATTTATGTCAAAACCATTCGTTCTAAATTTGAGAAAACTGTTGCACAGAGGTTATAAATAATGCGCTTAGTCACATAGCTAATGGAGATGTGAAATTAGAAAATAATTTTTTGCTGTGACTACATTTTAATTTGTATTGCTTTGCAGCAAGAAAGCCACAGAAAGAAACATTTGGGAGTGGAGCCAAGCCTTTTAAATGCAAGGTTAAAGAAACTTTTCCAGAAAAAGATTGTGACTTAGAGATTATTTCTTGTTACTTTTCCTGAGCCTCTAGTCCAAGGAGTGTGTCAGTAGATCCTTGTATATAACATAAGACTCTATGAAACCACGTCTTTCTGAGACTGATTCAATGAGTCATAACATTGAGTTTTCTTATTGGATCACAGATAAGGGCTCTGAGGACAATGTCCTCAAGATTGTTTAACTCACTATAGGCTTAGTTAGTGTTTAAGAAGTAAAAGAACTTCGAACATAAAATGGGCACAAAGTTTCAGATTTGAGAGAAACTGAGGATGCTAAACAGCACACTTTAATAGCCAACAGAGCCAGATTCAAAGTCAATAGAATCCTCAGAACATACACATATAGATTAAAAATCCACTTTATAAAATCATTCATAAGAAAAATTTTCAAGATATATGCCACATAAAAGAAAATAATGACAAGTAAATAAGATTCTTTTGCTTAGTAATCATCCATTCCAAATTAATTGAGATCCTATAGTATAGCTGACAATACTTTAGATGCTAGGTAAACAATAGAAAATAAGACAGTCTTAACCTCAGTTATTTCAAAATATGGAGAGAAATGCACATTCAAAAGTCAAGATGTATAAGAAATCTAATGAAAGAAAATAGGTTATGAAAGTGAAAGTGATAAAGTCGTTCAGTCGTGTCCGACTATTTGTAACCCATGGGCTATACAGTCCATGGAATTCTCCAGGCCAGAATACTGGAGTGGGTAGCCTTCCCCTTCTCCAGGGAATCTTCCCAACCAAGGGATTGAACCCAGGTGTCCCACATTGCAGGCGGATTATTTACCAGGTGAGCCACAAGGAAGATAGGTTATAAAGTTGAAGAATAATAGAGATGATTCTTTGGGTGTTTTAATGAAGCAGTAAGGCTTTTCTAGTATATAATGGGAGAGGAGAATTCCAAAGACAGTGATGAAAATTGCACTTTTGCAGATGGCTGTTTGAGTGTGTGGGGATTTAGAAAAATGCCTGGGTAGTCTCTGAGATTTTCACTTAAGTTCTCTTGCCTAGAGAATAGCTACCCAGTCCAGTATTCTTGCCTGGAGAATTCTATGGACAGAGGAACCTGGTGGGCTACAGTCCATGGGGCTGTAAAGAGTCGGGCATGACTGAGTGAATAACACTTTTCTTTTGCCTAAAGAGTATTCATGAATCTTTGCCAAGCTAAATGTTTTTGTAGTCTGATACAAGTCATGCAGATTTTAGAACAGTGGCTGAGAATAAGTATTTTTGATACATTAAAGAAAAAAAAAAAAAAAACCTGGATGTAAGAAATAAGTTATGTGACAAAAAAAAGACTTTGAATACTTAAAAAACTGAATAAGTGGTGAATATAAAACTTTTTAGAAAATCTTTCCTATGAGTCTGTCAGTCCTTTTCTCATGTTGTTTGCAATTCAAGGCACTGCCATTCCCCAACATGTTTTTCTGTCAGCCTCATTGTCTAGTCATTTTCTACTTTGATCATGGGTTGTATGTGCATGCATGCTGTCACTCAGTCATGCCTGACTCTTTGCAACCCATAGGCCATAGCGTGCAGACTTCTTTCTCTGCGGAATTTCAAGGCAAGAATACTGGAGTGGGTTGCCATTTCCTACTCCAGGGGATCTTCCCGACCCAGGGATCAAACTCCTGTGTCTTGCATTTCCTGCATTGGCAGGAGGATTCTTTACCACTGTGCCACCTGGGAAGCTCAATCATGGGCAGTTTGTATCCAATTTGCTTTCATTGGTCAAATTGTTAAACAGATTGTTGCCAGATAGCCATGTCAAGTACTCTGCTAGAAGTCAGTTGCAGTGATTATCCCAGATGTCACTTTCTAGTGCCAAGTATTATAATTTTTTGCATGTTTTTGTTTTTGCATTGCAATTATCATTGTATAAAGCCTGCTAAAATATATCTATATTTTCTACTAGAGATAAAAATTGGTGAGATCTGTTAATGTCCCATATGGCTATGTCTGCAATACAAATAAGGCATTTATTTGTATTATGAACTCATAGAATAAATGAACATAATGAACTCATAGAATAAATGTTCTTATCACTTATGGATCTCCTATTTTCTCTTTGTTTCTTAATTATCTGTGAACTTTCTTCCATTATTTAAAGTAGAATACTTGTATTTGAGAATTTTCACTCTTCATTTTTCCCTTTTCTAAAAGGAGAGGGTGATCTTACTTTGCATTCCTACTTTTATCTCTTCAAGTTCAAAACAGGAAACTGTCTCTAAATAAAGAGACTTATTATATTAATTATCATGTATGTCAAAATGGAAACATTGTCAAATGTATCAGGCCAAGCCTTATCTACTCTATATTCCATTCTCTCAGGTCACTAAACAATGAATATAAATTATTAGACGTCCGAGATCAGGGGCTGCGGCCGAGAGGAGCTACCCTGCCTCCGAGGTCATGGGCGGCCAGGAGGAGCTACCCTGCGTCCGAGGTCAGTGGCGGCCGGGAGGAGCTACCCTGCGTCTGAGGTCAGGGGCAGCCAGGAGGAGCTACCTCATGTCCGAGGTCGGGGAGGCGGCCGAGTGGAGCTACCTCACGTCCGAGGTCAGGGGCGGCGGCCGAGTGGAGCTATCCCGCGTCCAAGGTCAGGGGCGGCGGCCGAGAGGAGCTATCCCGCGTCCGAGGTCAGGGGTGGCCGGGAGGAGCTACCTCACGTCCGAGGTCAGGGGCGGCGGCCGGGAGGAGCTACCTCACATCCAAGGTCAGGGGCGGCGGCCGAGAGGAGCTATCCCGCGTCTGAGGTCAGGGGTGGCTGGGAGGAGACACTCCGCTTCTGAGGTCAGGGGCAGCCGGGAGAAGCCACCCCGTGCCCGAGGCCAGGGGCGGTGACCCTGAGGAGCCACCCCGAGCCCAAGGCCAGGGCAGGCGGCTGGGAGGAGCCACCCACGCCTGCGACCAGGGCCGGCGGCCGGGAGGGGCAACCCGAGGAGCGGTGGCTGCGCAGACACAGGAGGGCCTAGAGGAGCTATCTTACGTTGAAGGTCAGGAACTGCGGCGGTAAGGAGATACCCCTTGTCCTTGCTCTTAAGACTATTTTCTTTTCTGTGTTGTCTACAAACTGTCTCCACAATTTGCATTTGACTTCTGGAAATTTTTATTTGTTAACCAAATGTTCATTGAATACCCACTATGTATTAGGTACCATTCTAGATACTTGGGATCCATTAATGAGAAAGATCAGTGAATTATGAAGTATGTTGCTGCTGCTACGTCACTTCAGTCGTGTCCGACTCTCTGCGACCCCGTAGACGGCAGCCCACCAGGCTCCCCCGTCCCTGGGATTCTCCAGGCAAGAGTACTGGAGTGGGTTGCCATTTCCTTCTCCAATATGAAGTATGTTGCTGCTAAGTCACTTCAGTTGTGTCAGACTCTGGGCGACCCCATAGACAGCAGCCCACCAGGCTCCCCCGTCCCTGGGATTCTCCAGGCAAGAACACTGGAGTGGGTTGCCATTTCCTTCTTGCAATGCATGAAAGTGAAAAGTGAAAGTGAAGTCACTCAGTCGTGTCCGACTCTTCACGACCCCATGGACTGCAGCCTACCAGGCTCCTCCGCCCATGGGATTTCCCAGGCAAGAGTACTGGAGTGGGGTGCCATTGCCTTACATGAAGTCTGTTCAGTTCAGTTCAGTTCAGTCGCTCAGTCGTGTCCGACTTTTTGCGACCCCATGAATCGCAGCACGCCAGGCCTCCCTGTTCATCACCATCTCTCGGAGTTCACTCAGACTCACATCCATCGAGTCAGTGATGCCATCCAGCCATCTCATCCTCGGTCGTCCCCTTCTCCTCCTGCCCACAATCCCTCCCAGCATCAGAGTCTTTGCCAATGAGTCAAGAGTCTTCTCCAACACCACAGTTCAAGATGATAAATATACAATCCATTTACACATGATCCATAAAAAAATAAATTGGACTTCATCAAAGTTAAAAAAATCTACACTTTGAAAACATTATTAAAATAATGAAAAGATAAATTACAGACTAAGAAAATATTTGTAAAGAATATATCTGATAAAGAACTTTTATAGCCACAAAATATAAAGAAATATCAAAATTCAATAATAATATAACCCAATCTTTTGGAAATCGGCTAAAGAGTTGACCACACTTTCCCAAAAAGATATAGAACTGGTAAATTAGCACATGAAAAGATGTTCAACATCATCATTAGGAAAATGCAAATTAAAACCACAAAGGGAAACTGTTGTTGCTAGTTGCTCAGTCCTGTTTGACTCTGCAACACCATAGACAGTGCCTGTTTTAATAGCCATACATAGTATTATAGCTAATCTGTTATATTTTTCACTTTTTTTTACAGTATATATTCTTATAAATATTTATCCTTAGAAATGCAAAAAACATCAATTCTTAAAAATTTATTTCACTTTTGTTGCATGTATTTTCAATAGCTTTACTAAAGTCTCAATTTTCAAATATTAAGGAGTTATTCCAGAACATGAAATACTCAAACTGCATGATTCCTGTATTGTCCCTCTAGGAAAATTATCGTCAGAGTTACTTTTATTGTTTTGTCTGCCTTAATGTCAAGAATAACCAAAGGTGTTCACAATTGGTATGAATTTGATAACTTTGTCCTAGAGATTATTATGCTATTGTCAATTTTCTTAGACTAACATTTAGGAGAATTCTATTAACACCGTCTTTGCTTCTGTATCTGGCTGACTTAAGCCCAGGCTAGATGCAAATATTTTCCAATAATACTCTGGCATTACTTTTTATTATTTGTCTATAAGAAACTAGGGAGGATATTAAATATGAGACAGTAAAGGAACATGACTGAATATGGTTCCACTGACAACTGAGGAGGTGGCTTAAAATGGCATGAATAGTAAGTTTGAAATAAAAGTTTTTCGAAACATTTGGTATTGCACAACCAGTTTCCACATTAATCAATCCCTTATGCTCTAATTAATACCTTGCTAAAATGTTTATTCTCAAGGAAAACAACAGTTTTTAACTTTTATAGATATTTGGCACATTTTGAATTAATTATTAATAGGTTAATCGAGTATTGAATATTGATCAGAACAATATTCTGCTGTTGTAATGCTTACAGTAAGTGAGGTGTTTTACATATCTCCATATCCCACAGTGACCCTACATTGAGAACTTACCATCACTTTACTAATGAGAAGCATGATGATCAGAGATATAAAGTAACTTCCTTTTTTATATCACACAACTTGTACAGAGAAAATCTAGGTTAAAATCTGAATCTATCTTGCATAAATGTTGTTTCTAATCCATTCCATTACCTCTTTGTGAAACAATTCCTTGTTCTAAGTATATCAGTTTCCTGGGGTTACCATAACATACTACCACAAGTTTGATGGCCTCAAACAACAGAGTTAGTCTTTCACAGCTCTGGAGGTCAGAAACCAGAAATCAGTGAATCAGAAGGGCCACATTCACTCTGAAGGCTCAAGGGGAGAATTACTTGCTCTTCCTTGCATGCCTTGGTTTGCAGCTGTTTATCTGCAGTCTATGCTTCCTTCTTTACGTGGCCTTCCCTTTGTGTCTGTGTCTTTTCCTCTGTCTCTTATAGAGGCATGTCCATTGTATTTCTCTGGGCCAGGAAGATCCCCTGAGGGCACAGCAACCCACTCCAGTATTCTTGCCTGGAAAATCCTATGGACAGAGGAGTCTGGCAGGCTATGTTCCATAGGGTCACAAAGAATCAAACATGACTGAAGTGACTTAGTATGCACGCAGGGTCACAAACTTGGATAATGCAGGGTGATCCTATCTAGAGATTCTTAACCTAATTAGATATGCAAAGACCCTTCTTCCAAATAAGGCCACGTTCTCAGCTTCTGAGGATTGAGATGTGGGCATATCTTTTAGGGAGCCACCATTCAACCCACAAGACTTGGCATCAAAGAAAATATTTTGCTCTCAGGTGAAGTCACTCAGTCGTGTCCAACTCTTTGCAACCCCGTGGACTGTAGCCTATCAGGCTCCTCCATCCATGGGATTCTCCAGGCAAGAATACTGGAGTGGGTTGCCATTTGCTCTCAGAACAGTAGGTGTATATCTTTAGAATATGCAGTAGTCAAAGTTCAGAAATCTAAAGTGTACAAATGTATAGAGAAATGTTTGCAAATGGCTAGGTAATGCTGATTCTCCATGAAGACCAGCCATAAAGCCGTGACTGTTACCCTGTCCCTCACAGGACAAAACAGCATCTTAAGGGAGTGCTGCTCACACTTCTGGAGTAGCTTCATCAAAGCTGTGATCCATCCTGCCTGTTTGGTTGCAAAAGGAGACATCAATCAATAGGTTGAAAGACATTTGATTTTCTTCCATGATGCCAGTCTCAAATATAAATACCATTGTAGTCTATTTTGGTATATCCTCCATAAAATTTCTCCAGCTGCTTAATGAATCTCTAAGTCTTTGCTACCTTTCGTTTCAAGGTAGGTATTCTTTAAAATACTGAAGAGGGTTTCATTCTCTGAGTCTATTTGTACTATTCCAAACTTCAAGTTTTCCCTGTAGTATTGATAATCTAGGGTTTCATGAAAAATTCTGTGATTACCCTCTCCAAAACTATTATAATCCCATTATGTAATAGGTCAGGTTCAATGCCCTTCCTTTAACTTTTCAGACACTAATCCCAAGTCATGCTGTGCATCTTTCTATTCCAAAACTGCACACAGTCAGTTCAGTCGCACAGTTGTGTCTGACTCTTTGCAACCCCATGGACTGCAGCGTGTCAGGCTTCCCTGTCCATCACCAACTCCTGAAGCTTGCTCAAACTCATGTCCATCGAGTTGGTGATGCCATCCAACCATCTCATCCTCTGTCGTCCCCTTCTCCTCCCGCCTTCAATCTTTCCCAGCATCAGGGTCTTTTCAAATGAGTCAGTTCTTTGCATCAGGTGGCCAAAGCTGAAACTCCTCAAACTGCATACATCTTTCTCTATTTAAGCTTTCATGGATTACACAGCTGGAAATGTATCATTACATATATCCAAATGTATTGTAATTTTACATAAAAATAGTAAACCTTTCTACCTTGCTTTCAGTACACCTGATGAGTCCCAACATTTTATTAGTCTTTTCGGCTATAGCTTATTAAGCTAAAATCATTAGTAAACAGTTCAGAGTAATTTACAGATACTTTTTTTTTTGCTATATCTGATATCTCAAATCATCTTAAAAATACAATTTCTGTTATTTTCCCCCCAAAATGTTTGCCTTGCTTTTAGTCTCACTAAGAATACTAGTTGATATTTGTTCAGTGCCTTTGATTTGGAGGCCATGTATGAAATATTCCATGTGAGTTACCTCAGTAAATCTCCAACATGTACAAGTATTTTCTGTGTTTTGCAGATGAAGAAACTGAGACTCTATTGCTGCTTTTTGCTTACTCACATAACTTGATTTCCTGACTGATTATCTGTTTGGTTTGAATGGCTCTATTGTCACTCTTTCAGGGAGATTTTATTCACTACTTTTCTTTATCATTGACAAAATATTGACTTAGGACAGTTTCCAGTACTAATCTGGGGAGATTCATTTCTGTTCATTCACTTATTAAATTCCAGGAGTTATTACGCACACTGAGAGTACAGAGGTAGTCAGTTGTTGTAGACAACTCCTAAGATGGCTTGCAGACCCTCCATATCCCACGTCCCACTCCCTTGTGTATTTCCCTCTCCTTTAGTATTGACTAGACCTAGTGACTCATTTCTAAAAAAGACAAAAATGGTGGGATGTAATATCTCAGATTAAGTTTTTAAAAAGACTGTGGCTTTAATCTTGAATGCCTCTCTCACCGTTTCCTGTGTTACTCTATCTGGGGAAAGTCAAATGCCATGCCATCACACAGCTCTGTGGAGGCACCCACCTGACGAAGGGCTCAGGCCTGCCAATAACCAAGTGAGTGAATTTAGAGTATGGCTTTCAGTTCAAACCACAGCTCTGGCTGTCAGATTGATTACAACCTCCTGAGGGACTTTGAACTTTGACCCAGAGGCACCTAGCTACACCTCACACAGATTCCTGGCCCACCAGGAACCATGAGATAATTCTTTTTTTTTTTTTTTTTTTAAGCTACAAAGTTTTGGAATAACTTGTCAGGCAGTAATATATAACTATTATAGGAGTATGGCTGAGAGTCTCATTGTCATGGAATTTATATTCTGATAGCAGTTATATGTCCCCACAACACACAAAATATGTACAAATGAGAAAGATACTAGTAATTCATTCTAAGAGGAAAATAAAACAGAATAGAGTGAATTGGGGATGTTCTGGACACCATGATCAGGGAAAGAAAGATCACTCTGTAAAGTACTGTTTAGGTCAGGAAGCAACAGTTAGAACTGGACATGGAACAACAGACTGGTTCCGAATAGGAAAAGGAGTACATCAAGGCTGTATATGGTCACCCTGCTTATTTAACTTATATGCAGAGTATGTCATGAGAAACACTGGGCTGGAGGAAGCACAAGCTGGAATCAAGATTGCCGGGAGAAATATCAATAACTTCAGATATGCAGATGATACCACCCTTATGGTAGAAAGTGAAGAAGAACTAAAGAGCCTCTTGATGAAAGTGAAAGAGGAGATTGAAAAAGTTGGCTTAAAACTCAACATTCAGAAAATGAAGATCATGGCATCTGGTCCCATCACTTCATAGCAAATAGATTGGGAAACATTAGAAACGGTGGCTGACTTTATTTTTTTGGGCTCCAAAATCACTGCAGATGGTGACTGCAGCCATGAAATTAAAAGACGTTTACTCCTTGGAAGGAAAGTTATGATCCACCTAGATAGCATATTAAAAAGCAGAGACATCACTTTGCCAACAAAGGTCCGTCTGGTCAAGGCTATGGTTTTTCCAGTTGTCATGTATGGATGTGAGAGTTGGACTATAAAGAAAGCTGAGAATTGATGCTTTTGAACTGTGGAGTTGGAAAAGACTCCTGAAAGTCCCTTGGACTGCAAGGAGATCCAACCAGTCCATCCTAAAGGAGATCAGTCCTGGGTGTTCATTGGAAGGACTGATGTTGAAGCTGAAACTCTAATACTTTGGCCACCTGATGCAGAGAGCTGACTCATTGGAAAAGACCCTGATGCTGAGAAAGATTGAGGGCAGGAGGAGAAGGGGACGACAGAGGATGAGATGGCATCACTGACTCAATGGACATGGGTTTGGGTGGACTCCAGGAAGGTGGTGATGGACAGGGCGGCCTGGTGTGCTGCAGTTCATGGGGTCGCAAAGAGTCAGACACGACTGAGCGACTGAACTGAACTGAATGAGGAGTTAGTTCATCGTGAAACTGTCGGGGCAGGAGAGCTCAGGCAGAGGAGACAGAGTAGGGGTATCAGGAATAGCGCTGGCTTGTGAGGGACATCGTGGGTCAGTGAGGCAGAAGCACAGTGGAGTAAGTGAAAAGTTGTAGAAGATGCGATGAAACAGGTGGACGTACTAAATCACTTCCGACTGTGTGACCTCATGGACTATAGCCTGCCATCGTCCTCTGTCCATGTGGATTCTCCAGGCAAGAATACTGGAGTGAGTTGCCGTGCACTTCTCCAGGGAACAGGTGGACAGGAACAGATAATGGAGAGATGTAGGTTAGCGTTTTGAATTTGAAATATCATTCTTACAACATGATTTATTGTAGCTTTTATGCAAGGTCTGCCTTGCATTTCAAGACCACTCTGGCTTCTGTTTAGAAAATGGATTGTAAGAGACAAGAATGGAAACAGAGAAATCAATTAGGGGACCAGTGAAGAGATAATCATGTTTGGCTTGGCAACAACAGAGATGGTGAGAAATGGTTGAGTTTGGAATGTACTTTTCAGGTTGAGTTAATGGGGATTATTGATGGATTCAGTGTGTTGAGTGAGACAAAAGGAATTCAAAGGCTCCTGATGTTTGGTCTAATCACTCAGGTGGATGATGGCACCTTTCACTGAGATGGAGGAAGGGGTGGCAATATGGGTGTTACAGACTTGGGAGTTTTGGGTGTATTGCATTAGTCTAGAGCATGTGGCCCTAGCAAGGGAAGTGCACACTGACCTCTATTCTGTGCTTTAAGCTAGTTTCTTGCTATGGAAAACCACTTATAACATCTCATAATATGTTGAATCCTGGTGAGTTTTTTTTTTTAACTTTTGTGGTAGAATTTTGTCAGACTCTATTTGAATGCTGAATAGCAAAAATTAACTTCATCCTTTCAATATAGTAAGTTAGTTAATCAGATATATGGAGTGCTACAAAATTCACTGAAGAAAAAAAATTCAGGGAAGTATTTTGGTTATAATTTATTACAACACAGATATTATATACAGGATAACCTTTGCTCTCTCCTTCATTCAAACTTTGTTATAGCTTGTAATCATATATTTCCATATTTAGAGTAGTTCATTCATGCTACCTCATTCACCTTAAAAGTTAGTAGCAGCTTTACTGTAAGTCTAGTAAGTTCAGTGGGGAATTTGAGAAGATCATTGTCCCCTTCCTGTTCAACCTCTGTAGCAAGAATAACTAGTGAGAATGATTGTGGTTACGTACACGCATTTGTCCCATGAGAAAAAGTGATCAGAAAAATTCAGAAGAAATGCTGATAAACCAGCAGTGTTTTGTAGTGAATGAGTGAACAATTGCCCAACGAATTTTTTTTTTTAAGGTAAATATCACCAAGGTTATTTGAACATTAGTGCCTTGCATGAGTAGTTAGCAAAAATGTACTTAGGTATCTATGTGTTGCCCAATCTGAGGAGATTCTCCAACCCACTGGAAAATTGAAACTTGCCCCTCGGATGCTAAAATAATAAACTGAGGGGCACAGGCATGATTTGTTAATTCCAAGCCAGTGTATTGCAACTGCTATGCATTGTGAGATTCCGGTATGAAGTGGCAAAATAGTATAAAATTAAATTGTATTGTATACTGCATTGTATTGTTTCATCAGATTTTGATATCCTCACTTTAAATAATTCATGGGAAGAAATGATCACTTCATAATGCCACAAACTCACAGCAGGCAAAACTAATTTTACACAATATGAAAACAGATTTTATTTATTTAAAAGGAATATTAAAAAAAAAAACACAACAACTTTTTTGACACCAGCTGCTAAGAAATAAATAGAATACTTTATGACAAAAAAATATCTAAATCTATAAAAACTGTTCCTGGGAGACCAAGTTGAGGATTGTAAAGATACATTTAACTGCCTTGGTCAATGCCATAAGCCTTATTTTGAGGGAAAATACCCTTCCATCTTGTTTACTCCCTTTGGGGATAAAATGGAACTAAGAGAGAAAATTCGCTTTAGAAAATCCTTCCTAACAGCTACAACATAGTACCAAGGAAGTGGCAAACTCAGGTATTATACCATGGACCCCTCACTAGGCCAGATAACCTCTATAGGTAAATGGTAACTAGTATCCTAAATGCAAACTATAAATGATTGCTTAGTTTTGCCCAAACCAGACTTTAACTGGCAGTGCAAAGGAATATTTTGGTGTGACCACAACAATTTTCCTTTCACTGTGGCTTTAAGAATGGAATGAGGAAGTAAGGTAAAAATATAATAAGGCTATTTTCTTTGGGAGAGTTTATTAGATAGTCATTTTTATACAAATATCATATATTTGTATATAAACTGCAAGAAAATACAAGCTTGCTGTTCAATTTGATAATGACTTCATATCTGACTCAATCAGACGCTGGCTTCAGACAAAGAATGGGACCCATGCCATGGGTGGATCTGGGTTTAATCTCAGAATCGTGAGGGTCCAGGCATCCAGGCAGTTTGCAGTCCTCTTCCTTGAAGCTTCAGGGAGAGAACAAGTGTGAAGAGGGGGCATGGCTTTTAGTGAGGTAGCTAATAGATGGACAAAAGAAAGAAGAGAGCAGCGTCTAAAATAATCAGATATTTTATCACCAATGCAAGGAAAACACATTCTGTTGGTAATATAAATATTGTTTATTGAATTTTTACTTCTAAAAAATGTTTAACTTAAAAACTGTTGCTGACAGTGGGAATGTAAATATGAAGCTGAACGACTGACTCACCAGAAGTTTATTATTATCTCTGATAACAGCTGAATTCCAGTCTTCTTTGTGTACTATAAAATGGGGCAGATTTGTATATCCATGGTGTCATAGGCACAGTTGGAAGAGCTTTGTCTGATTTTCTTATAAAGTTCTTTCCTCGGGGTTTATAAGTCAGGAATTAGAAATTCATTTTAGCGTCCTTAGATTTCAAAGGGTTACAGATTTAGAGGGACTGAACTTTGGTGCTATTCTTTAACTTTCAAGATTTTAAATACTTCACAATGCAGCTAAGATTTAAAATGTTCAGTTGTTTTTACCAAACTCATTGATGGGGTGGTGTTTTTAGCAGGTTTCTGTATTTTCTGGGAGCTGTATGATTATACAGAGATAATGGGTCTCCTTTATCCTCAGTACATCAGTGCAGTCTGATATGGATATTAACAAGGTGCTTTGGGAAAAACAGAAAAGAGCACTGAGATTACAATACAGAATGTCAAAGTTCAAAGCCTGGCTTAATTCCACTTGCTAGCTGTTGACCTTATGCTACTCATTTTAACCTTTCTGTGTCTTATGATTATTATTAATCTGTAAAATGGGGTTAATAAAACTTACTCTAAGATTGTCTTACCATGTAGTAACAGAAAATTCTTGTGCTGTGCTTAGTCGCTCAGTCTTATTCGACTCTTTGTGACCCTATGGACTGTGGCCTGCCAAGCTCCTCTGTCCATGGAATTCTCCAGGCAAGAATACTGGAGTGGGTAGCCATGCCCTCCTGCAGAGGATCTTCCCAACCCAGGGACTGAACCCAGGTCTCCAGCATTGCAGGCAGATTCTTTACTAAGTTACCAGGAAGCTTAAAGTTCTAAGAAATGATGATCTAATCCTTTTAATGAATATTATATAAGGACTGTTTCTTAAAGGCAATAGTGTTGAATTTTAAGGGAAAATTTTGTACATATATAATGTAAAAAATGTAAAAATAACTGTTTCTGCTGAGTATTCTGCTATAACAACCAAAATTATCTTGCAAACATTAACCAAAACAAAGCTGGTATAGCAGAGTTAGCATCAATCTGAGTGATATTGTAATGATTTTTCAGTAATCAGTATATATAGGCCAGACTACTTTCTTATATATATAAAGAAATAAGCCAGTTTCCAAATTTCTAATGTCATTTCATTTTCATTCTAATGTTTCTAACCTTTCATAATATAAAGCTTATCTCCTTTTTACTGAAATCTTTACTTCAGCATCAAGCTTTTCTAGAATGTGAGTTAAATGTTATTTAAGCAGAATTATTTAAAGGCAATATTAGTGTTATGAAGCTTTAGATATCCTGAAATAAGCTGTCACCTTTCCACTTGCTTAGACAGATGCTATATAAATCAATTATCAAAAATAGAACTGGCCTAAAAAATATTCATATTTGTTTTTATGTAAGAACAGAAATGGTCACATCTAAGTGGGGGAAGGGAGATTCATTCCATGCACAAATTTAGTATCTAAGATTTGAAACATCAGAACTGTCCATACAATTAAGAACACTTAATTAACTTACACGTTGACTTTGAGCAGAGAGATTTTTAGAAATAGAAAAGATAATGTTTCATGGCTTTCAGGAATACAATGACATCATTTTTATTCACAGAAAAGTGCATTTTTAAAATGCACTCAGTTAAAAATGTCAAAGAGTTTGTCACTAGTGAATTTGGGGTTCTTGTCCCTTTGCCCCCTAGTGGAATTTACTTTGTTGAAATAGATTGTCACTCTCTTGGAAGACAATTGCTTTGATATTGACAGCAGGCCTTCATTAGATCTAGAAATGAATCATAAGGCATATGAGTAGCACAGCCATATTCAGCCATAATAAAATTAGCTGAGTGTTATACGTATCACAGAATATGGTGATTTGGGATAGGGAAGTAGTCCAACTTAGATTCACTTTTATGAAAAAGAACACTTAATAATTATTGTATCAACTTAGCATTTAATCCAAACCTGGAATTTGTGTTTACGCAAAGGACCGCTCTTGAGACTGAGCAAGATGATTGAAAATGGACTGGACCAGGTAGGCCAGAGAGAGGGCGGGATCAGCTGACACGGCAGAATAGGGTTTTATGTTATCACCTCAAAAGCAACATTAAATTCCTTTCTGTGAAATTATAGCGTCTCTCATTTTCCAGGAGAATCTAAGAAATTTATTCTCTGTCATGGAAATAATGCAGTTAAATGGCTTGAAATTTCAACAGATTATTGTAAATGCTCAGATAAAAAGTTAGTATTTTAATGATAGCCTTCAAACATAATCAGTAATGAAATTTAAGCAGGACCTAAGGGAATATGACTTAAGAATCTTAGAATCCTTCAGTAAAATTATTTAAGAAATAGAATGGTCTTGTTCCTGGGTAATATATGATGTAGGTAAAGTGACTAATCTAAGATCCCTAAGTTGGGGTATGTGGAAGAGCTGGGTCCAGTCAAGTGCTTTTTTTCTTGTAGAGCTTGATTCTATCTGCACAAAAGAATCAATCTCATAGAAAGATACAGGTCATACATTTTTCTAGGCAGTTAAGTGTTCATACACTCTTACAACATCGATAACAATGGAAAGCATTTATTGCCCTTACAATCTGCTAGGCAGGACCCAAATTATTTAACTTACGGTCTGTCTTTTAAATCTTCATAAAATGCCTTACAAAGACTGTACTATTGCTATGTTCATTTCATAGTATGGTGGAGGTACTAAAGCATAGGCAGGAAACAGATGGACGAAGTGATGAAGCTTAGTTGTAAATGAACTCAGGCAGTCTGAGTTCCAGAGCTTGTGTCCTTATCCTCTGTGCAGCCTCTCTCAAGCATTTGTTAGTTACGCACTTGCTTAGAAATGTCATAGATGACTTCTAAGGGCTTCAGAAGAACAAGTTTCAAGAAAGAGTAACATACGTGAATAGTAGACATACCCATTGAATAAAATTAAGGCTGGAAGAACTGAAGAATTTCACCTGGAAAAGAAAACAACCATGAGAGAAATATATGATAGTCATGCAGAAATCAGGTTATAACTTTTCAGCAACCATGTACACAACTAGGACCCATAGGCGGGACATATAAGAAGATAGGTTCTGGTTTAATATAGCAGTGCAGTCATCAGAATAGGCAGCCTTGTTAGTGACTCCTCCGTCTTGGGATAGAGGCCACATGGCAGGTCTCTATTTCTATAGACAAAATTGCTGCACTGGCATAGTACATTGGAGTACAACTATGCACAGCTAGGTAAGAGGAAAGGGACACCATTAATTTCATCTGAAGCTGTATTGTAAGGCAAGTAAGAGCAAGAGCTCTGGACAGATACAACTTTGAATTCTGGCACCATCACTTGTTAGCTGCATGAACTTAGTCAAGTTACTTAACTCTAAAACTTCTCTGAGTCCCAATTTCCCTATCTATAATTGGGATAATTGTATTAAACGTCTAGAATTGTAGTGAAGAGGAATAAATGAGACTATTATGTAAAATGCCTAGCACTGTGCCAGGCACATATGAAGTGCTCAGAAGATATTAATTTTTCAGGAGTGAAAGATTCATTCATTATTCAAAAATGAACTACAGTGCTAATTACTTTTTCATATGGAAAAAGAATCTTGACCTAGCAGGTAATAAGTGGTAGGACTTTATGCTTACCAATCTCTCACTGCCTTTGGATAAGGTCACCACAGACTCTGGATTGTGAAAAGTACTTATAAAGGAAGCTTTGTAAATCAACTTATTTAAAATGCAGTAGAGAAGCTTATGATTTAAAAGCATCCTGTGGTGAATCCTTTTATAGTGAATAATCACCCCCTAATTTATCTGTTTGGTAAGTTTAGAGTTTGTCGCATTGAGCCTTCTTAAAGCAAAGAGTACACCTGCACTCTTTTTCCTACAAGGTAGGCAGTATTTTCATGCTGGGCTGACTTTCAGAGACATACAGGGTGCCTCTTAGATTCAGGATGACATAGGCTGGGTAACCACAGGTACATACAAGGTCGCTCTAGTTAGTTAGAACATTAATTGTACTTGGTGACACATACATTTCTAATGAGCATGTAAGCTCATATAGGTCAGTTGACCATTAGACCATTGCACGTAAGAATTTTTCCTGAATTGGAGAATTGGATACTTAAGATATATTTTTCTTTGTATCTCTTTTTCTTTCTCTGAAATTTCAATGGAAATCAGCATGAAATTATGACACAATACAGATCCTTCAGGAAAAAACAAACAAACAAACAAACAATGGAAAGTTGTGAAATAGAAAGAACACTGAATTAGGAACCCTTCCTGCCATGTACTAACTGCAAGGCAGGGGATAGGAAGCTACTAATTTTTTTCTGTGTCCTAATTGGAACATAACAACTTCAGACTTAGATTTCCTATATAACTTCTAGATTAAAAAAAAAAAAAATACTGCACCTGATTCATAAAATGAGGTAAAACTATTTTGTTTCTTTCCAGTAGAAAGAACAGGAAATTAGAGAAGGAACACTTAATAGTTAAGAAGTTTTCTTATTCCCAATCAACAATACTTGTCACTCTGCCTCAGCTTGAACTCTCTTTTGCTGATATGATGATTTAAAAGACATTGCATTTTGCTATGACATAGAAATGAATATGAACATGAGAAAACTTAGACCAAATGGTTGTTCCTCCCATGAGCCAGCAAACACTGACCTGTGTTTGAGAGAAAATGACCTTACCCACAATTAATTACATATAGGGCTAAAATAATTATATCTTTTCATTGATTTTCTTTATTTTCACACTATCCATGGGAATTTTGCCAATTCTTTATAGAGTGCTTTAAGCTTATTTACAACCAGCTTGGATAAAATGCACTCTGAATATATGCTGCTCTGCAAGCTGAATGGGGGATAACATGCCTCAGAAGTGTATGCTTAAACTCTTTGGTCCTTCTCAAAGAGAGCCCCTCAAGAGCTCAGGTGACTGTAAGAGCTCTGAATCCACTTCAGAATTTCTCAACTTTTCATGCTTCTTACATTCTATGCAGGGTGATGAAAGGACAGAATTCGCAAATGAAACTGGCTTATCTTTTATCAAATGAAAGTTTTAAGACATATTTTTGTACAAATGTATACATTATAAAGGACTACTATTTAGCCCTGAATTTCTTATTTGCCAGAAACTTCAGAGTGATTTTTGAGAGAAACTTCTAAGCTTAATTCAGTCATGTAATAATGAAACTTCAATTTAACCAAACTGGAAATGCAGATAAAGCCTTAGTATCCCATAATAATCTTCATAATTATCCTATCAATCCTAAAGATGCTAAAGTCATTAAGATTGCAAAATGTGATGAGAAGGTCAACGTGATAACAGGCATAATGACAGGTGGCCATCAGGGGCTGAGAAGAAATTTTATATTATGAAGGTGAAGAAGAACTTTACTTAGTCTTTGGTTTTTATTCTGAAGAAGAACATTACTATGTGTGGTTATACATCACTGCCAATTTCTTAATGTGTAAACAAGCAACCTACTCAATCTTTCTAGTAAAAAAAAAAAAAATTGATAGTTAACCACATAACAAAGCAATTTCCCTGTTCCATTTTCTCTTGAGTACATAACAAATACAGGAAACATATAGAAAGCAGCTATGATTAGAAATAACTAGAATAAGTCATTTAGTATAAGCTCAGAGTTACAGGAAAAAATCTAACATATGGAGTAGAGATTAAGATTTAATCATGTCATTCTATCAGAAATTTCTGTAGTACAGAAATTTCTATATGCAATAAGGGATCAAGGCATATTTATTGAGTACTTATTCAGGGCTCAATATTGGATTTCATTATAAATATGAATAATAAATATAAATAACTGCTTCATATTTTTCTATTTGACAATAAAATTATATCTATAGGTCCTAGAGAATAATTAAAATCCTTGCAGTAGGTATACAAATTATGAGCCTACCAATCTTTAACCAAAGATTAAAACCTATTTGCAAAAATAGCTCCATCAGGTAACCGCATTTAACTTCGCTGACATCTCAGGAAGTTTCTGTAGTTATCTAACTAGAATGTAGACTTCTGGAGACCTCTTGTGGGCCCTACATTTATGAAGCCTTCAAGTTCTACCAGTAGAAACAAGGCAATTACAAAGGAAAATAAGAACAAGGCCCAAGTCTACTTGAGATATCCTTACATCTATATGGAAGTGTTGGATATGGGTTCCATGATGAAGCCCAAGTATGCGAAGGCAGAATGTGTTTTCTAAGTGACACTTGGTTTTCTTACTGGAGAATTGACAACTCATAAAAGCCCAAGAGCACCCTCTAGCGAAATTTCTGGAGTAGGCCTAAGGGGCTTGCTGTTGACCTGGGCTCTCCTTTGCAAATGACCTCTGAATGCCCAAAATATAGAACCTGGGTTTCAGCTATCTGATTTTACCTTCAAACAATTTCCAAAACACAGAGAAAGTGGTATTCTTGTCAAGTATTTCTAGTGGTAGAAATGCTTAAACACTAAGACCTAATATTCCATTGTTCCCCTGATTTTTTGTTTTTTTGCTTACAATACCAGCCTGCCACACATGATTTCTATTCATAGTCTTGTGTTAAAATAGTTCCTGAAACTAATATAACTAAATAAATAGTGAGAAGCCTGAGAAATGTCTTACTGAATTATACTACTTCTGCCCCTCCCTCTGCCTTTCTCAAGCCTCTTACTCAGCTCAGATACTATATCCAGAAAGTTTTTTTGTGCTTGGCAATACTAGAAGTCACGGGTAGCAGGTTGAGATTTTAAATGGTGGTCAAAAATTATAGGAGAGGGTCTAGAAGATTAAGTCCTTGTATTTATGCACTTCTGATTTTTTATATTATCTGATTACTGCAAAGATATATTTTCATCTAAATCTTGAGCAGAAATGAAAATTGCACATCCCTCAGTGTTCAACATAGTGCCTTATTAAATTGAAGCTGCAGTTAGATAACTACAGAGCAGCTCAGATAGTTGCTGTAGTTTAAAGTTGTGAGTCTACCACTCACTTAGATTAGTAACTGTTACATAATAAATGAAACAAATCATTGCTTGACTTCATAGGTAGCTTACTACTGAATGCTGCTATTAGAAGGAACTTTGAGATCTAAATCCCCCCATTTTAGGAAAAATTAAAATTGGTGCCCCTATTAGTTAAGTAACTTGTCCAAGATGATACAATTTGATGGTGGCAGCTTCAGGACTATAATACACATCTGTTTTGCCCATTTTAGTGTTCACTATTCTATAGGAATTTGCTTGTTAAAAAGCTTGTTATGTCACTTCAAACAATTTCATTCACATTGTTTATTGAATTTTATGTGTCTAATAATTTATGGGTATATCCTCGAGTTTATGGGCTTCCCTGGTGCTCAGATGGTAAAGAATTCACCTGGAATGCAGGAGACCTAGGTTCGATCAAACCCCATAGGTTTGATCTCTGGGTTGTGAAGATCCCCTGGAAGAATGCATGGCAACCCACTCCAGTATTCTTGCCTGGGAATCCCCATGGACAGAGTAGCCTGGCTGGCTACAGTCCCTGGGGTTGCAAAGAGTCCTACATGAATGAGCGACTAAGCACTTCAAGCTTATAGTGAGAAAAAAAGTGTATGCCTTCCAGTTTCATTTCTTCTGTTTTTACTTTCATGTATAGAAGAATAAATTACTCATGTAGTTACTGTTAAGAAGAATACAAAAATGTAATCATTTGATATGAGTCATAGTATTTATTGAAACACTGTGCTACACTGTGTCAACTTTGGAGATTGAAAAAATGGGGATACCCATTGATAGTCTAGCATTACTGATAGCTATCCCTATGGTTCTGTGTTCTAGTAGCACTTACGTTATAGTTGAGGGAAGGATTACATGAGTCAGTGCAAATAAAGGATGTGAAACATAGTTAGCGTTAATTAATTGCAGTATCTGTATTAAATGTTAATGTCTTATTTAAAAAAAATGAATAAGATATTCTTAGGATTATCCAGTAGAGGTCAGCGCTATGAACTATGTTAAACACTTTTTTAGTATTATGATTTGACTTCTTGAAAATAAAAGTAAAAACTCCAAGATCTCTCCAAGTTGTTGTTTTGAGTAAAATTATATAAGAAATTTCCTTTTGTCAAAGCATATTGCGTATTAGTTCAATAGAAGTTTATAATTCTTTCATTTCTCAATTCATTATTATATTCCTAGTCTTGACTTTAGGCTTAATCTTATCACATATGACATTAATGTTCAACCTTTCATTCATATTATTAATGATATTTAGTAGGTGAAGTGTTTGTGTATGACAACTCAAGGCAGAATTATTCACCTTCAATTTTACTGTATAGTTATTACCTTAATGAAGTTTTGTTCCTTGTTCTTTGCCTACTTTGCTATCCCTCAGTATACAGTGTTGATGTTTAGAATCATAAAACCAGCAAATATAGAACTAGAAGTGATCATAGATATTAAACAGGTCTGATTCCTTCATCTTACAAATGAAGAAACTGACATCACAACAGGGAAGATAGTAGGTTGAGTTTCAGTGAAAGATTATATTTCCTTATATTTATAAAACAGTTGAATCTGGAGAAACAGGCGATTCTTTTATTTTTCACTAATACTCTGAACCAATAGATTGACAATATAGCTCAACACTATCTACAGATAGAAAATACATAGTATTTTAAAATATCTATTCATTCAGTAGTACAGTATACCATCAATGCCTGCCAGTTATTTTAAATTCCTGTCACTTTGCAATGTTAAAACCCTCACTGAAACTCTTTAGTGATTATCTTTAAGGATTTTCTTCTCCAGCTATGCAACTAAACAGTTTGAGTAATGAGATGGCATGTCCTCTGCATGGTCTACTAAACACTTCCAGGAAGTGGAACCCCCTTCTGGAGTTATGAGAGAAACATCACTTCTAAAAGGCCTTTAAAAGTACTCCAGCATAAACATTACACTGGAACATTTCATTAGCTTTTTGAGAACAATAAAGAAATGTGGAGCATAATAGGCTAATATGTTTAAGTGGTCTTGGTAGAACCCTACTTAACTCAGTGGGATTTTCTGCAGCACGCAGAGGTGGAAAACCATTCCTTACATATTTATTGTGAGGGACTGCCTCCTTCTTTGTTGCATGCAGTTTGCATCAAAGAAAAGTAACTTTCCACCTATAATTCTAAAATGGGGAAAGTCTCAAAATACAAGTTTTAGAAGAATCAATATTTAGATATGATGATCAGCAACCAGCAGTGCAGGCTACTGGAAGTCAGAATTTCTGTCAATAAAGATGGAGGAGGGGCCAACTTCTATCTCAGTGTTTTCTGTCCTCTTAGGACTTAAACATCTATAAGGGATATTAAGATTTGTGAAGTCTCTAAATTCCTGAAGAAAAAAAATGTAAGCCAAACCTTATTATTTATGAATTACAAAAATAATTCAATTAATTTTTTCAGTTGCTTAAGCCAGCAATAAAACTGTCCTGCACAATGTTTTGAATTAAGTAAAATGATAGGTTAGTAAAAATGTAAGATGGTAATTTCTAAAAATGTAAGATGGTAATTTCTAAAAATGTAAGATGGTTTTATTAGGATTCCAAGTGACTGTAGTAAGTATATTGCGGAGCTTGCCGCATGATCCCTGCCAATACTCTTTATCTCTCTGAGCTTCTATTTTCTCTGACATAAATTAGGACTCATTGGTCTTAGGAATACTAAGATCATTGAGATATTTATTGAGCTTTTAGGGAGCAAAAGTGTAAATTAAATAAATTATGATATTTTAAGTTAAAATGAGCCTACATGATGACAGAAATTTCCCTGTAGGTGTTGGTTTCCTTTGTGTAGACAAGTTGTCACCAAAATTTGTTGAAAAGTAAGAATTCCTCTTTGTGTGGCATTGAATTAATGATTCAAAAAAACGCCTCTTAAATGACAGCTCTAGTGGCTGAAGTGGCATATTTAAGCCATTATGTTTGTTTGTTTCACTTACTATCAAACTCTTAGAACTACTATCAACTGGTATATTGATAGACAAAATCTGTCTTTCAATTCCAAGATATTTTGTATCAAAATTTTTCTTCATTGGTTTTTGGAATCTATAGGCAAAATAACACGTAAACACAAATGTAAATCCCAGCTGTAATTGTTTCTCAGCATCCTAAATCTCTTAAGATTTATACTTGTATCGTATTGTAAATATCACCAGAAATATTCAGTAGGAGGATGAAAAAACTCTAAACAAAACTTGAAAATAATGCATATGCTTCTTTCTCACTATGAGGAGCGTTTCCTAGCTACCCTATTTACCCCAGTGGAATTTTACAAAAATGTTCCTGGCGCTCAAAGTTGATCTAACAAAGCATCAAGTGGGCTTATTTTAAAATTCACCCCTAAATATGTTTGCTGGTTTTGAATTTCTGATTTTGTGCTTATGTAACACAAAAACAGCTTTGGTTTTAAAACAAAAATTGGCAAAAATACGAGTGCATTATGTGTTCTAATCACGTATGGTGTTTTGAAAAAAAATAGATTCAAAATTGACAGAATTGTTTCATTGGCATTACAGTTCAAATGTCTGACTTTTCTTTCCCACAAGTTGCTTAAAATAAAAATAATACCAACAGATATTTCTTAAATAAGTATAAACTCAATTGATTTTCATAATATATAGCCCAACAACTGCACTACAGACATAAATTTTCCTTCTATGTTTCCACATCCTTTGTTTTACAGAGTTTGCTATGTTTTAGTTTATGGTCAAGTCTTAATGTGCTCCAGCATCAATTTTAAAGTCTCTGAGGTTCTCAGAAAAGTTTCTACCAGTGATGTGAATAGTGCTCAAATTCTATTCTAAATGGCCCAGCTTTCTTTGATTTTTCTTAAAAGTGCTTTTTGGGGGTAAAAGATATAAACTTAGAAACAGAAGTTTCCCTGGCTCATATTACACTCAAGAGACAATGATGATACTGAAGTCCTTTTCATAATCAGGGCCTTTGTAGAAACTGTCCAGGTATTCTTAGCCAAAATATCCGTCTCATTGTACACCACTCCAGGGCAACATGTGGCGTGCCAGCTGGATGTCCTCCCTACATGCCTCAGGTGGCCACATTTCAATGGTGTCTATAGAGCACAGGCCAAATTCTCATTCTCTGTGTTAATCAGTGGGAGAATTCCCATAGAAAATGGGATGGGAGCATATTTTAGGAAAACTCAAAGAGATTATCCAGATGATTAGGCTGGTACATTGTAAGTTCGGGTTTTATGTGGAATTTCTTTAGCATTATCTTACTTGACCAAAGAATGCTAGAAAATTTGGAAATATTTAGAAATTAAAAATAATTCTGCTTTTTATTCCACTGTAATTTCTCCAAAGAGAATTCTACAAAAATTTTCTTTAGATACAATAGGAGCTCTTCTTGATTCATAACATCAAAGACAACTGATGGTACCCAGTAATATAATCTGATTGAACTTTTTCCCATGATCTTGAAAGGATCTGAATTCTACTTATAGAAATCTCATTATACTTCTCCTTTTAATTAAATTCTAATCAATTCTATAAACATTTAGTAAGTACTTACTATATGCAAAACACTGTAATAGATGCTGTGAATAATTCTGTGTATGGTGTCTTATGGTATATAACATTTTCACATTCATTATCTGATTTATGTGGTAAAGAGTCTCTTTACAATTATTAGTTATTTAAAGAGCCTACAGTTTCACATGAGTGTTATGTTGAATTTGGGCAGAGTTTTTGCTTGTTTGTTTTTGGTAAATTCATAGACCATTCTAGAAATACATTTAATATCCCTTGAACAAAAAATAAAAGCACATAATTGTATCAGCATATTAAACTGATTTTGGTTGGAACCAGTAGCATTTCCTGAAATTTTCTGTTTATTTTACATGATGTTAGCTTCAGTTTGAAGTGTATTTTTAATGACCTAATTGAAAAGATTTGTCAAAATGTTCGGAAAACTAATTTTATTTACTACTTTTTAAGGCAGTGTTGATGCATTATATTTCATATGTCCTTTTTATGATCAGAAAATTTGATTTCCCCAGAAACTATTTATATTTAAGATTGCATCAAATTCTACTGCTCTACCATAAAGTCTCTGTAAGTGCTATACAACTTCTGGAGAATAAGTCTGAAAGCTATTATTCTCCACTTAGCATGTGCAATATTCTCTAATATTGTTTCATCTAATGCAGAATGAAATGTTATACTTCTATATTAATATTACATTATGAAGTCTTATTCCTATATATTTCTGAAATTTTCTTCAACTCTTTCTCTTAAAACTTCATCGTGGATATTTTAAAACAATCTCAGTTTTATCTTTATGTATTTATTTCCCTTATCCTTAGTTTTGAAATGAAATTTATTCTTTAGTATGTTTAACATTTTCAGAGAATTTAAAGGGAAATAATATTCACTTTAACCACCGAACAAAACACTTTATTCGCAAACCTGAAGCTAAAGAACTGATAGAAACTTTGTCATTTGCTTTGTTTCTAACATCGAATTTGCAAAAAACCACTATCCTGGTAACCCTTCAGCTATGTTACCCTGGGTGTTTGGCCAGAGGGCAGTCATGTTGACCCCATCTGCAAAGCCTGGCTGAACTAGGATCTTGGACCATTAGAATCCCATTCATCAAGGTCCACATAAAGTAAGGTAGGTGGGAAGCAGGAGGACAGATGGTAGGGTCGGCAGCAAGGAACTTGTTTGTTGACATTGATATAGACCCTTCTTCTTGCCAGAGTGACTCCATGGACTTGTTTTGGCATGGAAGACTAGGCCAAAGCTATCATCTTAATAGAAGGTGAGCTGCAGGCAAACTGGAGAGCTCTATGCTCAGTAGGTGTTTAGGGTTGGCTTTGATTTTGTCTATCAGCTTGACTGTCATTCGTACTTGATTGATGTTCAGTGGGGCTTGAAAGTGCTGCATTGATGTTGAGGACTGTGTCATAAGGTTCCTGATATGGTGCACATGTCAGAATGGAGTTGGACATTGACTATCCTTGCCTATGCCAAGCAACACCAGACTTGAGTGCATTATTCTGCAGTTGAGTAGCAGATGGCGAGTGCAGACGTTTGGAGGGGGTGTGCCTTCAAGCACAATATGGAGCCAGCAAACTTACTTAGAAGGTTATTGCATGTCTTGACTTTGGCAGCTATTTTTTAAGCACTGATGAAAAATCCTACTTCCATCCATTGTTACTTTCAGAATACTCAGCATGGTTGGTGTTCCAGGCAAAAGAAATGGGAAAATCAAATGCACAGTTCACTGTGTCTGTCACAGTTGGTTGAAGGTGACTTCCTTGGTGTTGGTTAAATGGGCCAAATAAACATTCTGAGACTGAGTATTGATGAACAGGTAAACTTTATCTAGAAGTTGTTAGAGGAAGGGCCATTAGAGCACTTGAAGAACACTGTGGTCAAATATGGAACTTAAAAATGACTCTACATTTTTAGCTCTTAATTTAGAGAAAGTATCAAGTTTTTCAGATATAAAAATAAAAAAAATCAGGTATCTCAGTAGATTTTTTTATAAAATAAATTATGGCAATTCACAGATGAATGGGCATAGTAATTCCATATGTATAAGAAAATTGATTTTTATTGATGCTTGAATTTTTTTCACTTGAGTAGATTCTGAATACATATAAATTATTTTTAGGTTTAAAATATTTTTTCATATTAAAAGTAAAGTATTCTCATAAAATAGAATAACTGTGAAAATAGAAATATATATCATATCCTTTACTCATATATGTCTCGATGATTTATAAGATTTTTGAATGCTAAGTTATTGATTTTGTCAAACTTGTTGCAAAATGATTTCTCCCAATTTTCATATGTCATTTTGCTGTTGTTGGTGTGAGAAAATTTTAAATATTTATATGGTCAATTCTGCTGTATTTTTTTCTTTCTGACTGTGGCCTTTGCTTTTATCTTCTTTTCAAACAATTTGAAGTCCAGTAAGTATTCATCATTTTTATAATATCAACATGGTTTTATTTTGTATTTTTAATTCTCTATCCTTTCCAGAAATTAGCTTAGCCTAAAGTATAAGTGTCTTAATTTTGTTACCAATAGTTAATCAACTGTCCCAGCACCATTTCCTCACTAATTTGGGTATCCTCTTTCTTGCTTACTAATTTTTTAATCAGCATTAGGATCTATTTTTGAACTGTTTTTTCATTTCTCTCACTGGTTCCATACTGTTTCCATTAGAACTCCACAGTATGTTTACAGATCTAAGTCAAATCCTTCCTTTTTTTTCTTTTTTCAAGAATACTTTGACTATTTATCACCTACTTATTATTCAAGATTAATTTACTTCATTAATTGATTTTATAAAAATGATCCATTGGAATTTTATTAAACCTGTAAAGTAAGATTCATATATTTGCAATATTTAGATATGGATATTAATTGTTGATTTAAGACAGATATTCTTTATTATACTGGTAAGGTGACTTAGAATACTATTCTCTAACCCTTTCTTTGTTTATTAAGAATGTATTAAAGTATATCACATGCATTTTGGGGTCAATATTGTCAAACTCTAACTGGTTGATGGACATAGAATTTTCTAGTGATATCTTTTTTCAATTAAAATCAATTCCAACACACATTTATTCTGCACTTACCATGTGCCAGAAATGGTTCACTAAGCTTTGGAATTCAGATTCATGACCTCTTCCCTTAAAAACATAAGGATTTTTCAGACCATGATAATTCATTAAGAGATTTATAATGAATGATTTCCCATTATTAAATTTCCCCTGAATTGCTAGAAAAACTTTACACTTAAGAGTTTATTAAGAATACTTTGAAGGCTACCTAATTGTTTACCATTTCAAAATGTGATTTTTAAGAATTGTTAAAACAAAAATTTTGATTTACAATTGAAATTATGAGGTTTTAACATCTGAAGTCATAGTGCTCAAATTCTCATCAAGAAAATCTATAAAATGAAA
>SJYT01042091.1:0-13359 GCA_006410635.1 Cephalophus harveyi
GAGCAACTGAACTGAATACCAAAATCAGTCAATGATGCTAATATATATATATACCAATATATTTTATAAATACTGATGCTAAATCCCCAACAGTGTACTAGCAAATGAAATCCAAAATACAGAAAATGTATCATACATCATTTCCCCCTTGGACTCATTCCAGAGTCACTAGAATGGTTTAATGTATGCACACTGATCAATGTGATATAACACCTTAACAAAAAGAGAGAGAAAAACCAAATGATTATCTAAACAGATGCAGAAAAAGTATTTAATGAAAGTAAAAATCCATTATGACAAAAACTCTTCCTGAAGAAGTATAGAGGGAACATATCTCAGCATAATAAAGGCCATTCATGGCAAACTCATATGTAATATCATAGTCAACAGTGAAAAGCTGAAAGCTTTCTTGCTAAATTCAGGAACAGGATAAGGAGGCCTACTCTCATTAGTTCTATGCAATACAGTATTGGAAACTACAGTATTTAGAACTATAGAATTAGTTCTTCCAATCCAAGAACATGGCATATCTTTCCATTAAAAAAAAAAAAAATCATCTTCAGTTTCCTTTAACAGTGTATGGTCTTTCACCTCCTTTGTTAAGTTTATTTCTAGATATTCCATTTTAGAGTATTCCTTGTCTAATATTCTAGTAGAATATTCTATACTAATATAGTAGACATATTATATCTAAGAAATATCATATCATATATATATATATATATATACACTAATATTCTGCTAGGATATTAGATGAGGAATATGTAAGCATATCCCAGTAGGCATTCCTATGCCTACCCCCACCAGTTCTACTCAATGCAGTATTAGAAATTCTAACCACAGCAGTCAAACAAGAAAAAGAAACAAAATATATACAGAGACTGGAAGGGATGAGGTAAAACTGCCACTATTTGCAGATGATATGATACTCTAAATAAAGACCTTAAAGTCTCTGCACAAAAACAATTCAGATTAAGAAATCAACTCAGCAAGGTAGCAGGATACAAGATTAAATATACAAGCATCTGTTGCATTTCTTTACACTAATAATTATATATCCAGTAAGAGAAAGTAACAATGCAATCCCATTTTAAATAATGTCCAAAAAATGGAATATCTAAATAAGCTTAACAAAGGAGGTGAAAGCCCAAACACTGCTAAAGGAAGCTAAAGATTATTTTTAAAAAAGGAAATATATCCCATGTTCTTGCCCATGTTCTTGGATTAGAAGAACTAATTTTGTTAAAATGGCTGTACTGACCAAAACAATCTACAGATGTAATGTAATTTCTATCAAAATGCCAATGACAGCATTCACAGAACCAGAACAAATCATCATAAAATTTGTATGGAGCCACAAAAGGCCCAGAAATGCCAAAGCAATCCTGAACTGAAAAAAACAAAGCTGGAAGTCTCAATACATTCCTTTCAAACTTCAGACTATACTACAGATCTACAGTAATCAAAACAGTGTGGAACTTGCACAGAAACAGCCATGTAGATCAATGGGAGAAAACAGAGAGCACAGAAGTAAACCACACACGTATGGCCACATAGACTATGACAAACGAGGCAAGGATACACAATGGAGAAAAGACAGTTTCTTCAATAATTGGTATTGGAAAAGCTTGACTATTACATGTTAATCACTGAAATTAAAACATTACTTTGTACAATATATGAAAATAGAAGCAAAATGGATTAAATATATTAGTATAAAAAATGAGACCATAAAACTCATAGAAGAGAATATAGGCAAAACATTCTTTGACATAAATTGTACCAAGATTTTCCTACAACAAGGCAAAAGACACAAAAGCAAAAATAAACAACAAGGACCTAAAGCAACTTAAGAGTTTTTGCACAGCAAGGGAAAACATTAATAAAATGAAAAGAAAACCTACCCAATGGAAGAAAGTACTTACAAAGATGTGACTGACAAAGGGTTAATACCCCAATTATACACACAACTCATACAACTCAATATCAAAAGAATAAACAACACAATTAAAAAAAGGAGGGGGCAGAATACCTAAATAGACATTTTTCAAAGAGGGACATACAAGATGGCCCATCTGTGTGCCCTCTTTGAAAAACGCACATGAAAATATGCTCTGCTATCACTAATTATTAGAGAAATGCAAATTAAAACCAGAAAAAGGTATTGCCTCACAATGGTCAGAATCAGTTCAGTTCAGTTCAGTCGCTCAGTCGTGTCTGACTCTTTGCGACCCCATGAATCGCAGCACGCCAGGCCTCCCTGTCCATCACCAACTCCTGGAGTTCACTAAAACTCATGTCCATCGAGTCGGTGATGCCATCCAGCCATCTCATCCTCTGTCGTCCCCTTCTCCCCCTGCCCCCAATCCCTCCCAGCATCAGAGTTTTTTCCAATAAGTCAACTCTTCGCATGAGGTGGCCAAAATACTGGAGTTTCAGTTTTAGCATCATTCCTTCCAAAGAAAACCCAGGGCTGATCTCCTTTAGAAAGGACTGGTTGGATCTGCTTGCAGTCCAAGGGACCCTCAAGAGTCCTCCAACACCACAGTTCAAAAGCATCAGTCCTTTGATGCTCAGCTTTCTTCATAGTCCAACTCTCACATCCATACATGACCACTGGGAAAACCATAGCTTTGGTCAGAATAGCTATCATCAAAATGTTTACAGATAATAAATGCTGGAGAGGGTATGGAGAAAAGGGAACTCCCTTAAACTATTGAAATGTATGTGTATGTATGATGCAGGGAACCCAAGGCTAATGCTCTGTGACAACCTAGAGGGGTGAGATGGGAGGGATGTTCAAGAGAGGGAAGACATATGTATACCTATGAAAGATTCATGTTTTTGTATGGTAGAAACAATCATAACATTGTAAAGTAATTATCCTCCAATTAAAAACAAAAATTTTTAAAAAGAGTTTGTTCTTTGAAAAGATAGATATATTGATAATTGACAAACTTTTAACTAGTCTAACCAAAAGAACCCATAAAACATAAAAGGCAAAGGACCCAAACAGACAAAATTGTAAGATGGTGGAGCAGAAGGATGTGAGTTCACCTCTTCTCACAAAAACATCAAAATCACAACTAACTGCTAAGCAACCATTGACCAAAAAAAAGAAAAAGAAAGAAAAAATTATTAGAACCTACTAAAAAGAAAAATATGCTGGACCTACAAAAAAAGATAATCTACACCCAAAGACAAATAAGAAGTCACAAACAAGCAGTAGGAGGGAAACCATCAGAATAAAATCAAATCTCATACCCATTGAATGGCAAGCCACAAACTGGAGAATAATTATACCATGGAAATTCTTCCACATAAGTAAAAGTCCTGAGTCCCACATCAGCTCTCCAGCCTGGGAATGTGACAATGAGAGGAGGAACTCTCAGAGATCTTGCACTGAAAGCCAGCAGGGTTTCATCGCAGGAATTCCATAAGGCTGAGGAAAACAGTAATTCTACTCTTGGATGATGACGCAGGATGTGGTGCACACCATGACAGAGGGGAAAAAAGCAGTGACCTAATAAGAGATGGGATGAGACCTACCTGCTAGTATTTGAGGGTTTCCTGCAGAGTTGGGCATGACTTTGGCTTACTGGGGGAACAAAGGTACTGGCAATGGCATTCAAAGAGTATTCATTGGTGTGAATTGTTGTGGAGGTTGCCATTTCCCCCACAAGACCTAGCCCCACCCAAAAAACTGTAGACCCCAGTGCTTTGACACTTCAGGCCAATCAACAGGGTGGAATGCAGCCTCATCATCAGCAGAAAGTCTTCTTAAAGTCTTCCTGAACACAGCCCTGCCCACCAGAAGGAAAAGACCCACCCCCAAGCCAGCAACAGGTGGAACAAGGCCCTCCCAACAGGAAGCCTATTCGAACTTTTAAGACAACCTCATCTCCCACAGGGCAGACAGCAAAAGCAGCCTGTGTAAAGGAAAATGCAATCACAAAAAGAGGCAAAATGAAACTGCACAGGAATATGTTCCAGATGAAGGAACAGGATAAAACCACAGAAAAACAACTAAGTAAAGTAGAAATAGGAAATCTACTGGGAAAGGAATTCAGAGAAATGATAGTGAAGAAGATCCAAGATCTGAGAAAAAGAATGGAGGTGCAGATTGTGAGGATACAAGAAATGTTAAACAAAGACCTAGAAGAACTAAAAAACAAACACAGAGAAGATCAATGCAATAACTGAAATGAAATATAAACTAGAAGGAATCAGTTCAGAGTAACTGAGGTAGAAGATGAGAGACCTGTGGCAAATAGAATAGTGGAAATTACTGCCACAAAATAGAACAAATTTCAAAAAATGTAAAGAAATGAAGACAGTCTTAGAGATCTCTGGGGCAACATTAAATGCACCAATATTTTGCATACTAGGGGTCCCAGAAAAAGAAGAGAGAAAGGACCTGAGAATGTATTTGAAGTGAAAATAGCTGAAAAATTCTCTAACTCAGAAAAGAAAAAGTCATTCAATTCCAGGAAGTTCAGGGGGTCCCAGGAAGTATAAAAAGCTAGGAAGAACCTGCCAATACACATAGTAATCAAATTGACAAAAATATAAGAAAAAATACTAGAAACAACAGGGAAGAGCAACATATAACATTCAAGAGGATTCCCAAAAGGTTATCAGCTAATTTCTCAGCAGAAACTCTGAAGACTAGATGGGAGTGGCTATATTTAAAGTGATGAAGAATAACTGTGCAATGGAAATTTCACAAGAATTTTCCATTCCTATAACTAAGAATACTCTGCCCAGCAAGGCTCTAACTAAGATTCAATGGTGAAGTCAGAAGTTGACAGATAAGCAAATGCTAAAAGCACCACCAGACAAAATCAGTGACAAATGCTAAAGAAAGTTTTCTAAGCAGAAAAGCCAACTACAAGAAACATGAAATGTACAAATGGAAAAGAACACCAGAAAGGCAAACATGCAAAGGTAGGAAATCATCTGTATGCAAATATAATATCAAAACTAGCAATTGTGAGAACAGGAGAGCACAAATGGTGGTTATTGGAAATGCATTTAAAATTAAAAGACCGCCAAGTTAAAATAATCTTGCTTGTATATAGATGGTTATATCAAACCTTCATGGTATCTTCAAACTGATAATTTACACTATATACACACTATAAAAAGACAACAGAATTCAAAAACACACAAAACTTAGTCATCAGATCACAAGGGAAAAGAACAAAAGAGGAAGGGGATAAAAAGGACCTACAAAAACAGATCCAACACAATTAAGAAAATGATGATAAGAACATACACATCAATAATTAATTTAAATGTAAATGAATTAAAACTTGAAACCAAAAGAATAGAATGGCTGTGTTGGTATATAAAAGCAATACCTATATGTATGCTATCTACAAGAAGCCCATTTCACATCTAGGGATACATACAGACTAAAAGTGATGGGATGGAAAAAAGTATTCAATGCTAATTGAAATCGTGAGAAATAGACTTTAAAATAAAAACTGTAGCGAAAGTCAAAAAAGAACACTACATAATGACCAAGGGATCAGTCCAAGAAGATATAACATAATAAATACACATGCATCCAACATAGGAACACCCCAAATACAAGGCAAATACTAACAGTCATAAATATTTCATGCAAAGATGGGCACAATAAAGGACAGAAATGACAAGGATAAAGCAGAAGAGATTAAGAACAGGTGGCAGGAAAACACAGAAGAACTATACAAAAAAAAGATCTTAATGATGCAGATAATCAGGACAGTGTGGCTACTCACCTAGAGCCAGACATCCTGGAGTGTGAAGTCAAATGGGCCTTAGGAAACATTATGATGAACAAAGCTAGTGGAGGTGATGGAATTCCAGCTGAGTTATTTCAAATCCTAAAACATGGTGCTGTGAAAGTGCTCCACGCCTTATGCCAACAAATTTGCAAAACTCAGCAGTGACCACAAGACTAGAAAATGTCAGTTTTCATTCCAATCTCCAAGAGAGGCAATGCCAAAGAATATTCAAATTACTGTACAATAGGACACATTTCACATGCTAGCAAAATTATGCTCAAAATTCTTCAAGTTAGGCTTCAGCAGTACATGAACCAAGAACTTCCAGATATATAAACTGGATTTAGAAAAGGCAGAGGAACCAGAGATCCAGTTGCCAACATCTGGTAGATCACAGAAAAAGGAAGGGAATTCCAGAAAAACATCTACTTCTACTTCATCAACTCTGCTTAAGTCTTTGACTGTGTGGATCACAGAAAACTGTGGAAATTTTCTTGAAGAGATGGGAATACCAGACCACATTGCCTCTCTTCTAAGAAACCTGTATGCAGCACAAAAAGCAATAGTTAAACTGGACATGGAACACAGACTGCTTCAAAGTTCAGAAAGGAGTATATCAAGACTATATATTGTCACCCTGCTTGCTTAACTTACATGCAGAGTGCTGGCTGGATGACTCAAAAGCTGGATGGAATCAAGATTGCCAGGAAAAATATCAACAGCCTCATATATGCAGATGATGCCACTTTAATGGCAGAAAGCAAGGAGGAACTAAAGAACCTCTTGATGAAGGTGAAAGAGGAGAGTAAAAAAAATGGCATAAAACTCAACATTCATAAACTTAGATCATTGTATCCAGTCCTATCACTTCATGGCAAATAGATGGGTAAAAAAGTGGAGACAGTGACAGATTTCATTTTCTTGGCCTCCAAAATCTCTGCAGACAGTGAGTGCAGCCATGAAATTAAAAGACACTTACTCCTTGGAAGAAAAGTTATGACCAACCTAGACAGCATATTAAAAAGCAGAGACATCATTTTGACAAGAAAGTGACAATAGCTTTGACAATAATCCAAGCTATGATTTTTCCAGTAGTCGTGTATGGATGTAGTAGTTGGACCATAAAGAAAACTGAATACTGAAGAATAGATGCTTTTGAATTGTGGTACTGGAGAAGACTCTTGAGAGTCCCTTGGACAGCAAAGTGATCAAACCAGTCAATCCTAAAGGAAATCAACCGTGAATATTCATTGGAAGGACTGATGCTGAAGCTGAAGCTCCAATACTTTGGCCACCTGCTGTGAACAGTCAACTCACTGAAAAAGACCCTGATGCTGGGAAAGATTGAGGGCAGAAGAAGAAGGGGACAACAGAGAATGAGGTATTTGGATGGCATCACTGACTCAATGGACATGAGATTGAGCAAACTCCAGGGGACAGTGAAGGACAGGGAAGCCTGGCGTGCTGCAGTTCATGGGATCACAAAGAGTGGGACCTGATTTAGCTACTGAACAATGACAACAGATTTAAAAGAGACAGTGACAGTAACAGAATAACAGTGAGGTACTTTAACACCCACTTTCATGAATACTCAGATCAGTAAGACTAATAAGGAAACACAGACCTTAAATGATACATTAGATCAGATAGACCAATTATATCAAAAATCTTTTCCAAACACAACACTATAAGAAATCAATTACAAGAAAAAAATCTTAAAAAATAAAACCACACACTAGCACACGGAGGCTATACAATATGCTGCCAAACAACTAATGTATCACTAAAGAAAACAATGAGAAAATTAAAAAATAGAGACAATAGGAAATGAAAACACAGCAATCCAAAATCTACTGGACATGGCAAAAGCAATTCTAAGAGGGAAGTTAATAGCAATACAATCTTAGGAAACAAGAAAAATCATAAATAAATAACCTAATCTTAGAAATAAAGCAACTATAAAAAGAATAGCAAACAAAATTCTAAGTTTGAAGAAGGAAAAAAATAAGAAAATCAGAGCTAAAATTGGGAGCTAATATACACCCATGGTGGATTCATGTCAATGTATGGCAAAACCAATACGGTATTGTAAAGTAAAATAAAGTAAAATAAAATTAAAAAAACAAAAAAAAATAAATGAAATAGAAGCAAAGAAAAAAATTGAAAAGATCAATGAAACTCAAAGCTGATTCTTTGAAAAGATAAACCAAATTGATAAACCTTTATCCAGGCTCATCAAGAAAAAGGAAAGAGGGCTCAAATCTTTAAAATTAGAAATGAAAAAGGAGACATTACAGTGGACAACTCAAAAATACAAAATATCATGAGACTAACACAAGCAACTCTACAGCAATAAAATGGACAACCTAGAAGAAACAAACAAATTCTTAGAAAGATACAATCTCCCATGACTGAACCAGGAAGAAGCAGAAAATATGAACAGACCAATGACAAGTACTGAAACTGTTATTTAAAAACTCTCCCAAAATGTCCAGAACAAAATGTCATTCCATGAGGGCACCATCACCCTGATACCAAAACCACCCTAAGATAACCCCCCCCAAAAAAAAATGAGAGAAAATTATAGGCCACTATCACCGATGAACATAGGTACAAAAATTCTCAACAAAATATTAGTAAACCAAATCCAACAGTACATAAAAATAATATACTATGATCAAGTGAGATTTATCCCAAGCATGCAAGAATTTATTAGTATCCATAAATAATCAGTGTGATACATTACATCAATAAACAGAAGAATAAAAACAACATGATCATATCAATGGATGCAAAAAATGTTATGACAAAATTCAATACCATTTCATAGGGGAAATATGCCTCAACATAATTAAGGCCTTATATGACAAACCCTCAGCTTGCATCATAATAAATAGTGAAAAATTGAAAGCATTTCCTCTAACATCAGGAACAAGACAAAGATGTCCACTCTTTCTACTTTTCTTCAACATAGTTTTAAAAGTTCTGCCATGTAAATCAAAGACCAAAAAGAAATTGAAAAAAATCCAAATTGGAAAAAGTAGTAAAACAGTCACTATTTGCAAATGACATACTATACTATACTGTACTATACTATACCATACAATACTATCAGTTCAGTTCAGTCACTCAGGTCCGACTCTGTGACCCCATGAACCTCAGCACACCGGACTTCCCTGTCCATTACCAACTCTCGGAACTTTCTCAAACTCATGTCCATCGAGTCAGTGATGCCATCCAACCATCTCATCCTCTGTCATCCCCTTCTTCTCCCACCTTCAATCTTTCTCAGTATCAAGGTCTTTTCCAATGAGTCAGTTCTTCACAACAGGTGGCCAAAAGTATTGGAGTTTCAGTTTCAGCATCAGTCTTCCCAGTGAGTATTCAGGACTGATTTCCTTTAGGGTGTACTGGTTGGATCTCCTTGCAGTCCAATGGACACTCAAGAGTTGTCTCCAACACCACAGTTGAAAAGTATCAATTCTTCAGCACTCAGTTTTCTTTGCAGACCAATTCTCACATCCATGCATGACTACCGGAAAAACCACTGCTTTGAAAGACAGACATTTGCTGGCAAAATAATGTCTCTGCTTTTTAATATGCTGTCTAGGTTGTTCATGGCTTTCCTTCAAAGGAGAACGCGTCTTTTAACTTCATGGCTGCAGTCACCATCTGCAGTGATTTTGGAGCCCGAAAAATAAAGTCTGTAACCCTTTTCATTGTTTCCCCACCATGAAGTGATGGGACCAGATTCCGTGATCTTAGTTTTCTGATTGTTGAGTTGTTTTTTTGTTTTGTTGTTGTTTTATTTTATTTTACTTTACAACACTGTATTAGTTTTGCCGTACATCACCATGAATCTGCCACGGGTGTACACGTGTTCCCAATCCTGAACCCCCCTTCCACTTCCCTCCCCATACCATCTCTCTGGGTCATCCCACTGCACCAGCCTCAAGCATCCTGTATCCTGCATCAAACCTGGACTGGCGATTCATTTCATATATGATATTATTCATGTTTCAATGCCATTCTCCCAAATCACCTGAACCTCTCCCTCTCCCACAGAGTTCAAAAGACTGTTCTATAAATATGTGTCTCTTTTGCTGTCTCGCATACAGGGTTATCGTTACCATCTTTCTAAATTCCATATATGTGTGTTAGTATACTATATTGGTGTTTTTCTTTCTGGCTTACTTCACACTGTATAATCGGCTCCAGTTTCATCCACCTCATTAGAACTGATTCAGATGTATTCTTTTTAATGCCCGAATAATACTCCATTGTGTATATGTACCACAGCTTTCTTATCCATTCATCACCTGATGGACATCTAGGTTGCTTCCATGCTCTGGCTATTATAAACAGTGCTGCAATGAACATTGGGGTACATGTGTCTCTTTCAATTCTGGTTTCCTCAGTGTGTATGCCCAGCAGTGGGATTGCTGGGTATTTTTGCTTTTATTTCCAGTATTCTGGGAGGTGGATCATAGAGGATCCTGCTGTGATTTATGTCGGAGGGTGTTTTGCCTATGTTCTCCTCTAAGAGTTTTATAGTTTCTGGTCTTACATTTAGATCTTTAATCCATTTTGAGTTGTTTTTGTGTATGGTGTTAACAAGTGTTCTAGTTTCATTCTTTTACAAGTGGTTGACCAGTTTTCCCAGCACCACTTGTTAAAGACATTGTCTTTAATACATTGTATATTCTTGCCTGCTTTGTCGAAGATAAGATGTCCATAGGTGTGTTGATTTATCTCTGGGCTTTCTATTTTGTTCCATTGATCTATATTTCTGTCTTTGTGCCAGTACCATACTGTCTTGATGACTGTGGCTTTGTAGTAGAGCCTGAAGTCAGGCAGGTTGATTCCTCCAGTTCCATTCTTCTTTCTCAAGGTTGCTTTGGCGATTCAAGGTTTTTAAGCCAACTTTTTCACTCTCCTCTTTCACTTTCATCAAGAGGTTCTTCAGTTCTTCTTCATTTCCTTACATAAGGGTGGTGTCATCTGAGGTTATTGTTATTTCTCCTGTCAATCTTGATTCCAGTTTGTGCTTCATCCAGCCTGGCATTTCTCATGATGTATTCTTCCCTGGTGGTGCAAAAGTTAAAGCGTCTGCCTGCAATATGGGAGACCTGGGTTTGATCCCTGGGTCAGGAAGATCCCCTGGAGAAGGAAAGGCAACCCACTCCAGTATTCTTGCCTGGAGAATCCCATGGACAGAGGAGCTTGGTGGGCTACAGTCTACGGGTAGCAAAGAGTCAGACACGACTGAGCGACTTCACTTCACTATTCTGTATATAAGCTAAATAAGCAGGGCAACAATATAAAGCTTTGATGTATTCCTTTTCTGATTTGGAACCAGTCTGTTTTTCATGGCCAGTTCTAACTGTTGCTTCTTGACCTGCATGCAGATTTCTCAAGAGGCAGGTAAAGTGATCTGGTATTTCCATCTCTTTAAGTATTTTCCACAGTATGTTGTGATCCACACAGTCAAAGGTTTTGGCATAGTCAATAAAGCAGATGTAGATGTTTTTCTGAAACTCTCTTGCTTTTTTGATGATCCAACAGATGTTGGCAATTTGATCTCTGTTTCCTCTGCCTTTTGAAATCCAGCTTGAACATTTGGAAGTTCATTGTTCATGTAATGCTGAAGCCTTGCTTGGAGAATTTTGAATGTTATTTTGTGTGAGATGAGTGCAATTGTGTGGTAGTTTGAGCATTCTTTGGCATTGCCTTTCTTTGGATTGGAATGAAAACTTATCTTTTCCAGTCCTGTGGCCACTGTTGAGTTTTTCAAATTTGCTGGTGTATTGAGTGCAGCACTTTCACAGCATCATCTGTTAGGATTTGAAATAGCTCAACTGGTCTTCCATCACCTCCAGTAGCTTTGTTCATTGTGATGCTTCCTAAGGTCCACTTGACTTTACATTCCAGGATGACTGGCTCTGGGTGAGTGATAACACCATCATGGTTATCTGGGTCATGAAGATCTTTTTTATACTATACTCTAGCAAAATATAAATATAGAGAATTTTCAAGATGCTACCAGAAAACTACTAGAGCTCATCAATAATTTTGGTAAAGCTGCAGAATACAGAATTGATATACAGAAATCTGTTGCATTTCTATACACTAAGAAAGAAAGATCTGAAATAGAAATTAAAGAAACAATCTCACTGCATTCAAAGGAATAAAATACCTAGGAAGAAACCTACTTAAAGAGGAAAAAAATCTCTACTCCATGAACAATAAGACACTGGTGAAAGAAATTGAAGTTGACACAAATTGATGGAAAGATATAACATGTTTCTGGGTCTCGGGTCCTTCAATAGTGCCAGGCTTCAGAGTTACCAAGTAATCCCTTGCATTCCTATACAGTTCAGTTCAGTTCAGTTGCTCAGTCGTGTCCGACTCTTTGCGACCCCATGAATCGCAACACGCCAGGCCTCCCTGTCCATCACCAACTCCCAGAGTTCACTCAGATTCACGACCATCGAGTCAGTGATGCCATCCAGCCATCTCATCCTCTGTTGTCCCCTTATCCTCCTGCCCGCAATCCCTCCCAACATCAAAGTCTTTTCCAGTGAGGCAACTCTTCACATGAGATGGCCAAAGTACTGGAGTTTCAGCTTCAGTATCATTCCTTCAAAAGAAATCCCAGGGCTGATATCCTTCAGAATGGACTCATTGGACCTCCTTGCAGTCCAAGGGACTCTCAAGAGTCTTCTCCAACACCACAGTTCAAAAGCATCAATTCTTCGGCACTCAGCCTTCTTCACAGACCAACTCTCACATCTATACATGACCACAGGAAAAGCCATAGTCTTGACTAGATGGACCTTAGTTGGCAAAGTAATATCTTTGCTTTTGAACATGCTATCTAGGTTGGTCAAAACTTTTCTTCCAAGGAGTAAGCGTCTTTTAATTTCATGGCTGAAATCACCATCTGCAGTGATTTTGGAGCCCAAAAAAATAAAGCCTGATACTGTTTCCACTGTTTCCCCATCTATTTCCCAGGAAGTGATGGGACCGGATGTCATGATCCTCGTTTTCTGAATGTTGAGCTTTAAACCAACTTTTTCACTCTCCACTTTCAATTTCATCAAAAGGCTTTAGTTCCTCTTCACTTTCTGCCATAAGGGTGGTGTCATCTGCATATCTGAGGTTATTGAGATTTTTCCCAGCAATCTTGATTCCAGCTTGAGTTTCTTCTAGTCCAGCGTTTCTCATGATGTACTCTGCATAGAAGTTAAATAAGCAGAGTGACAACATACAGCCTTGATGTACTCTTTTTCCTATTTGGAACCAGTCTGTTGTTCCATGTCCAGTTCTAACTGCTGCTTTCTGATCTGCATACAGATTTCTCAAGAGGCAGGTCAGATGGTCTGGTATTCCCATCTCTTTCAGAATTTTCCAGTTTCTTGTGATCCACACAGTCAAAGGCTTTGGCATAGTCAATAAAGCAGAAATAGATGCTTTTCTGGAACTCTCTTGCTTTTTCCATGATCCAGCAGATGTTGGCAATTTGAGTTCTGGTTCCTCTGCCTTTTCTAAAGCCAGCTTGAACATCAGGGAGTTCACGGTTCAC
>SJYT01042091.1:18808-34068 GCA_006410635.1 Cephalophus harveyi
CTTGATGAAAGCGAAAGAGGAGAGTAAAAAAGTTGGCTTAAAGCTCAACATTCAGAAAACGAAGATCATGGCATCCGGTCCCATCACTTCATGGGAAATAGATGGGGAAACAGTGGAAACAGTGTCAGACTTTATTTTGGGGGGCTCCAAAATCACTGCAAATGGTGACTGCAGTCATGAAATTAAAAGACGCTTACTCCTTGGAAGAAAAGTTATGACCAACCTAGATAGCATATTCAAAAGCAGAGACATCACTTTGCCAACAAAGGTCCATCTAGTCAAGGCTATGGTTTTTCCAGTAGTCATGTATGGATGTGAGAGTTGGACTGTGAAGAAAGCTGAGTGCCAAAGAATTGATGCTTTTGAATTGTGGTGTTGGAGAAGACTCTTGAGAGTCCCTTGGACTGCAAGGAGATCCAACCAGTCCATTCTGAAGGAGATCAGCCCTGGGTGTTCTTTGGAGGGAATGATGCTAAAGCTGAAATGCCAGTAATTTGGCCATCTCATGTGAACAGTTGACTCATTGGAAAAGATTCTGATGCTGGGAGGGATTGGGGGCAGGAGGAGAAGGGGATGACAGAGGATGAGATGGCTGGATGGCATCACTGACTCAATGGACGTGAGTCTCAGTGAACTCTGGGTGTTGGTGATGGACAGGGAGGCCTGGCATGCCACAATTCATGGTGTTGCAAAGAGTCAGACATGACTGAGCAAGTGAACTGAACTGAACTGAGCTGAACTGAAGGGCTTCCATGGTGGCCATTGGTAAAGAACTGCCTGCCAATGCAGGAGACTCAGTTTCAATCCTTGGGTCAGGAAGATCCCTGGAGAAAGAAATGGCAAACCACTCCAGTATTCTTGCCTGGGAAATCCCATAGAGAGAGGAGCATGGTGGCTTTTCAGTCCATGGGGTCATAAAAGAGTTGGACACAACTTAGTGACTAAGCAACAACAACAGTGATAAACCTACATAAAGAGACAAGAAACCTGTATGCAGAAAACTATAAGATGTTGGTGAAAGAAATCAAAGATGACACAAACAGATGGAGAGATACACTATGTTCTCAGATTGAAAAAAAATCAATGTTGTAAAAATGACTACACTATCTAAAGAAATCTACAGATTCAATGCAATCCCTATCATTACCAATGGCATTTTCACAAAACTAGAACAAAGCATTTTACAATTTGTATGAAAACACAAAAGACCCTGAAGAGCCAAAGCAATCTTGAGAAAGACAAATGGAGCTGAAGGAAATCAATCTTCCTGACTTTAGGCTATACTACAAAGCTACAGTAATCAGAACAGTATGGTACTGGCACAGAAACAGAAACATAGACAAATAGAACAAGATAGAAAGCCCATAGATAAGTCCATGCACCTATAGGCACCTTATCATTAATGAAGGGGGCAAAAACAGACAATGGAGAAAAGACAGCCTCTTCAACAAGTAGTCCTAGGAAAACTGAACAGCTACAGATAAAATAAAGAAATTAGAAAACTTTTTAACACCATACACAAAAATAAACTCAAAATGGATTAAATATCTAAATATAAGGCCAGAAACCATAAAACTCTTAGAGGATAACATAGGCACTACACACTTTGACATAAATCACAGCAATAACCTCTTTGACTCACCTCCTAAATTAATGGAAATAAAAACAAAAATAAGCAAAGAGGCCTAACCAAACTTAAAAGCTGTTTAGCAAAGGAAACGATAAACAAATTGAAAAGACAACTTTTTCATAATGGGATAAAATAATTGCAAATGAAACAACCAATAATGGGATAAAATAATGGGATAAAATAATTGCAAATGAAACAACCAATAAAGGATTAATCTCCAAAATATACAAGCAGCTCAAATGCAGCTCAATATCATTTTTAAAAAAATTAAAATGGACACAAAACCTAAACACATAAGTTTTCATTGCCAAAGAAGACATACAGATGAGTACATGAAAAGATGTTTAGCATCACTCACTATTAGAGAAATGCAAATTAAACTATAATGAGGTATCACCTCATGCTTGTAAGAATGGTCATCATCAAAAAAACCTACAAAACAATGTTGAGGACATGAAGAGAACTCTCCTGTACTGTTGGCGAGAATGTAAATTGACATAGACATGATAGAGAACAGTATGTTGTTGTTTTGTGTCCGACACTTTGCAATGCCATGCACTATAGTACACCAGACTTCCCTGTCCTTCACTATCCCCCAGAGTCTGCACAAACTCATATCCATTGAGTCGATGATGCCATCTAACCATCTCATCCTGTGTCATGCCTTTCTCTTCCTGCCCTCAATCTTTCTCAGCCTCAGGGTCTTTTCCAGTGAGTTGGTTCTTCACATTTTCTGGCCAAAGTATCACAACTTCAGCTTCAGCTTCGGTACTTCCAATGAATAATTAGGGTTGACTTTCTTTAGGATGGGCTTCCTTTAGGATTGACTGGTTTGATCTCCTTGCTGTCCAAGGAATTCTCAAGAGTCCTCTCAGACACCACAGTTCTGCACCACATACTGGAGAACAGTATGGAGATTCCCTAAAAGCTATGAATAAAACTACCATATCATCCAGCAAACTGGATATACCCTGAGGTATAGGCATATACCCTGAGGAAGCCATAATTCAAAAAGACACAGGTATCCCTTTGTTCCTTGTAGCACTATTTACAGTAGTGGAAACAACCTATATGTCCATCAACAGATGAAATGATAAAGAAATTGTGCTACATATATACAATGGAATATTACTCAGGCATGAAAAAGAATGGATTTGAATCAGTTCTAATGAGGTGGATTAAATTAGAGCCTGTTATAGAGTGAAGTAAGTCAGAAAAAGAGAAACAAATATTTTCTATTAATATATATATATATATATATATATATGGTATCTAGAAAAATGGTACCCATGAACCTATGTGCAGGGCAAGAATAGAGATGCAGACAAAGAGAACAGACTTGTGGACACATTTGGGGAATTAAAAGGTGGGATGAATAGAGAAAGTAGCATTGACATATATACACTACCATGTGTAAAACAGCTAGTAGGAAATTGCTATATAACACAGGGAGCCCAGCCTGGCACTCTGTGATGACCTAGAGGGTTGGGATGGGGTGGGGGTGGGAGGTAAGCTCAAGATGGAGAAGATATTTACATATATATAGGTATATATATATATATGTATATAAATATAGTTATGGCTGATTCATGTTCCATGGCAGAAACTAACATAATATTTATAGCAATTACCCTCCAATTAAAAACTAATAACTAGTGATTAATAATCACTTCATGGCAAATAGATGGGGGAACAGTGGAAACAGTGACAGACTTTATTTTGGGGGGGCTCCAAAATCACTGCAGACGATGACTGCAGCCATGAAATTAAGACATTTACTCCTTGGAAGGAAAGTTATGACCAACCTAGACAGCATATTAAAAAGCAGAGACATTACTTGGCCAACAAAGGTCCACCTAGTCAAGGCTATGGTTTTTCCAGTAGTCATGTATGGATGTGAGAGTTGGACTATAAAGAAAGCTGAGCGCTGAAGAATTGATGCTTTTGAACTGTGGTGTTGGAGAAAACTCTTGAGAGTCCCTTGGACTTCAGGGAGATCCAACCAGTCAATCCTAAAGGAGATCAGTCCTGGGTGTTCATTGGAAGGACTGATTTTGAAGCTGAAACTCCAATACTTTGCCCACCTGATGTGAAAACCTGACTCATTTGAAAAGACCCTGACGCTGGGAAAGATTGAGGGCAGGAGGAGAAGGGGACGTCAGAGGATGAGATGGTTGGATGGCATCACCAACTCAATGGACATGAGTTTGGTTAGGCTCTGGGAGTTGGTGTTGGACAGGAAGTCCTGGTGTACTGCGGTTCATGGGGTTGCAAAGAGTTGGACATGACTGAGTGATTGAATTGAACTGAACTGAATTAGTTAAAGAAAGTTTTCTAGCAGCCCATTGAAATACATTATGAGCTGATTTCATTAAGATAAATCATCTGAACTCTCCCAAAAGCTAAATGATCCATTTACAAGCCTGTATACAACATTTCATGAAAAGGGCACTTATCTTTTGACATAAAAATCATTTTGAATTTTGTTTTTTAAGTCACGATTAGCGTTTAAGCCACAATCGTCATTATAGCTGATCTGGAAATTCTTTTCATGTTAGGCTAACTATATCTATACATCTGTTCCTATTACAGGTAAGTATCTTTGATTTACACCATTTTTAGATTGTGTCAATTTACATACACACACACACACACACGGTATCTTTTGCAAAGTAGTTCTGATTTTGCTCTTCCATTTATCTTCCAAACCATATATTTTTCTTTTACCAAAATAATAGCAAATATTGACATGTAATGTTATTTTATCTTTTAAAAATAATTTAAATAATAATCTCAAAATTGGTGCTTCATTCAAAATAAGATGTACCCATTTAAAAAAAAAAAGATATACCATGTTTTTGGATTGGAAGAATCAATATTGTCCAAAGTGACTATACTACCTAAGAAAAACTAAAGATTCAAACCAACCTTTATCAAATTACCAGGGCATTTTTTTCACAGAACTAGAGCTAAATTGGAAAAGTCTCTGATGCTGGGAGTGATTGGGGGCAGGAGGAGAAGGGGACGACAGAGGATGAGATGGCTGGATGGCATCACTGATTCAATAGACGTGAGTCTGAGTGAACTCTGGGAGTTGATGATGGACAGGGAGGTTGCAAAGAGTCGGATACGACTGAGCGACTGAACTGAACTGAATTGAATGCAAAAAAATCTTAAAATTTGTATGAAAAAACAATTATCAATGAAAAAGGAAATATTACAGGTGATACTGTAGAAATACAAAGAAGCATAAGAGGCCACTGTGAAAAATTATATGTGAACACACTGGATAACCTAATAAAAATGAATAAATTCTTAGAAACATACAGCCTACCAAGACTGAGTCAGTAAGAAGTAAAAAAAAATTTTTGAACAGGCTAATTTCAAGTAAGTATATTTAATCAAGGGACAAAAATCTCCCAAGAAACTAAAGTCTAGGACCAAACAGCCTCACTGGTGAATTCTACCATATATTAAAGGAACTTAATGCCAATTGTTTTATAACTCTTCCACAAAACAGAAGGGAAGGGAACACTTTCAAATTCATGTTATGACTTTCTAATTATCCTGATATCAACACCAGAAAACGAAGCTACATGAAAAGAAAATTACAGATGGGTCTCCATCCTAAATGTGGATGTGAAAATCCTCAACAAAGTATCAGCAAACTGAATTTAGTAGCACATTAAATGGGTCATACACTATGATAAAGTGGACTTTATTAAAAGTATTTAAGTTTAGTTCAACATCTACAAGTCAATATGATATACTACATTAACAAAATCAAGAATTAAAACCATAGGTTCATCTCAGTAGATATAGAAATGAGCATCTGACAAAATTCAACATCCATTTATGATAAAAATAGTACAACAAAGGGAATATAAAGGGAACAAGCCTCCAGATAATAAAGGCCATATATGACAAGCCCACAGTGATCATGTGCTCTGTGTGCTCAGTCGCTCAGTCGTGTCCAACTCTCTGCAACCCCATGGACTGTAACCCACCAGGCTCCACTGTCCATGGGATTCTCCAGGCAAAAATACTGGGGTGTGTTGCCATGCCCACCTCCAGCGGATCTTCCTGACCCAAGGATCAAGCCTGTGTCTCTTGTGGGCAGGTTCTTTACCCACTGAGCCACCTGGGAAGCCCATACTTAATAGTAAAAAGCTGAAAGCTTTTCATTTACAATCAGAAACAAGACAAGGATGCCCACTCTTACCACTTTTTAGTCAACATAATTTCTTGACATTTCCATACTACTCAATGCCATCTACAGACTTAATGCAATCCCTATTAAGATTCCAACAACTTTTTTTTTTTTACAGAAGTAGAGAAAACAATTCTAAAGTTTGTGTGCAAACACAAAAGATTCTGAATAGCCAAAACATCTGAGAAACAAGAATAAAGCTGGAGGTATGAATTTCCTGAATTCAAATTACATAGCAAAGCTCACCAAAGCTGTGTTGGCATAAGAATGGACATATAGAGCAACAGAACATAATCAAAAGCTGAGAAATGAACCCAAGCAAATACAGTCAACTAATATTTCACAAGGAAGCCATGGATATTCAGTGGAGAAAGACAATCTTTGCAATAAATGGTTCAGGGGAAGTGAAATATTCTCATGTAAAAGAATGAAACTAGACCACTAACAAAAAATTTCACACCACTAACAAAAAAAATTGCTCATAATAAGTACTTAAATGTTAGATTGTAAATCATAAAACTCCTAGAAGAAAAGAGAAAAGCCCCTTGACATGAATATTGATAAATTTTTTTTTGAAATGGCACTTAAAGCATAAGCAAAAAAAGCAAATAAAACTGTACTGAACTAATAAAACCTTCTATACAGCAAAAGAAAAAATCTAGAAATTGAAAAGGCAATCGACAAAACTGGATAAAATACTGGCAAATCATACACATGATAAGGGGTTAATATCCGAAATATATAAAGAACTAATACAATTCAAAAGCAGAAAAACAAGTAATCCAATTTAAAAATAGGCAAAGGACCTGATTTTCCAAAGATTTTTAGATCAACAGTTACATGAAAAAGTGTTCAACATTACTAATTATCAGGGGAATACAAATTAAAACCACATTAGATATAATCTCGTACTTGTTAGAATGGCCATCACTGAAAAGACTCTGGAAGTTGGTGATGGACAGGGAGGCCTGGCGTACTGGGATTCATGGGGTCACAAAGAGTCAGACTCGACTTAGCGACTGACCCGAACTGACCTGAACTGAACTGAAAAGACAAAAGAGAACTAATGCAATGAGGATATAGAGAAAAAGTTAACTCTTATGCAGTGTTGGGGGAATGTAAACTGATGAAACCACTATGGAAATCAATATGGAAGTCTCTCAAAATATTAAGAATAGAACTATCATATGACACAGCAATTTCACCTCAGGCTATATAATCTAAAGAAAACAAAATCACTATTGAAGAAATATGCATACCCCCATGCTTAGTGCAGCACTACAAACAATAGCCAAGATATGAAAGCAATCTAAATTATCAATGGACAGGCGAAGGATAAAAATGTGGTTTGTGTTTATGAATCAGCTGAATAGCATTCAACTCTAAAAAAAGGAGGAAATCCTGTTTGGGACAACATGGGTAGACTGTGAGGGCATTATTCTAAGTTAAATAAGTCAGATAGACACAAATACTAAACAATTTCATTTTTATGTGAAATTTAAAAGAAAAACAATAAAACTAATAAAGAAGTACAGATTTGGGGGTATCAAATATGGAGGAAGGGGGTGGTGGAATTTGATTAAGGTAATCAAATGTTACAAACTTTCAGTTAAAAAACAAGTACTAGAGATGTAATATATCAATAGAACATGGTGGCTATAGTTAATAATGCTGTATGGTATATATGAAAGTTGCTAAGACAATATCCTAAAAATTTTCATCACAAGAAAAAGTTTTCTTTTTTATATCTATATTAGGTGGTAAATATTAAATAAGTGTATTATGGCAATCTTTTTGCAACATATATAAGTCAAATCATTATACTGTACACCTTAAACTTACAGTGCTGTATGTTATTATATCTCAATAAAGCTGGAATTAAAAATAAATAAATATACAGAAGTGAGGAACTGTGAAAAAGGTAGAAGAAAGTAAGCGATAGAAATGAAAGACAGGGAAAGAAGATCTATTTTATATACAATATATAATTTAACTCCTTATGTAGGGAAAAATACAGTTGAAAAGAAGATTTTCAGATCAGTTCAGTTCAGTCACCCAGTCGTGTCTGACTCTTTGCAACCACATAGACTGCAGCAGGCCAGGCCTCCCTGTCCATCACCAACTCCCTGTGTTTACTCAAACTCATCTCCACTGAATCGGTGGTGCCATCCAACCATCTCATCCTCTGTCATCCCTTTCTCCTCCTGCCTTCAATCTTTCCCAGCAACAGAGTCAGTTCTAATGAGTCAGTTATTTGCATCAGGTGGCCAAAATATTGGAGATTCAGCTTCAGCATCAGTCCTTCCAATGAATACTCAGGACTGACTTCCTTTACGATGGACTGGTTGAATCTCCTTGCAGTCCAAGGGACTCACAATAGTCTTCTCCAATACCACAGTTCAAAAGCATCAATTCTTCAGCACTCAGCTTTGACAAGTTGGACGTTTGTCAGCAGAGCAATGTCTCTGCTTTTTAAATACATAAATTTTTCTAAAACACACATATCCTTAAATCTACACGTTGAAAGGGCCCTGTTTCCACCAAGTACATAGCACTATTGATTCCAAAAGTTCAGTTCTAACTCACATTCTAGTAAAACCATTGAACTTTAAAGAAAAAGAATATTAATAAGAAAGAATACTGTGTCTGTAGGTAAATAGACTAGGTCACTCAGAAAAGAAATCAGGTTGGTGTAAGTCTGCTGTTCAACAGCAACATACTAAGCAAATTATAGTCTACATCTTGGTAGTTGAAAAAAATATTAATAGTTTTAAACATGCAATAACTCAGGGATTTATTTTATCTACATGTCCTTTTTAAGGAATCAATGAGAAGATGAATTTCAGACATGAATAGGGAGACTTCTGGGAAAAAAAAAAGTGAGCATTTAAGACTAAAATAAAGGCAGAAGAAAAACATATGCTTTGACACCCAAAAAAGTGGAAAAAAAGTAAAGAAAAAGAGAAGATGAATTTACCCATAAATAACATGTGACAGATACAGAAAATCTTTTAAGGATAATGAACTTAAGAGTAAATGTTCAAGAAAAGAAAAAGAGGGAAAGGGAATTATATAAAAGTATTAGGACAAAGATCACTACTACACTATTAGAACAAAAATACACACCTTCCATGCATGTGAGCTTAGCTCTTTTTAAGGAAACACCAAAATCACAACTAATGGCTGAATAACCATAGACAAAAAACTGCTGAAACCTACTATAAAAGATACCCTATACCCAAAGCCAAAGAAGCAACCACAATGAGACAGTAGGAGGGGTGCAATCGCAAGAAAATCAAATTCCACACATGCCCAGGGAGCAACCCACATACTCGAAAAATAATTATATCACAAAAGTTCTCCCACAGGAGATAAAGTTTTGAGCCCCATGTCAGGCTCCCCAGCCTGGGAGTCTGGCAACAGGAGGAACTCCTACTATCTCTAAAAACCAGTATGATTTAGGGGCTCCATAGAACTGTGAAAAACAGGAACCCCATTCTTAAGATGGTGTATACAAGATCTCCTGCACACTGAACCCAGGGAAAAAAGCAGTGTCCTCATAAGGACCTGAGCCAGACTTATCTGCTAGTATTGAAGGGTTTCCTGCAGAGGCAGGGAGCAGCTGTAGCTCACTGTGGGGACAAGGACACTGGCAGTGATAGTTCTGGAGAGTATTGATAAGGATGAGCCCTCTTGGAGGCCACTGCTTTCTCATCTGGAGATGTGTATAAGAGACAGCACTTAATGAAAGACACATAGTAAATATAACTTGAAGTATTTAAAAGATAGAGATAAAAAAAAGTTGGTCATATTAATAAATGCAAGTGGACTCAATTTACTATTAAAATAAAAAATAAGATTGACTTAAAAGTAGAATTCAACTCTGTATCATATATATGACAGATACTTAAAAGAGAGCAATTAAGAAAAACTAAAGTTAAAAAAGGCAAAAAGTAAAAATTTTTTTAAAAAATGGAAAATAACTCAGACAAATGCAAACAAAAGTAAAGTGGTGGAGGGGCTCCAATCAATATGACAAAATAGAAGGACATGGAGCTCATCTCCTCCCACAAATGAATCAAAAATACATCTACATGTGGAACAGTTCTTAAAAACTACCTGCTGAATGTTAGCAGATCTTAGCTAAAAGTGCAAGAAAGATTTCCATGTAACTAGGTAGGACAAAAGGGAGAAAAAAAGAAGCAGGATGGGAACTGTGCCACTAGGAGGAAGTTGTGAAGAGGAAATGTTCCTTCATCCTGAGAGGCACTCATCAGTGGGGAGTGTCAAAGAAGAGCGCAACCACTGGTTTGAAATAAGTAGAACAGAAAGAGATGTGCACATATGGTCTATGCACCCCCCAGCCTGAGACATATGTCTGCTGGCACAGGCATGACCTGGGGACTAAAACTTGCCCTTTAGAGGACAGACCTAGGGAGAGGACTGGGGTTGGCTGCATGTAGACAGCCTGAAGGGGCTGCAGAGTTGTATGGCCACAACGGGGGGTTTACATGGAAGAAGTCTAGGCCCACCATAGAAGCAAAGCAACACTGTTAAGAGGTGCATGAATGGAGGGCCATAGGAACCTCTTTCTAAGCATGTTCTCAGCCCACTGAGAGCCACCTCTGAGTTCTGTCATGCACAACTACCAGTGGGTTTTCCACATGTGGAGGCAGGGCTGAAATCAGAGCTCCTCCCCAAGAGTCATGTGACTTACGAAGTAGGGCTGAAATCTGAGCCCTGTCCCAGCATCTTAGTGATCCATGGATTTATGCTGCCTCCACTGGCTTTCTAAACTCAGCATCCATGGGATGTCCAAGTGGACAATGGATGCTCTCATGGCTGGAATGGCTCTGGCCATAGCAGCTGTGGGCTTAGATGGCACACAGAGGCAGGACTGGGATCTAGGCTGCTTCCATAGCTTCCATAGTGGGTCCAAGTACTGCAATCCTGGTACCTGACTTCAGTGGATCTTTGTGAAGATCTTTGTAGAGACAACATCTGATTGACACCAGGGCCAATTGCTGGCTTTGCCATGGTTAAGGCAGGGCTGAGGGCAGTGCCAACAACAGTGTAAGTTGTGAGTCCCACTACAGATGGTAAGTCACACCACAGAATACAGTTCACAGTGAGCAGCTCCAGGGAAGGGATACTCATTGGCTCCTCTCCCAGTAGAAGAGTTCCAGTTCCTCATACCACAGCTCCAAAATGGATCAGAGAACTTATAATCCAACAAATAGGAAACATACCCTGCCTGTGAAAGGGCCATAACAGCCACAAAGCAAAGAGGAGGCCCTGCAGACTCCAGAGCAGACTCTTGTCACCACAACACCAGTCCACAACTCCTATCAAGGGGACAATGTCCAGCACACCGTGAGGAAAGAGGCAGCAGGCATCCATACTCAAAACAGCCCTGGCAACAAAAATATTAAACCCACGCAAGCTACATCGAAGTGCTCCCACATAAAAATATTCATCCCAGATCACAGAAGATAATTGTTTCTCTTAAACTCATAGAGTCAAAAAAAATAAGTAAAATGAAGAAGCAGAAGAATCACTCCTAATTAAAATATCAGGAGAATTCCCCTGAAAGAGCAAACAGTTAAACAGACTTCTTTAGTCTAATATACGCTGAGTTAAAAAAATAAAAAGGAGAAAATGAAAATACTGAAGGAATTAAGAAAGATTATCAATAGAAATGAAGATACTGGAGGGTCAAGACAAGAAAGAATGTGAACTATCCTGAGAGTAGCATGTGAGCTTAGCTCTTTTTAAGGAAACACCAAAATCACAACTAATGGCTGAATAACCATAGACAAAAAACTGCTGAAACCTACTATAAAAGATACCCTATACCCAAAGCCAAAGAAGCAACCACAATGAGACAGTAGGAGGGGTGCAATCGCAAGAAAATCAAATTCCACACATGCCCAGGGAGCAACCCACATACTCGAAAAATAATTATATCACAAAAGTTCTCCCACAGGAGATAAAGTTTTGAGCCCCATGTCAGGCTCCCCAGCCTGGGAGTCTGGCAACAGGAGGAACTCCTACTATCTCTAAAAACCAGTATGATTTAGGGGCTCCATAGAACTGTGAAAAACAGGAACCCCATTCTTAAGATGGTGTATACAAGATCTCCTGCACACTGAACCCAGGGAAAAAAGCAGTGTCCTCATAAGGACCTGAGCCAGACTTATCTGCTAGTATTGAAGGGTTTCCTGCAGAGGCAGGGGGCAGCTGTAGCTCACTGTGGGGACAAGGACACTGGCAGTGATAGTTCTGGAGAGTATTGATAAGGATGAGCCCTCTTGGAGGCCACTGCTTTCTCATCTGGTCCTATCCGCAGCCTGCAGGCTCTAGTGCTGGGACACCTCAGGCCAAAAAGTCATCAGGACAGGAACTCTGCTGTACATCAGCAGAAAAGATGCTTAAAGTATTCCTGAGCTCACAGTTGCCTGATAAACACACAGCCTGACATGGCCTTGCCCAGACAGACAAGATTGAGCTCCACCCACCTGTGAGCAGGAACCAGTCCCTCCCTCCAGGAAGCCTACACAAGGCTCTTAAACTCCCTCTCCAGGGTTCAGACAGCATGAGCTAGAAAACTGCAACCCTTCAGCCTACAGAATGGGAAATATAATCATAGAACGTTATAAAAACTTGATGGCAGAGAAATATGTTCCAGATGAAAGAACAAGATAAAATCACAGAGCAACTAATTGAAGTGAAGATAGACAATATACCCACAAAAATTTCAGAGTAATGATAGTAAAGATGAGCCAATATCTCAAAAAGAATGGTGGCACAGATCAAGAAGAGACAAGAAATGAGTAACAAAGACCTAGAATAAATAAAGAATAAATAAATGGAAATGAGCAATGCAATAACTGAAATTAAAAAAAAATCACTAGAAGGAATCTAAAGCAGAATAACTGAGACAGACGAATGGATGAGTGAGTTGGAAGACAGAATGGTGGAAATCACTGCTGTTGAAAAGAACTTTAAAAAAGAAATGAAAAGAAGTGAAGATAATCTGAGATGCTGGTGGGCTAATGTTGAATGATAGTTTTAAATGCATCAGCATTCACTTGTAGGCCTCCAGCAAAATAAGAGAGAAAGGGCTTGAGAAAATATGTGAAGAGATAGTGGTGAAAATTTCCCTAACATGGAAAAAAAAAAAAAAATCACCCAAGTCCAGAAAGCATAGAGAGCTCCAGGCAGCATAAACCCAAGGAAGAACATGCTGAGATGCATAGAAATCAAACTGACAAAAAGTTTAAGACAAAGAAAAAATAATAAAAATAACAAGTGAAAAGCAACAAATAACATTCAAGGAAATTCTCATGAGGTTATCAGCTGAACTCTCAGCAGAAACTCTGCAGGCCAGAAGGGAATAGCATGATGTGATCACAGTGATATAAGGAAGAACCTACAACCTAGAATAGTCTACTCAGCAGGCCCTCATTCAGATTTGACAGGGAAATAAAAGCTTTACAAACAAGCAAAAGCTAAAAGAATTCAACAAGACCAAATCAGCTTTACAACAAATGCTAAAATAACAGCTCTAGGCTGAAAAGCACACAACTAGAAGCAAGAAAATTACCACTGCAGAAGCTCACCAGAAAAGGCAAGCATACAGTAAAGGTAGGAAATCAGCTGCAGACAAATATGATATCAAAACAAGCGATATTGAAAAGGGAAGGATACAAATGTAGAATATTGGAAGTGCACTTGAAATTAAAAGAGCAGCACCTTAAAACAATGTAAGACCACTCTATCAAATCTTCATGGTAACAGCAAACTGAAAATCTACAACAAATACACAAAAAACAAAAATGAATCCAAACATAAAAGGAAAATTAGTGGTCAAATCACAAGAGATGAGACTGAAAGAGGAAGGGGGGAAAATGACCTTCAAAAAAATCCAAAATAACAAAATGGCAATAGAAACATATATATCAATAATTAACTTAAATGAAAACAGATAACTAACTTAAATGTAAATACACATGCTCCAACCAAAAGACATCGACTGATTGAGTGGATACAAAAACAAGACCCATAAATGCTGTCTACAAGAGACTCACTTCATATCTAGGGACACATATAGAATGAAAGTGTGGGGATCGAAAAAGGTATTCTATGCAAACAGAAATCAAGAAAGCTGGAGGAACAATATTCATGTTAGACTAAAATAGACTTTAAAATAAACTCTGTAACATGAGACAACTTCTATTTCTGCTTCATTGACTATGCTAAAGCCTTTGACTGTGCGGATCACAACAAACTGTGGAAAATTATTAAAGAGATGGGAATACCAGAGCAGTTTACCTGCCTCCTGAGAAACATGTATGCAGGTCAAGAAGCAAAGTTAAAACCAGACATGGAACAATTAGCTGATTAAATTTGGGAAAGGAGTGTGTCAAGGCTGTATATTATCACCCTGCTTATTTAACTTCTATGTAGAGTATACCATGTGAAATGACAGGTTGGATGAAACTCAAACTGGAATCAAGATTGCTAGAAGAGAAATATCAACAACCTCAGATATGCAGATGACACCACTCTAATGGCAGAAAGCAAAGAGGAACTAAAGAGCCACTTGATGAAGGGGAAAGTTCAGTTCAGTTCAGTTCAGTCGCTCAGTCTGTCCAACTCTTTGCGACCCCATGAATCGCAGCACACCAGGCCTCCCTGTCCATCACCAACTCCCAGAGTCTACCCAAACCCACGTTCATTGAATCAGTGATGCCATCCAGCCATCTCATCTTCTGTCGTCCCCTTCTCCTCCTGCCCCCAATCCTTCCTATCATTAGGGTCTTTTCCGATGAGTCAACTCTTTGCATGAGGTGGCCAAAGTATTGGAGTTTCAGCTTCAACATCAGTCCTTCCAATGAACACCCAGGACTGATCTTTAGGATGGACTGGTTGGATCTTCTTGCAGTCCAGAAAGAGAAGAGTGAAACAGTTGACTCAAAACTTAACATTCAAAAAACTAATATCATGGCATCTGGTCCCATCAATTCATGGCAAATAGATATGAGAAAATGGAAACAGTCACAGACTTTGTTTTCTTGGGCTCCAAAATCACTGCCTCTTGAGAAATCTGTATGCAGGTCTGGAAGCACAGTTAGAACTGAACATGGAACAACACGCTGGTTCCAAATAGGAAAAGGAGTCCGTCAAGGCTGCATATTGTCACCCTGCTTATTTACCTTCTATGCAGAGTACATCATGAGAAACGCTGGACTGGAAGAAGCACAAGCTGGAATCAAAATTGCCGGGAGAAATCTCAATAACCTCAGATATGCAGATGACACCACCCTTATGGCAGAAAGTGAAGAGGAACTAAAAAGCCTCTTGATGAAAGTGAAAGAGGAGAGTGAAAAAGTTGGCTTAAAGCTCAACATTCAGAAA
>SJYT01042091.1:39741-90674 GCA_006410635.1 Cephalophus harveyi
TTTCTTCCAGTCCAGCCTTTCTCATGATGTACTCTGCATATAAGTTAAATAAGCAGGGTGACAATATACAGCGTTAACATACTCCTTTTCCTATTTGGAACCAGTCTGTTATTCCATGTCCAGTTCTAACTGTTGCTTCCAGACCTGCATACAGATTTCTCAAGAGGCAGGTCAGGTGGTCTGGTATTCCCATCTCTCTCAGAATCTTCCACAGTTTATTGTGATCCACACAATCAAAGGCTTTGGTATAGTCAATAAAGCAGAAATAGATGTTTTTCTGGAACTCTCTTGCTTTTTCCATGATCCAGCGGATGTTGGCCATTTGATCTCTGGTTCCTCTGCCTTTTCTAAAACCAGCTTGAACATCAGGAAGTTCACGGTTCATGTATTGCTGAAGCCTGGCTTCAGCAATCAAAATTCAGGAGAATTTTGATTATTACCTTACTAGCGTGTGAGATGAGTGCAATTGTGCGGTAGTTTGAGCATTCTTTGGCATTGCCTTTCTTTGGGATTGGAATGAAAACTGACCTTTTCCAGTCCTGTGGCCACTGCTGAGTTTTCTAAATTTGCTGGCATATTTAAAACACTGGAACTTAACAATTTGAATATAATTAACACTACTAAACTGTACACTTAAATATAATTTTGAGGGTAATTGTGTTATGTGTTTTTGGTGTGTGCTCAGTTGCTCAGTCACATCCAACACTTTGTGACCCTAAGGACTGCAGCCAGCCAGGCTCCTCTGTCCATGGAATTCTCCAAGCAAGAATACTGGAGTGGGTTGCCACCCCCTCCACTAGAGGATCCTCTTGACACGGATCGAACCTGCCCTTCCCACGTCCCCTGCTCCACAGGCAGACTATTCACTGCTGAGCCACTGGGGGAGCCCGCGTGTGTGTGTGTGTGTGTGTGTGTGAGTGTGTTTTCCACAACTTAAAAACAAACATGAGAAGTGTCTGTCAGAAGCTTATATAATATGGTTGCTTATTTGGGAGGCGACAGGATGCATAAAGTCACTTATTTTACTTAAAAAAATTTTTTTGGCTGTGCTGAGTCCTCATTGCTGTGACGGCTTTTCCCTACTTGAAGTGCATGGGTGTCTCATTGCAGTGACCTCTCTTGTTGCAGAGCACGGGTTCCAGGGTGCACTGGCTTCAGTAGTTGCAGCACTGGTTTCAGTAATTGGACTCATTAGGTGAAGCCCCTGGGCTCAGAAAGCAAATTTAAATAATCTCCTTAAAACTTGCATCTTAAAAAGTAAACTATCTAGTAAAAATCCTGACCAAGGAGGTGAAAGACTTAGATGCTAAGAACTATAAAACATTAATAAAGGAAATTGAAGATGATTCAAAGAAATGGAAAGATAACCCATGCTCTCCAGTTGAAAGAATTAATATTTTTAAAATGGCCATACTAGTCAAAGTGATCTACAGATTTATGTGATCTTTATCAAATTATCCATGACATTTTTCACAGAACTAGAATAATTCTAAAATTTATATGGCACCATAAAAGACAGAATTGCCAAAACAATTCCAAGAATGTAGAACAGTGCAGGAGGCATAACCCTCCCAGACAATGCTATAAAGCTACATTAATCAAAACAGCGTGATATTGGTACAAAATCAGAGGTGTGGAGCAATAGAACAGAAGACAGCCCAGAAATAAACCCACACACCCATGGTCAATTAATCCATGACAAAGGAGGCAAGAATGTACTATGGAAAAAAGACAGTCTGCTCAGCAACTGGTGTTGGGAAAGCTGGACAGTCATATGTAAAAAAACGAATTTAGAACACACCCTTTTACCATACACAAACATAAATTCAAAATGATTTAAAGACATAAAGCTAAGACATGATACCATAAAACTCACAGAAGTGAACGTAGGCAAAATATTTTCTGACATAAATTATACTAAATGTTTTCTTAGGTCAGTCTCCCAAGGCAATAGAAATAAAAGCAAAAATAAACAAATGGGACCTCATCAAGCTCTTGGACAGCAAAGGAAGCCATAAACAAAACAAGAGAAATCATAAGCAAAAAGACAATTGACAGACTGAGGGAAAATATTTGGAAATGATGCAACTGACAAGGGGTTAATTTAAAGTATAGAAAGAACTCATACAACACAATAACAAAAAAACCTCAGGAAAAAAAAAACAATTGAAAAATGGGTGGAAAATGTAAATACACATTTTTCCAAAGAAGACATACAGGTGGCCAACAGGGCCATGAAAAGATGTTCAACATCACTAAGTAATAGAGAAATGCAAATTAAAACTACAGTGAGGTACCACCTCACACAGTTCAGAATATCCATCATTAAAATGTCTGCAAATAACATGCTTGAAAGGATATAGAAAAAAAGGGAACTGTTGGTGGGAATATAAATAGTTTATTCACTACAGAAAATAGTATGGAAATTCCTTTAAAAATCTGAAAATAATCTTCCCGCATTAGTCACTCAGTTGTGCCCAACTCTTTGGAACCCCATGGACTGTAGCCCACCAAGTTCGTCTCTCCATACTTTCCCAGGCAAGAATACTGATATGGGTTACCATTCCCTTCTCTAAAGGATCTTCCCAACCCAGGAATTAAACCCAGGCCTTCCACATTGCAGGCAGATTCTTTACTCTCTGAGCTACCAGGGAAGACCATATGTTCCCATATGATTAACAGCACCACTCCTGGGCATATATACTGACAGAACAATAATTAAATTCTACATGCACCCTTATGTTCATAATTGCACTATTCCCAATAGCTGAGATAAGGAAGTAGCATAGATATTTATTGACAGATGAATGGATAAAGAAGTTGTGGTATACACCACAATGAAATAATACTCAACCAGAAAAAATAATGAAAAAACGCCATTTGAAGCAACATGGATATAGCTAGAGATTATTATACTAAGTGAAGTAAGTCAGAAAGAGAAAGACAAATACCATATGATATTACTTATATGTGGAATCTAAAATATGACATCATGAACTTATCTGTGAAGTAGAAACAGACTCACAGATGTGGAGCATAGACGTGTGTTTCCTGAGGGTGAAGGAGGTTTAAGGAGGAATTGATTGGGAGTTTAGGATTAGCAAATGCAAGCTACTGCACATAGAATGGATTAAAAAGTACTACTGCATAGCACAGAGAACTCTATTAAATATCCTATGGTAAGCCATAATGGGAAAGAATATAAAAAGGAATGTACATACATATATAACTGAATCACATTGCTGCACAGCAGAAATTAACATAAAATTGTAAATCAATTATACCACAATAAAATAAATTTTATCAAGAATACTGATATGGGTTACCATTCCCTTCTCTAAAGGATCTTCCCAACCCAGGAATTAAACCCAGGCCTTCCACATTGCAGGCAGATTCTTTACTCTCTGAGCTACCAGGGAAGACCATATGTTCCCATATGATTAACAGCACCACTCCTGGGCATATATACTGACAGAACAATAATTAAATTCTACATGCACCCTTATGTTCATAATTGCACTATTCCCAATAGCTGAGATAAGGAAGTAGCATAGATATTTATTGACAGATGAATGGATAAAGAAGTTGTGGTATACACCACAATGAAATAATACTCAACCAGAAAAAATAATGAAAAAACGCCATTTGAAGCAACATGGATATAGCTAGAGATTATTATACTAAGTGAAGTAAGTCAGAAAGAGAAAGACAAATACCATATGATATTACTTATATGTGGAATCTAAAATATGACTTCATGAACTTATCTGTGAAGTAGAAACAGACTCACAGATGTGGAGCATAGACATGTGTTTCCTGAGGGTGAAGGAGGTTTAAGGAGGAATTGATTGGGAGTTTAGGATTAGCAAATGCAAGCTACTGCACATAGAATGGATTAAAAAGTACTACTGCATAGCACAGAGAACTCTATTAAATATCCTATGGTAAGCCATAATGGGAAAGAATATAAAAAGGAATGTACATACATATATAACTGAATCACATTGCTGCACAGCAGAAATTAACATAAAATTGTAAATCAATTATACCACAATAAAATAAATTTTAAAAAATGAAGTAAATCAGGATTCACAACCTTGAATTCTTAATCAGGTAAATTCAGGCAAATCATTAACAAAGACAAAAGAAGGACATTTATAAGCTGAAACTCCCCATTTATGATAAAAATAAGCTATTAATATCAATGCTCAAATAACACAGAAGTAATCTACATAAAGTTGAAACTATATAAACAAATAGAATACCCTAAAATTTAGAGATTGTAACTCTGCAGGTCAAGTTGACAATAAGTAAAGATACATGAGATCTGAATACCATGAATAAAGGAGGTCTTATAAGTTTATGTAAAAATCTGAAAAATAATAGAAAATAGAGCTGTTTTCTCTACTGCACATGCACCATTTTAAAATTTTACCATGTGCTAGGTCACAAAGAAAAATCTTGAAAAGTTAGTGATATACAGAGAGGCCCCCTAAAAGATATCCCTGCCTGGATCCCTAGAATATGTAAGTTACAATAACATAGCCAAAGGGATTATGCAGAGGTGATTAGGTTTATAAACATTGAAGATGAAGTCGCTCAGTCGTGTCCGACTCTTTGCAACCCCGTGGGCTGTAACCTACTAGGATTCTCCGTCCATGGGATTCTCCAGGCAAGAATACTGGAGTGAATTGCCATTTCCTTCTCCAGGGGATCTTACCGACCCAGGGATCAAACCCGGGTCTCCCACATTGGAGGCAGACGCTTTAACCTACAGAGGAAATTATACTGGATTATCAGGTGGGCCCAATCTAATCACCTGAGCCCTTAAAAGTAAAGGCCTTTCTCCAGCTGGAGTCAGAAGTAGTAAAAAGATAATTCAGACAGACTGAGAGCATGAAAGATAGATGACCTACTATCACTGGAGGGAACCACATACAAAGCCTGAGAAGGAACATGGGCAAGAACAAAGACTGGCATTTGTCTTTTGGCCAATAAGGAAACAGGGAACTCAGTCCTACAAACACATTGAATTGAATCTGCCTGAAACTAGAATAAACCTGGAAGCAGATTCTATTCCAAAGTTCCTTGATAAAAGTCCAAGTTAATTGACATCTTAATTTCTGCTTTGTGAGACCTGAAACAGAGAAACCTTTCAAGCCCACTGGACTTCTGACCTCCAGAGTTGTGGAAAAAATAAATTTGTCTTTGTTTAAGATGCTAAGTTGATGGCAATTTGCTAAGGCAGCAGTAGTAAAATAATGCAGTGCCATAAAGCAGAAATGATATAAACAACAGTTTCTGATCACAAATGAAATAAGATTATTTACTAATAAAAGCAAATAGAAATTACTTGGGATATGTTTGCCTTTGACTCCAAAATTGAAAATTTCTAAAACTAAGTTAAAATTCTATACATCACAATTATTAAAGCATTTAATAAGAATACTTATACATCATACAGTGTGGTACTGGTACAAAAACAGAAATAAAGACCAATGGAACAAGATAGAAAGCCCAGAAATAAACCCATGCACCTATGGGTACCTTATTTTTGACAAAGGAAGCAAGAATATACAATGGGGCAAAAACAGCCTCTTCAATAAATGGTCCTGGGAAAACTGGACAGCTCCATGTAAAAGAATGAAATTAGAGCACTTCCTAACACCACACACAAAGACAAACTCAAAATGGATTAAAGACCTAAATGTAAGATCAGAAACTATAAAACTTTTAGAGGAAAACACAGGCAGAACACTTGATGACATAAATCAAAGCAAGATCCTCTATGACCCACCTCCTAGAGTAATAGAAATAAAAACAAAAATAAACAAGTAGGAACTAATTAAACTTAAAAGCTTTTGCGCAGCAAAGGAAGCTAAAAACAAGGTGAAAAGACAGCCCTCCAAATGGGAGAAAATAATAGCAAAGGAACCAACTAACAAATAATTAATTTCCAAAATATACAAGCAGCTGATACAACTCAATACCAGAGAAAGAAACAACCCAATCAAAAAGTGGTAAAAAGACGTAAATAGACATTTCTCCAAAGAAGACATACAGATGGCTAACAAACACATGAAAAGATGCTCAAGATCGCTCATTATTAGAGAAATACAAATCAGAACTACAAGCAGATACAACCTCACTCCAGTCACAATGACCATCATCAAAAAATCTACAACAATAAATGCTGGAGAGAGTGTGGAGAAAAGGAAACCCTCTTACATTGCTGGTGGAAATATAAATTGATACAGCCATTATGGATGATGGTATGGAGATTCCTTAAAAAACTAAGAATAAATCCACCGTTCAGTTCAGTTCAGTCGCTCAGTCGTGTCCAACTCTTTGCGACCCCATGAATTGCAGCACACCAGGCCTCCCTGTCCATCACCAACTCCCAGAGTTCACTCAAACTCACATCCATCGAGTGGGTGATGCCATCCAGCTATCTCATCCTCTGTCATCCCCTTCTCCTGCCCCCAATCCCTCCCAGCATCAGAGTCTTTTCCAATGAGTCAACTCTTCGCATGAGGTGGCCAAAGTACTGGAGTTTCAGCTTCAGCATCATTCCTTCCAAAGAACATCCAGGACTGATCTCCGTTAGAATGGACTGGTTGCATCTCCTTGCAGCCCAAGGGACTGTCAAGAGTCTTCTCCAACACCACAGTTCAAAAGCATCAATTCTTCAGTGCTCAGCTTTCTTCACAGTCCAACTCTCACATCCATACATGACTACTGGAATCCACCATATGACTCAGCAATCCCACTCCTAGTCATATACCCTGAGGAAACCAAAACTGAAAAAGACACAAGTACCCCAATGTTCATTGCAGCACTATTTACAATAACTAGAACATTTACAATAACTAGATGTCCATCAACAGATGAATGGATAAAGAATTGTGGTGTATATATATAATGTAACATTACTCAGCCCTAAAAAGGAATGCGTTTTAGTCAGTTCTAATGAAGTTGACAAATTTAGATCCTATTTTACAGAAAAGTCAGAAAGAGAAAGATAAATATATATTAATGCATATATATGGACTCTAGAAAGAAAGTACTGATGAATTTATTTGCAGGACAGCAATGGAGAGACAGACATAGAGAACAGATGTATGGACTTGGTGGGCAGGGAGGGGAGGAAGGAGAGGGTGAGATGTATGGAGAGAGTAACATGGAAACTTACAACACCATAAGTAAAATATATAGTCAGTAGGAATTTGCTGTATATCGAGGGAACTCAAACAGGGTCTCTGTAACAATCTAGAGAGGTAGGATGGGGAGGGAGATGAGAGGGAGGTTCAAGAGGGAGGGGATATATATATATATATATACACACACACACACATATATATATAGGTATATACCTAGGTATATATACCTGTACCTATAGGTACAGGTATATATACATATATATATAGGTATATACCTAGGGCTGATTCATGTTGATGTTTGGCAGAAAACAGCAAAATTCTGTAAAGCAATTATCCTTCAAATAAAAAAAGTAAAAACATTTTAAAAGAAAAAAAAAGAATATGTGGTACATATTCAGTTCAATTCAGTTCAGTTGCTCAGTCGTGTCCGACCCTTTGCGACCCCATGAATCACAGCACGCCAGGCCTCCCTGTTCATTACCATCTCTCGGAGTTCACTCAGACTCACATCCATCGAGTCCGTGATGCCATCCATAAAAAAGATTGAAATAATGTCATTTGCAGCAACATGGATGAACATAGAGACTATCATACAAAGTAAGGCAGAAAGACAAATGTAAGATATTATTATATGTGAAATGATACAAGTGAACTTATTTACAAAACAGAAACAGACTGACAGACTTCAAAAACTAATTTATGGCTACCAAAGGGAAAGGTAGGGGAATGGGATAAATCAGGATATTGGGATTAACAGATGCACACTTCTATGAGTGAGTGAGTGAAGTCGCTCAGTCATGTCCGACTCTTTGCGACCCCGTGGACTGTAGCCTACCCGGCTTCTCTGTTCGTGGGATCCTCTAGGCAAGAATACTGGAGTGGGTTACCATTTCCTTCTCCAGGGGATCTTCCCGACCCCAAGATCGAACCCGGGTCTCCCGCATTGGAGGCAGACGCTTTAGCCTCTGAGCCACCAGGGAAGCCACTTCTATATATAAAGTAAATAATCAACAAGACCTACTATATGGCACAGGGAATCCTATTACTCTGTGATAAACTCCTGCATTGGCAGGCAGATTCCTTATCACTGAGCCAACATGGAAGCCCCTAAAACTGTTTTTTAAAAGTAGCCTTTTTTTTTTTTTTAAGTTCTGGAGCTGGAGAGTGATGATAGCTGCACAATATTGTGAATGTACTTAATGCTACTGAACTGTACACTCAAAAATGGTTGAAATGATAAATTTTACATTATGTATATTTTACCGCACACAAATTTAAATTAAACAAAACACTGGCAAAAGATTTGAATAACCATTTCTACAAAGAAGATATACAAACTCCAACAAGCACATGAAAAGATGCTCAACATCATTAGTCATTGTCGAAATGCAAATCAAAACCACAACAAGAAACCACTTCATACCCACTTTGGTGGTCATTAAAAAAAAATGCTTTTTAATGGAAAATAAACAAGTTTTGGGGAGCATGTGAAGAAATGGAAACCTTCACACATTGCTGGTAGGACTATAAAATGGTGCAACCACTGTTCTACCCCTAGGTATATACACAAAAGGAATGAAAACAGGTTTCCAAACAAAAATTTGTGCAGGAATGTTCATACCATTTTTCCAAATAATCAAAAGATGGAAATAACCTAAATGTCCATTAACTGATGCACAGATAAAAAATGTGGTATATCCTTATGATGCAATATTATTGATCATAATATTGATCATAAAAAAGAGTGAAATGCTAATATTTACTATAGTTTGGATAGACCCTGAAAACCTGATGCTAAGCGAAAGAAGCCAGACACGAAAGGTCACATGGTATATGAATCCATTCATATCGAATTTCAAGAACAGGAAGACTCTATAGATATAGAAAACTGATTAGTGGTTGCCAGGGGCAGAAAGGAGCGGGGAAATAGGCATGCAATTTCTTTTGGGAGGGGCTAAAAATGTTCTGGAAGCTAATCATGGTGATGGTTGCACAACATGCTGAATTGTGAAGTTTACTGAATTGTAGAGTTTGAGAGAGTGTTAATCACTCAGTCATGTCCGACTCTTTGTGACCCCAGGACTTCAGCCTGCCAGGCTCCTCTGTCCGTGGAATTCTCTGGGCAAGAATACTGCAGAATTAGATATATGTATAACTAAATCCCTTTGCTGTACACCTGAAACTTAACACAAAATTGTCAATCAACTGTACTGCAATATTAAATAAAAATTTATAAAAGGGAAAAATGCACAAAGTTTATGCTGAAAAATCAGCTGCTTATCTTATGGATGTTCCCTTATATTTAACAAGTTGTTATTTTCTTGTTACTCTTCATGTTCTCTTGTCTTTAACAGTTAACTGTAATGTGCCTTGGTGTGGGACTCTGCTTCTTGGACTTGGATGACTCTTTCCTTCACCAAGTTAAGGATGTTTGTAGCCATTATTTCTTCAAATATGTTTTCAATCCTTTTCTCTCTTCTCTTTTTGGAACTCTTATGATGCAAATATTAATATGCTTGATGTTGTCCCAGGGGCTGCCTTAAACTACTCTTACTTACTTTTTCCTTTTAGTTTTCTGGATGGGTGATTTCTATTACCCTATGTGTCAGATCTCTGATTCACTCTTCTGCCTCCTCTGATCTGTTGATTCCCTCTAGTGCTATTATATTAACTTCAGTTATTATGTTCTTCAGTTCTGATTGGTTTTTCAAAAATATTTTGTATCTGTTTGAGAGATTCTCACTGAGTTCACCCATCCCTCTCCTAAGTTTCGTTAACATGGTTATGACTATTGCTTTGAACTCTTTATCTAGTTAAGTTGCTTATCTCCATTTTGGTTAGCTCCTTTTCTAAGGTTTTGTCTTGAAAACCTTCTCTTCATTTTGCCTTGTTCTCTTTATTAGCTATATTAGCACCACACCTGGTCTTGAAGGAGTGACCTCATTATAGAATCATGTCCTTTGGGGCCCAGTGGCATAACCCTCTCTGATCACCAGAGCTGGGTGCTCCAGGGTATGCCCTGCATGGCCTGTATGCACCCTTCTATGCAGACTGGGCCACAATTGCTATAGGTATTCTGGTGAATGGGCTTCCCTGGTGGCTCAGACAGTAAAGAATCTGCCTGCAATGCAAGAGGCCAGGTTCAATCCCTGGGTCGGGAAGATTCCCTGGAGGATGAAATGGCAACCCACTGTAGTCTTCTTGCCTGGAAAATCCCATGGACAAGGAAGCCTGGAGGGCACTACGGTCCATGGGGTCACAGAGAGTCGGACACGACTGCGCGACTAACACTACACCACTCCTATTCTGGTGAATGGGACTAGCCCATGGAGGACTGTGTGGCTCAGTGTGACTGCTTCAGGCATCCTGGTGGGCAGGGCTTGTCCCTGGTCCAGTTTTATCTGAGGCCTGGCCATGACTGCTGTGGCAGTTTTGGTGTGTATGGCTGGCCCTCTGTGGAGATGCTTTTCAAGGGATATCAGAGCAGGCCAAGTCTGATCACTGGGTGAGGCTGACCAAGAAGACAGCTAGAGTAGATAGATTGGGCACAGCTGGTCCTCAAGAAAACACCAGGGTGGGGTGCACGGTGTTAGTTAAACTGATGGCGAGTGACAGAAATAGTAACTACTGGTACCAGGCCAGCTAAGTGAAAGGAGAGTGAAAAAGACTGCCACCTACCAACACTTTCATCCCTAGGGAAATTTCCACCAAATCCTTGCCATTCCACTTTGTATTCTAAAATTGGTCAGTGAATCTCCTTATATGACGTAGGTGCTTTTAAAGCTTTTGTGTCTGAACTGGAAATTGGAGACAGTGAAATTGTGCACGAATCCTTCAAGAATATAGTCTTGGTTTCCCACAGCCCTCCCACTCTCCCAAATGTAAGCCCTGTTGGTTTTCAAAGCCAGACATATTGGGGGCTCATCTTTCCAGGGCAGGAGTCTCAGGCTGGGGAGCCTGATGTGGGACTCAGACCCCTCATTCCTCAGGGGGCCCCCACGCTTGTGATGTTCCTCCTGCTTATAGATTGCTGCACCAGGAGTGTGGGTTCTAACTAGACTGCATCTCTGCCTCTCCTGCCCATTTTGATGTGATGGATTCACACCACACACACACATCCTTAGTTTCAGAAAATCTGTTCCCCTGGGCTTCAGGTTGTTCTCAGAGACAGTTGTTCTACATGTAATTGTAGTTTGGGTATGTCCATGTGAGAATGTAAGCCTGGGATCTTCCCATTCCACCACCATGATGTGGTGGCTACAGCTTGAAAGTCAAGGCAGATGTGAACTTTACAGCCTAAAGTTGTTTGTTTGTTTACAAAACTGATCAATAGACAAAGAAGATATGGTACAAATATACAACAGAATATAAAGGTATGAAATTGGGTCATTTCCAGAGACTTGGATGGACCTAGAGTCTGTCATACGGAGCAAGTCAGAGAGAAACACATACTGAATATTAATGCATGTATATATGGAATCTAGGAAAATGATACAGATGAACCTATTTTCAGGGCAGGAATAGAGTCACAGGTGTAGGGAATAGATGTGTGGATTGTGGGGGAGTTGGGTGGGATGAATTGGGAGGTTGGGGATGATATGTGCACTGCCACGTGTAAGACAGATAACTGGTGGGAACCTATTGTATAGTGCAGGGAGTTCAGCTTGGTGCTCTATGATGACCTAGACAGATGGTACTGAAGGGTGATGGGAGGGATCCCAAGAGGGATGGGATTATATGTATACCTATAGCTGATTCTCTTTGTTGTACAGCAGAAACTAACACAACATTGTGAAATAACTGTACCACAATAAATATTTTTAAAAAATTTTACATATTAAAGTACATTTATTAATGTTTTGAAAATTTTGAGCTCCAGTAGCAATATGTGTGCTTCTTTATTAACATGTTAAATAATAAGATCTAGCAGCGAGTCTGAAGATGATCATAATTTTGAAGAAGTAATAGGCATAAGTGTTATTTTTGAGATATCTAACAATTATATTTAGTATAACATCTGTGATGTCTGCTGATGACAAGCACACAGGTACTATTATAAGTTGCTCCATTTTCGTAAAGGGTAGTGAAAGTAAAGATAAAGGCTTTATGTCCTCTAAGTTCTGAATACTGTTAAGAATTTCTTCAGTTTGGCTCATGGACCCTAAGTTAAGAAAGGTTTTTATTTCATAAATTATTATTTTTTCTTTCTTTATTTTTTTTTTAAATTTTATTTTTACTTTATTTTACTTTACAATACCGTATTGGTTTTGCCATACTTTGACGTGAATCCACCATGGGTGTATATTAGCTCCCAATCCTGAATCCCCCTCCCACCTCCCACCCCATATCATCTCTCTGGATCATCCTCGTGCACCAGCCCCAAGCATCCTGTATCCTGTATCGAACATAGGCTTGTGTTTCTTTCTTACATGATAGTATACACGTTTCAATGCCATTCTCCCAAATCTCCCACCCTCTCCCTCTCCCACAGAGTCCAAAAGTCCGTTCTATACATCTGTGTCTCTTTTGCTGTCTCGCATACAGGGTCATCATTGCCATCTTTCTAAATTCCATATATATGTGTCAGTATACTGTATTGGTGTTTTTCTTTCTGGCTTACTTCACTCTGTATAATAGGCTCCAGTTTCATCCATCTCATTAGAACTGATTCAAATGAATTCTTTTTAATGGTTGAGTAATACTCCATTGTGTATATTTACCACAGCTTTCTTATCCATTCATCTGCTGATGGACATCTAGGTTGTTTCCATGTCCTGGCTATTATAAACAGTGCTGCAATGAACATTGGGGTACATGTGTTTCTTTTAATTCTGGTTTCCTCGGTGTGTATGCCCAGCAGTGGGATTGCTGGGTCATAAGGCAATTCTATTTGCAGTTTTTTAAGTTTTTTAAATTTTTTTAAATTTAAATTTATTTAAAAAAATTGTAAAGGCAATTTGGCTTTTCTGATAGAGGAAAGATATGTCTTATTCAGCAGAGTGTGCAAATGGCTGTATACATTGTTTATAAGTAGTATTCATTACCAAGCAGACTGGCTGATTCTGGCACATTTTTCCTATCTTGAAAATAAGGCTATGGGAATTTTCAACTAAAGGAACTTAAATTCCAGATGGATCATAAATGGAAACAGGAAATGTTGTTCCAAAGAACTTAACACAGGAGTTCTTTAAAATCCAATTAAAAAGAAAACATATGTGGATGGGATTGCAAAGGAGTGAGCAGGATCAAGACATGAAAATAGGTAGAACTGGATGTTTCTGTTTTGCTTGAAGACTCATAATTCTTCCTCTCACCCTAAGGTGGAAATTCTTGCTTGGTTCAGAAGTTTTACCCTGCTTATTTGCAAATAAACTCTGAAGTCTTTTTCATTCTTTCACATACCTTTCAAGACCAATAGAAGTAGTCTCTCTGAGGCTGCTTATAAGTATAGAAAACATTGGAAATGTTTGAAAACTCTCCAGTTCCTATGTTGTCTTTATTCTCCTCATGCTTATGAAGTTATTCAAAATTATCTTTCCAAATTAGAAATGTATTATGTGTTTAGAATAAATTTCAACCATAAAACATTTTAGACAGTAGCTGAATATAAATAAGTTTAATCTAACATATCTGGTATGTCCTTTGCCTAAAAGGGAGATCTTTTAGGGGCAATGAGGAGGTTGGAGGGCAGATCCTGTTTAGGTCACAGGACCTTCTGGTCTTTTCTTTCCCACTCCAAGAATCCAATGCTTAATAGTAGAATTAGCCCAGATGGTTATACAACTCAGGACAATAGACAGCTAGTTAGGGTAACTATGAAGGACCACAGGTTTAGGTGGGTACCTAGAATGGAAGGTAACAGAAGAGAAAGTTGAAAGAGTAGTTACATAGAGTTCTTAGGACTTTCAACCACAAAAGAACCTCAATATTCTCAGTGGGTGAGAATTTTCAAGGATTTGATGCCAGACACTAAGAAAACGTACAATATTGGTAAAATAACAAAAATATCATGAATACATTTTACGTTAACAGAAATTAAACACCTTCATGTGCCCCTGTTTGCCTGGTTACTCAGTTTTTTTATTAAAAGGAGGTCAAAAGAGTGGTACTTTTATGGGTGTGTGTGTGCATGAATGTGTGCACAAACACACACACATACAAGGGTATTTTAAAGAGCTAAATCTGGTTATGCATTGGCTGTTCAGATTGGACATTGACAAACTTGATTTTTTCCCTGATAATCTGTGTTCATTTGGGGGATTCCCCCAGCCTGAATGCAGAGCAATTCAAAGACACACGTCTTGGTGAGCGCAAAAGCATGAACTCTTGCTTGTTTTGTCTACTTAGCCAAGCCCACTCACCTCCACTTCCTCTGCTGGAGTAAGCTGGTTGAGGGACAAATAACCAACTCAGTCCGCTGAACTTATTTGCTTATTTGGTAGCTTGAAGAATGGTGGAGTAAATATTATTTAATTAAATTCTTAACATTTATAATTATGTTTGCAATAAAATATTCAAAATTTATATAAACGTATGCAGTTCAAAGTAAAAGCTATTCTTTGCTTCCTCATTGCTACTTCTAAGCAGTAATTGCTAAGTTTTATATACAAAGCAATTAGATTGAAACTACAATTTTTAAAGTAATAATTTAAAATTAAAACAAATGTACAGTGCAGTTATAACTCTGACAAAAGAAGTGTTTAAACATTCTCAAATGAGATGGCACTGTGACTGGGGCTGGTGCCTAGGCATCATGGTGGAGGAGGCAACAGCAGCAGAAAGTAAATATATATATATATCAAATTAACTTTGTATCTTGTGAGAACAACATCAACTTTAAAAACAAGTGGGTCCAGGGAACTTCTTGGCAGTTCAGTGGTTAGGATTCTGAGCTTCCACTGCAGGGGGCACAGGTTCAATCCCTAGTCATGGAACCAAGATCCTGTAAGCTGTGCAGTGTAGCCAAAAAAAACCCACAAAAGCATAGCATATCTAGGGACCTTCTGCCAAGCTGGCAGAGTAGACAGACCCTCAGCTCATCTCCTCTCACTGAGCATACCAAAATCACAACCATCTGTAGAACAACCATCATGAAACCCAGTAGAACCTATCAGAAAAAATCATCTACAACTAAAGACATAAAGGAGGAACCACAATGAGACAGGTAGGAGAAACAGAGTCATGATATAATCAAATTCGAGAACCCCTGGGTGGGTGACCCACAAATTAGAGTATAATTACATGGCAGAAGTCCTCCCAGGTGCAGAGGTCTGAGCCTCACATTGTGCTCCCTAACCCAGGGGTCCTGTACTGGGAACAGAAGCCCCCAGAGCACCTAGCTTTGAAGGCCAGTGGTGCTTAATTTCTGGAGTCCCAGAGAACTGAGGGAGATAGAGATTTCATTCTTAAAGGGCACATACAAAATTTCACATGTTCCAGGACTCAGGGAAAAAAACAATCATTTGAAAGAAGTACAAATCAGACCTACCTGCTAGTCTTGGAGAGCAAGACTGCCTCCCACAGAGGCAGGGAGCAACTACACCCGCTGTGGGAATACAGGCCTTGGCATCAGCCTTCTTCGGGAATGCCGCCACATGGACGCTAGTGCTCCTGGCGCCACTGCGGAACCCTCCCTCTGGCGTGTGAGCTCCAGGACAGCCCTGCTCCAGCCCGACAACATGTAGGTGCCAGTGTTGCCATGCCTCCAGCTAGGCAACTAACTGGGCAGGGGCACAGCCTCACCCATCCGCAGAGAGGCTGCCTTATGATTCCCCAAGCCAACAGCAGCCTCTAGACATGGCCCTGCCCACCAGAGGGCTCAGGACTCTGCTTCACCCACCAGCTGGCAGGTACCAGCCCCTGAGTCAACTGGACTGCAGCCCTGGGAAGTCTGCCCTCTAGCCTATGGACCAGCCTCAGCTCCCAAGGGGGCAGACACCAGATGCAAGAAAACCACAAGCCACAGACTTTAGGTCCAGCGTGCCCACCAGCAGGCTAGGCCCTACCCTGGGACCAGCTGGACCTTGGTCCTGCCCACTACTAGGCTAATAAAAGGTTTAGGATGTTCCAGATCCAACTGTATCAGGAACTGGCACCTGCCCAGGAGCAATCTGACACTAACTCTGGATCGCCTGGTCTCTACAACCAGACTCCCTGCCATTCGTTGCTACTGTCTAGTTGCTAAGTCACGTCTGACTGTCCGCAATCCCGCGGTCTGGCACTAACCCCAGGTTATGGCTCCACCCCGCAGAGTGTGGCAACAGCGCTGGAGTCTTCTGGACTCACGCCACCTATGAGTGAGCCAGCACTGGTCCCAGCGGCCCTGGGGTGCTGCGGCAAGCCACCTTGTGACCCGACCCTGCCAGCCAGGTGCTGTCGGTCTCCACAACGCATAACCTGCCTGGCAACCAACCAAGCCTGTCTCCACACAGTCAGCTGGACACAACCGAGGCCCCGCCCACACAGCCCTCCTAAGGCATATAGCGTGGGTGGAGTGAGGGGAGTATGCTGCAAAAGTCCACTTCTTGGAGTGAGGGGAGTATGCTACAAAAGTCCACTTCTTCAAGGTTGGGGAATGCAACTAACCTACCAGAATCTTAAAAATATAAACATCAGCTTAGGCAAAATGATGTGACAGACAAACATGCTCTAGATGAAAGAACAGATAAAATTATGAAGAACTAAGTGAAGTGGAGTTGGACAATCTACTTGAGAAAGAGTTTAGGGTAGTAATCATAAAGATGATCAAATAATTAAGGAGAATAATGAATGCAAGAGTTAGTTATAGAATATAAAAAACAACCAAACAGATGAATATAACTGAAATAAAAACACACCTAGAAGGAATCCGCAGTAGACTAAATGACACAGGGGAATGAATTAGTGAGCTGAGAGAGTAGTGGAAATCACTGATTCTAAACAGAAAAGAAAAGAATTTTTAAAATGTGGATAGTGTATGAAACCTCTGGGAAAACAAGAACACTAATATTGGCATTTTAGGGGTCTCAGGAGGAGAAAAGAGAGGAAAAGGGGCCAGGAACATGTTTGAAGACATCATAGCTGAAAACTTCCCTAACCTGGGAAAGGAAACAATCCTCTATGTCCAGGAAGTGCAGAGAGATTCCATACAGGATAAACTCAAAGAGGAACACACCAACACACAGTGTAATAAAAATAACCCAATAAATAAATAAAGACAAAAAGAGAATAATAAAGGCTGCAAGGAAAAAACAATGATTAAAATACAAGGGAACCCCCAAAAGGCTGTAAGTTGACTTTTCGGCAGAAACTCTGCAGGCCAAAAGGGAGTGTCACTATATACTTAAAGTGCTTAAAGGGGAAAAAACTCTACGACTAATACTCTATCTAGTGAGTCATTCATTCAGATTTGATGGAAAAATCAAAAAGTTTTATAGACAAGCAAAAGTTAAAAGAATTTAGCACCACCAAATTAGCTTTACAAGAAATATTAAAGGAACTTCTCTAAGCAAGAAAGGTCACAATTAGAAATATTAAAATTGTAAAAGGAAAAAGCCTATCAGTAAAGGAAAATATAAAGTTGGGAAGTTATCCATACACAAACTTAGAAGGAAAGTTAAAAAAACAAAATAAGTATAATCATTCATATCCACAGAAGCAATTAAGTGATACATAAAGCAAATAGATATAAAATTTATAACAGATACATATTACAAAGAAAAAGGAATCCAAACATTACACTAAAGACAGTAACAACAGAAGAAAAGGGGGAAAAAGACCTATAAAAGTAACTGTAAGACAATGAACATGATGACAATGTGAACCACATATCAGTAATTACCTAAATCCTCTAATCAAAAGACAAGTGGCTGAACAGACACAAAATAAGATGCATATATATATATGCATACACACATATATATACATACACACACATATATATATGCATACACACACATATATATGCACACACATATATATACACACACGCTACCCACAAGAACTCATTCAGATCTAAAGACACACACAGACTGAAAATGAAGAGATTAAAAAAGATATTCCATGAAAATGGAAATCTCAAGGTAGCAATACTTATATAAGACAAAATAGACCTTTACATAAACACTGTTAGAACAGATGAAATACACTATGTAATAAAGATTAAGGGATAAATCTAAGAGGATGTAATAATTGTAAATATATATGCACCCAACATAGCATCATCTAAATACATAAAGCAAACATTAAAGGACATAAAGGGACAGTAACACAATAAATGTTAAGGGACTTAAACATCCCACTTACATCAATGGAAGTAGCATCCAGACAGAAAATCAACAAGGAAACCCTGGCCTCAAATGACACATTAGACCAGATCCAGTTAATGGATGTATATAGAACATGACATCTGAAAGCAGCAGAATGTACATTCTATTCAAGTGCACACAGAACATTCTCCCAGATCACATCTAGGCCACAAAACAAGTCTCAATAAATATAAGAAGACTGAAATCATATCAAGCATCTTTTCTGACCACAATATGATGAGACTAAAAATCAACTACAAGAAAAATACTGCAAAAATCACAAACATGTGGAGGTTGAGCAATATGCTACTAAACAACCAATGGTTCACTGAAGAAATCAAAAGAGGACATAAAAAAATAGTACCTAGAGAAAATGAAAATAAAAGCATGGTGATCCAAAACTTATGGGTTTGCAGCAAAAATAGTTCCAAGAGGGAAGTTTAAGCAATAAAATTTTTTCTTATAAAATAAGGAAAATCTCAAACAAACTAATTTTACATCTAGAGGAACTAGTGAAAGAACAAATAAAATCTGAATTAGCAGAAGGAAATAAATCATAAAGATCAGAGCAAAAATAAATGAAATCAAGACTGATAAACAATAGAAAAAAAAGTCAATGAAACTAAAAACTGGTCTTTGAAAAGGTAAAATTGATAAAACTTTAGCCAAACTCATCAAGAAAAAAAGGGAGAGGGCCCAAATCAATGAAAAAGGAGAAGTTACAACTGACATTACAGATATATAAGAAACACTACTGTGAACAACTATATACAATAAAATAGACAGCCTAGGATAAATGGACAAATTCTTAGAAAGGTACAGTTTTCTAAGCAAGACTGAACCAGGAAGAAATAGAAAATATGAACAAACTACCAGTACTAAAACTGAATCAATATAATGGTGCTTGGAAAATTGTACCCTGTTAAGAATTTGTCCATTTTCCTAGTTTGTCTGTTTTTTTGGCATATATTTGTTCATAGTGGTCTCTTATTTCTATATCTGTGGTGTCAGTTGTAACTTCGTTTTATTTCTAACTTTATTGATTTGGGCCCTCTCCCTTTCTTTTCTTGATAAATCTGGCTAAATGATCTTAGTCATTTAAAAGAAATGAATAATAATATCTGCAGCAACATCCACAGGGCCATCTCTAGATGGAGCTAGAGATTGTCATACTGAGTGAAGTATCAATAAGTCAGACAAAGAAACAGAAATATCATATGATATTGCTCACATGTAGAATCTAAATATATATATACATATATATGTGTGTGTGTGTATATATATATATATATATATATCAAAAGAACTTACTTACAAAATAGACTCACAAACTTAGAAAATGAACTTGTGGTTACTGGAGGTACTAGTGGGGGTGAGGGATAGTTAGGGAGCCTGGAATTGGCATGTACACACTACTATATTTAAAATACATAACCAACAAGGACCTGTTATATAGCATAGGGAACTCTACTCACTATTCTGTAACAGTCTAAGTGGGAAAAGAATTTGAAAAAGAATAAATACATGTATACCTATAACTGAACCACTGTGTTGTACACCTGAAACTAACACATTGTTTATCAATTATATCCAGTATAAAATAAAAAGTTGAAAAAAATGGATCAGTAATTTTAAAACTCCCAACAAATAAAAGTTTAGGAATAGGTGGCTTCACAGTTGAATTCTACCAAATACCTAACTTTCTCAAGTAAAAGTGAAAGTCACTGGGTCGTGTCCAATTCTTTGCGACCCCATGAACTATAGAGTCCATGGAATTCTCCAGGCCAGAACACTGGAGTGGGTAGCCTTTCCCTTCTACAGGGGATCTTTCCAACCCAGGAATCAAACCAGGGTCTCCTGCATTGCAGGCAGATTCTTTACCAACTGAGCTATCAGGGAAGCCCCTGATATCTTTCTCAAAGTATTCTAAAAAACTGCAGAGGATGAAACACTTCCAAACTCATTCTATGAGGCCAGAATCAACATGATACAAAAATCAGACAAAGATAACACCAAAAAAGCAAATTACAGGCCAATATTGCTGAAGAACATCCCCAATGAAATATTAACAAACTGAATCAATAGTATATTGAAAGGATCATTCACCATGATTAAATGGAATTAACAGAGAAACAAAGATTTTTCAATATCCACAAATCAATGTGATACACATTAACAAACTGAAGAATGAAAACCACAGGATCATCTCAACAGGTGCAGAAAAATCTTTTCACAAAAGTTCATATCTTATTATAATAATAAAAACTTTCCAGAAAGTGGGCTTAGAAGTAACCCACCTCAACATAATAGAGACCATCTATGATAGATCCATAGCTAACATCATGCTCAGTGGTGAAAAGGTAAAATTATTTCTTCTAAAGTCAAGAACAAGGGAACAAGGCAAGAATGTCCACTCTTGATACTTTTCTTCAACATAGTATTGAAAGCCCTAGACACAGCATTGGGACAACAAAAAGAAATAAAAGGAATCCAAATTGGAAAGAAGTAAAACTGTTACTACTTGCAGATGGCATGATACTGTACATAAAAAAAATGCTAAAGATGCCACTATAAACCTATTAAAGCTCATCAGTGAGTTAAGTTGCAGAATACAAAATTAATAGACAGTAATCTGTTGCATTTCTGCCCATTATCAATAAACTATCAGAAAGAGAAATTAAGGGCATAATCCCATTCACCATTGCATTCAAAATAAAATATCTAGAAATAAGCCTGCTTATGGAGGCAAAAGACATGTACTCAGAAAGCTATGATATTGACGAAATGAACGGAAGAAAATACAAACAGATGGAAAGATATATAATGTTCTTGGGTTGGAAGAATTAGTATTGCTAAAATGATCATAAAACCCATGGCAATCTAAAGACTGTATGCAATCCCTAGCAAGATACTGGGCCTCTCTGGTGGCTCAACGGTAAAAAATCCTCCTGCTAATGGAAGAGATGTGGGCCCGATCCCTCAGTTGGGAAGATCCCCTGGAGAAAGACACAACAACCCACTCCAGTATTCTTGCTGGGAAACCCCATGGAGAAAGGAGCCTAATGGGCTGCAGTCCATGGGGTTGCAGAAAAGAGTTGGACACAATTTAGCGACTAAGCAACAACAATCAGGATATCAATGGCATATTTCACGGAATTAGAACAAATAATTTTACAATTTGTATGGAAGCACAAAAGATTCTGAATAGACAAAACAATCTTGAGAAAGAAGAACAGAGCTGGAGGAATCATGTTCTATGACTTCAGACTGTACTATATACTATTATAGCAATCATAATCATCAATTCAGTTCAGTCACTCAGTCATGTCCAACTCTTTGAGACCCCATGAACTACAGCATGCTAAGCCTCCTTGTCCATCACCAACTTTCGGAGCTTGCTCAAACTCATGTCCATCGAGTTGGACATGCCATCCAACCATCTTATCCAATCAATTCATCCTTCTTCTCCCACTTTTAATCTTTCCCAGCATCAGGGTCTTTTTCAATGAGTCAGTTCTTCGCATTGCGTGGCCAAAGTATTGGAGTTTCAGCTTCAACATCACTACTTCCAATCAATATTCAGGACTGAATTCCTTTAGGATGGACTGGTTGGGTCTCCTTGCAGTCCAAGGAACTCTCAAGAGTCTTCTCCAACACCACACTTCAAAAGCATCAATTCTTTGGCATTCAGCTTTCTTTATACTCTAACTCTCACATCCATACATGACTACTGGAAAAACCATATCTTTGACTAGATAGACTTTTGTTGACAAAGTAATGTCTCTGCTTTTGAATATGCTGTCTAGGTCGGTCATAGCTTTTCTTCCAAGGAACAAGCATCTTTTAATTTAATGGCTATATCACCATCTGCAGTGATTTTGCAGCCCAAGAAAATAGTCTATAACTCTTTCCATTGTTTCCCCATCTATTTCCCATGAAGTGATGGGACTGGATGCTATGATTTTAGTTTTCTGAATGTTGAGCTTTAAGCCAACCTTTTCACTCTCTTCTTTCACTTTCATCAAGAGACTCTTTCACCATCTGCAGTGATTTTGCAGCCCAAGAAAATAGTCTATAACTCTTTCCATTGTTTCCCCATCTATTTCCCATGAAGTGATGGGACTGGATGCTATGATTTTAGTTTTCTGAATGTTGAGCTTTAAGCCAACCTTTTCACTCTCTTCTTTCACTTTCATCAAGAGACTCTTTAGTTCTTCTTCACTTTCTGCCATTAGGGTGGTGTCGTCAGCATAACTGAGGTTATTGATATTTCCCCGGCAATCTTGATTCCATCCTGTGCTTCATCCAGCCCAGTGTTTCTCATGATGTACTCTGCATGTAAGTTAAATAAGCAGGGTGACAATACACAGCCTTTATGTACTCTTTTCTCGATTTGGAACCAGTCTGTTGTTCCATATCCACTTCTAACTGTTGCTTCTTGACCTGCATATAGATTTCTCAGGAGGCAGGTCAGGTGGTCTAGTATTCCCATCTCTTGAAGAATTTTCCACAGTTCGTATGATTCACACAGTCAAAAGCTTTGGCATAGTCAATAAAGCAGAAGTAGATGTTTTTCTGGAACTCTCTTGCTTTTTCAATGATCCAGCGGATGTTGGCAATTTGATCTCTGGTTCCTCTGCCTTTTCTAAATCCAGCTTGAACATCCAGAAGTTCACAGCTCACATTCTGTTGAAGCCTGGCTTGGAGTATTTTGAGCATTACTTTACTAGCATGTGAGATGAGTGCAATTGTGGAGTAGTTTGAGCATTCTCTGGCATTGTCTTTTCTTTTGGATTGGAATGAAGACTGACCTTTTCCAGTCCTGTGGCCACTGCTGCATTGTTCAAATTTGCTGGCATATTGAGTACAGCACTTTCACAGCATCATCTTTTAAGATTTGAAATAGCTCAACTGGAATTCTATCACCTCCACTAGCTTTGTTTGTAGCGATGCTTCCTAAGGCCCACTTGACTTCACATTTCAGCACGTCTGACTCTAAGTGAGTGATCACACCATCATGGCTATCTGTGTCATGAAAATCTTTTTTGTCCAGTTCTTCTGTGTATTCTTGCCACCTCTTCTTAATATCTTTGGCTTCTTTCGGCTCCATACCATTTCTGTCCTTTATTGAGCCCATCTCTGCATGAAATGTTCCTTTAGTATCTAATTTTCCCAAAGAGATATCTAGTCTTTCCCATTCTATTGTTTTCCTCTATTTCTTTGCATTGATCACTGAGGAAGGCCTTTCTTATCTCTCCTTGCTATTCTTTGGAACTCTGAATTCAGATGGGTATATCTTATCTTAAAACAGTATGGTAATTGCATAAAAACAGACATGAAGGTCAATGGAACATATGAGCATAGAAATAAACCCCGCACACTTATGGTCAATTAATTTATGCTCAATTAACCTATGACAAAGAAGTCAAGAATAAACAGTGAAGATAGTCACTTCAATAAGTATTGCTCAGAAAATTGGACAGATACATGTAAGTCAAGTAAATTAAAACATCCTCTAAAATCATGCAAAAAAAATAATAATAATCTCATTACGGATGAAAGACCTAAGTGTAAAACCAAAAGCTGTATAACTTCTAGGGGGAAATTATAGGCAGTACACTCTGTCATAAATTATAGCAATATTTTTTTGGATCTGTCTCTAAAATCAGAAGTAAATAAATGGGAAGTAATTAAAATGAAAAGCTTTAGCACAGCAAAGGAAACTACCAGTAAAATGAAAAGACAATATACTGAATGGAGGAAATATTTGCTGATGATATGACCCATATGACTGATAAGACAAATCAATGTGAAAGAAATAAACAATCTGATTAAAAATGGGCAGAGAAATGAATAGACATTTTTCCAAAAAGGACATCCAAATGGTCAACTGGCATATGAAAATATGCTCAATACCATTAATCGTCAGGGAAATGAAAGTGAAAATCACAGTGAAATATCACCTCATATCTGTCAGAAAGTGATCATCAAAAAGAACATAAATAACAGATGTTGGTGAGGACGTGGAGAAAAGGGGACCCTCATGAACTGTTGGTGGGAAAGCAAACTGGTGCAGCCACTGTGGAAAATACTACGGTGGTGGTGGTTTAGTCACCAAGTCGTGTCCGACTCTTGCGACCCCATGGACTGTAGCCCTCCCGGCTCCTGTGTCCATGGGATTCTCCAGGCAAGAACATCGGTGTGGGTTACCATTCCCTTCTCCAGGGGATCTTCCCGACCCAGGAATCGAACCAGGGTCTCATTGTACGTGGATTCTTTAGAAACTGAGCTACCCGGGACACTAATTTTCCATAATTTTAACTAATGGCTAACATTTGTTGATTGCTTATCATGTGTCAGGAACTGAACAAAGACTTTATATTAAATAGTTCAAAAGGCTATGAGGTAAATACTATTACATTTCCATTCTGTGATGGGGAGAGAGAGAGGGTCAGAAAAATGAAACAGCATGCTCAAACTTCACAGCAAGTAAATGACAGCTGAGATTCAAAGGTAGGCAATGGGACTTGTAGCCTTAATGGCTATGCATTAGTGAGAATTCTTGACTGCTTCCTTACAGGGTAGACATGAAGACAAAAATAACAGTCTAAACGAAAGCAATCCAAACAATATAAAGAACTATATAATAGATAATGTAGATGCTAGAAATTTCAGTAAATTCTAAAGATGAGAGCAGTGTTTGATCAATGTGCTCCAAAATACCCTTTGAGAAAATACATTTCAAAATTTAAAGTTATGGATGTATATTTCAACTATACATATGTGCAAAATTGTATGGAGTTACTAACTTCTAGAATTTATGCAATGTATTTTTAAATACTTAATATTTGATAATATCAGCTACTTTGTAAAAGTAAAATACAAAATCAGGGTAAAAACTTGCTATACTGTATGCACACCATGTTTATAGCAGTATTATTTACAATTGCCAAGATATAAAAGCAACTTAAATGTCCATCAACAGATGAATAGATAAAGAGGATGTGGTAGTATATATATATAACGGAATACTGGTGGTGGTGCTTGGTTGCTAAGTCACGTCCAACTCTTTGGCAACCCCATGGACTGTAGTCCTTCAGGCTCCCCTGTCCATGGGATTTCCCAGACAAGAATACTGGACTGAGTTGCCATGCCCTCCTCCAGGGAATCTTCCTGACCTAGGGATCAAACCACAGCTCCTGCATTACAGGCTGGTTCTTTACCACTGACCAGCTGGGAAGCCCCACAGTGGAACATTACTCAGCCATAAAAAGGAAAAAAATTGTGTCATTTGCAGACACATAGATAGACCTAGAGACTGTCATATAGAATTAAGTCAAAAAGAGAAAACAAGTATCATATGAAGGTGAAGTCGCTCAGTTGTGTCCGACTCTTTGCGACCCCATGGACTGTAGCCTACCAGGCTCCTCTTTCCATGGGATTCTCTAGGCAAGAATACTGGAGTGGGTTGGCATTTCCTTCTTCTTATATGTGGAATCTAGAAAAATGGTACAGACAAACTTATCTGCAAAGCAGAAATAAAGATACAGACATAGAGAACAAACTTATGGATAGATACCAAGGGGAAAGGGTGGGTGGGATGACTTGGGAGATTGGGATTGACATACATACACTGTAAAAGAGAAAACCAACGAGAACATGCTGTATAGTAGAGGAAACTCTACTCAATGTTCTGTGGTGAAGTAAATGGGAAGGAAATCCCCCAAAGAGGGGATATATAGAGAGCTGATTCACTTTGCTGTATAGCAGAAACTAACACAACACTGTAAAGTGACTATACTACAATAAAAAAGACTTTTTAAAGATGTGGTGCATATATATACAATATGTTACTCAGGCATAAAAAAAGGGTGAAATTTGGCATTTGCAGCAACATGGATGGACTTGAAGAGTACTATGCTAAGTGAAATAAGTCATACAAATATGAAAAAGACAAATCCTGTATGATACCGCTTATGTGTGGAATCTGAAAATTATAACAAACTAGTGAGTATAACAGAAAAGAATCAGACTCACAGATGTAGAGAGCAGACTAGCGGTCACCAGTGGGGAGAACAGGGGGAGGGGCAAAACGGGAGTGGGGGGTGGGGCTATAACTATTGGAAGGAAGACAGACCGCATTATGGGGGATATAGTCAATATCTTGGAGTGTGACCTTGAAAAACTGTATAAAAATGGGAAAAAATATGTCCTATTGTAATTATTTTCCCACCGTATTATTTTAGTAACAGAAATGCATACCATTCTCTAAGGAAGAATAGGAATGTGTAAATTTATGATGATGAGGGTTTGCTTGGGATATAGAAACAAGGCTAGGAGCATAAGACAAAAAAGAATGTGTTGCATGCTTTCTGCTGTACTTCCAGTGGTATAGGAGCCCAGTAATTATTACCACAGGCAAGAAAACGGACAATGGATAATGATTAAAAAGGGACACTTGGGGTCTAGAAAATCATATTTAATGAGATAGGTTAGGCAATCTAAGTAGCACAGCCTCCAACAGGCTGGGTTCCATAAATTTTCAGTCCGCTTTGGGATAAACCCAGTAGGTCTGTTGGCATCGTTGCCTTGAAAGCTACCCAAAGCTATCCAAAACAGTTCAGACTTGATAATTCACTCTGGGCTGTTTTTTTGTTTTTTTTTGTTTTCAAACAAAATAAGGTAAATTTTGAGCTGTGTTAATAAAGCATTCATATTTTAAGTATTTTAACACAAATCTACCCTGCAAGTCTAAGAAGTTACAGTCTGAAGCAATAGGGCTCTAGGCCAAATGCTCTTCTGGAAAGATCCCTAGAAATCCTGGGTAGTGGTGGTTTAGGCACTAAGTCGTATCCAACTCTTATGACCCCATGTACTGTAGTCAACCAGGCTCCTCTGTCCTTGGGATTCTGCAGGCAAGAATGCTGGAGTGGGCAGCCATTTCCTTCCCCAGGGCATCTTCCCAACCCAGGAATTGAACCCAGGTCTCCTGCATTGCAAGCAAATTCTTTACTGACTAACAAGAGAAGCCCTTTATGACACTTGTATGCATTAAAAAAGATGAAAACTTAAAATCCCAAGTGGGAGGCTGTCAGCCGTTTCTGCCACTCAGAATGTGTGGTCCTGTCCTGTATCCATCCTCTTACCTCTCCGGGCAGGTAAGGCCAGAGGAGCTAGTGACAGCCGTCCCCCTGCCGTGATGGCAGCATGGAGAAAATGGCTGAGGTCAACAGTGTTTTGCCACTAAACCCGGTGGAGAGTCACTGACCCATCAGAGATAAAGTTTGTAACCAGTTAGCCAGAGCACTTTGGGGCAGGCTGCCATATGATAGCTCCTCTGAGTCCACGCTGCATATACAAAGATTTTAGGCTTCAGCTTCCATGTGATATAGAAATACTGGCCCCTTAGGACTGTGTTTCCTGGTGGCTGACCCTCACCAAGAACCATAATTGAAAAGTTGTCACTGCCCTGAGCATTGCCAATCCCAGAAAATCTGAGAAGCACAGTTCAGTTCAGTCGCTCAGTCGTGTCCGATTCTCTGCGACCCCATGAATCACAGCACGCCAGGCCTCCCTGTTCATCACCATCTCTCGGAGTTCACTCAGACTCACATCCATCGAGCCCATGATGCCATCCAGCCATCTCATCCTCTGTCATCCCCTTCTCCTCCTGCTCCCAATCCCTCCCAGCATCAGAGTCTTTTCCAATGAGTCAACTCTTCCCGTGAGGTGGCCAAAGTACTGGAGTTTCAGCTTTAGCATCATTCCTATGGGACCAGATGCCATAATCTTCAGCCTTCTGCAATTTCATGTCTCTTCTCCAGACTGTAAAACAGCTGAAAAATAAACATAAAAAAAACAGATAAATACAAACACTGGACAGAGTTTTGAGGACTAATGGATGAATCTCATGTGCTGTCCCTCATCCAAGGAAGTTGATTTACATCCTATTTCCTCACAGGAAATAGGACACCTTCAGATTCTAATTGCAATCATGTCTGTCATCCTGATATCCTCTGAATGCATATTATAACAGAGTCCTCATTCAGATACAGATAATCTTGATAAAACATGTTTCTGAAAGAAATACACCTTATCTTATTTCCTCCACTTCTAAATGCCAGAGTTGGGACTTTAATTATCAGATACACACCTCATCCAGGAACATGCCTACACACAAATTCAGGAGGGAATTTCTGATATGAGGCTTGCTGAAGATTTACTTATTTCAGGAGCATTTCTGCAGCAGTGTGAATTTCTATAGCAGTGTGAAGGCATTCTTCTAGGTGGTTTACAAGACACATTCCTTTAATCTTCATAACAGCTTTTTGAGAGAATGTACTTTTATGGACTCTGTTTTATAGATGAAGAAACTGCCCAGGTTTTCCCAGTGAGTACTTGACAGAGCCAGGATTCAAACCTGGCGAGTCTGAATCAGTCGTGCTGTGCTATGCTTTGCTGCCTCTCACATCGGCTTGCTGAGACTGACTATAAATTTGTTCTGTGATGGGAATTATACACATTTAACCAGTCAACCCTAAAGGGAATCAATGCTGGATATTCATTGGAAGGACTGATGATAAAGCTGAAGCTGCAATACTTGGGCCACCTGATGCAAAGAGCCGACTCATTGGAAAAGACCCTGATACTGGGAAAGCTTGAGGGCAAGAGGATGAGATGATTGGATGGCCTCAATGACTCAATGGGTATGAGTCTGAGCAAACTCAAGGAGATAGTGAAAGACAGGGAAGCCTGGCATGCTGCAGTTTATGGGTCTCAGAGTGGGACAAATTTAGTGAACAACAACAAAGCATACAAGGACTATTCAAGAAAGTTATATGGTAGGTGTGAATGGCTTCTGTCTCCTCACTCAAAAACTGGCCATTGCCGTTGACCAATGCAGCTAAGGACTCTTGCTCTACAGCCTATGCACTTCAGAGCTCCTAATGGAAATCACAGAGAACATCTATACTTTTGTTCATTGTTCCAGATTTGGTCTTTAAGCAGCATGCAATCAATTTGTTCAAAAATGCTGCTTCCTTCCAAAACATTGAGCAAAATTTTGGCTCCCTGACTTGCTTACCAGCCTCAGGAATTTTGCAGCTCCCAGACTCTCTAATCTGAATACCCACAACATCAGTTGTGGCTGTGGTCTCTCCACAGTCATAGGACTCTGTCTAGCTAACAGTTGGCCCAAACACTTTAATATCCTTTTGACCAAAAGAACTATTTGCTACTCAGACTCCAAAATAAAAACTGATTTCCCATTCTGTGGTATGCTGTCATTTCCTGGAAAATGCTGCATCAGTTACTATTTTTGTAGAAGTGCCCAGAAATGGTCCTGGGGGAGAATCTCTGCTTAAACCAGTAGCACATGGGTTAGACTATCCTGGGAACATCAGCGTGTGTGTGTCACTCTTATCATAAACAAACCCACAGGAATAATAAATAAAAAGCTTCTGAGCACAATCTCTGCATGAGTACGCACACCATTCTGAAGACAAAGGCCTTCCCCCTGCCCTTGCGGCTCCCTTGATAAAGCTCAAAATGATCACTTGCTCCATCGATTTGGCAATTATTTATTGTTTTTCACAGTTTTTATAGTGCTTCTAATAGTACTAGAATTCATAAACAAGCGTTATGAACTCAACACAAGGACCTCCCAAATTGGGTCACAAAACTGATTCTTTTCAGTTGGTTGTAATCTGTAGTTTGGTTAGCTGTCATTAGACTCATTTATTATAAAATGATCTATTTAGTTAAATGAAACTCTTAATTAAAGCAAGGGAGTCATTATTGACATTAGTGATTTTCATACTTGCTTATCCATTACAACCATGTAGGGAGCTTCCACACTCTCAGAGGCCCCATTGGCATTCAAATTAGTTACATTAGTAACTTGGGGTGGGGTCCAGGTGTCATACATTTTCAAGTGCCCCAGGAAATTCCAACATGTAGCTAAGTTTGGAAACTATTGATATAAAGGAAAATCTTTAAATTTTTATATTACTTAGTTAGATTTATACTAATAGCAAACACTGGGATATTGTGCCTGCTAATGTACTGGGCACTGTTGTAAACCTTTATGAATATAAACACACCTAATCTTCACTACAACCCTATGGTATTATTATTTCCATGTTACAATTGATGGAAAAAAAGAGACAGAAGTTAAGAGACTTGTCCAAAGTAACTCACATTGTAAGTAGCAGAGTCATAATTTTTATTCCATTAGTTTGGCTCCTAACCTTTATTCCGTCTATTAAATGTTTATGTTTTTAAATAGAGTTTAAAAACAAACATTTAATAGTAGTTACAGCGATGGTGTCAGGATGCACTCAGAGGCGCATTTTTAAGTTCTTTATATAAAGAAATACACTGATAACAAAGAAAGAAAGTGAAAGTGAAGTTGCTCAGTCGTGTTCTACTCTTTGCGACCCCATGGACTGTAGCCTACCAGGCTCCTCCGTCCATGGGATTTTCCAGGCAAGAGTACTGGAGTGGGTTGCCATTTCCTTCTCCAGGGGATCTTCCAGACCCAGGGATCAAACCCGGGTCTCCCACCTTGCAGACAGACGGTTTACCATTTGAGCCACCAGGGAAGCCCAAGAAAACTTCTTAAATACCAGTTCTTATTAGTAACTGCTTGTTCTATTTTTAATTGTTTTACTCAGACAAACCTCTTTTGGAATGTTATATAACAAATTAAGCCATATACCTTGTACCAGGAATGTTAGCTTAAAACTATTTGTTAACATTGACAACGCATGTTCCTATGAAAATCTTCATGTAATTGTCTTCCCTTTCATTCTCTTTAAAAAGTTCTGAACCTTTTACCTTTTTAGTTGAAAATATATAAATTATAAAGTGAAAGAAAGAATGGGCCTTGCAGTTAAGTCAGATCTGGAGTCAAATCCCAGCTCTGCCATTGGCTTTCTGGGCTCCTTCACCTCTCTGAGCCTCGGTTTTCTCCTCTACAAAATGGGGATAAATATAATGCATGTGAATGTGCATGCAGCAGGGTTCCAGGCCTAGATGAGACCCTCCTCCACTGTTCCCAGACCTTGGTTTCCCCATCTAGGCAATGCAGTAGGGAAAAAAAAAAAAATAAAGTGACTCTCCTCTCCCCAGACACGTGAACAAGCACGCCTCTTTTGCTCTTACCTGAAGTACCGTCATCCCAGAATACTTAAAGTCCTCCCTGGGAGCCCTGTCCTGTGCTGCAGACATTCTTACCCCTGGTAACTGCCTTCCCGACATTCCTGGTTTACCCCCTCTCAGAGTTTCTGACACCCAAATTCAGCACAGAAGCAAGCAGCTCTGGGGCCCGCCGGCTCCAGGCAGAACTTCCCTTTCTCTGCCTTGCAGCCTGCAGCAGAGAGAGGCTCCTCCAGCCTCAGGCCCCAGGAAAGGGGCCCTCTGGCTGCTCCCTTCTCCTCGGGTCACTCTGCTTCACGGTGGCCCATGAGGTTTGCTCACAGAGGCCATGGAGCTCCTGCAGCTGCCGCCAGCTAAGCCTGACGGGGGCCCTGAACCAGACCTCTGGGACAGTGCCGAGTCCCTCTTAAAGTGGACACGTACATAGCTGTTGATCATTGTCTGCCTTTTAGTCCACCCTCCGCGTTTTGTCTCTACTTTTCTCTTCTCCACACTCACATTCCAGCCTCTGAGGCTGGCCCTGGCCTGAGATAACCTCCCTTTCTTACTCCCTTTCTTCCCTCTGGCATCTGTAGCTTAAGCCCCAAACATCAGCCCCAGCCTGGGCTGGCCACATGCTGCCAGATCTCACTGATGCCCATGATCTGCTCTTGTGGCCTTATGACTCTGCCAGGCCTCTGGGAATTCACGTGCCACTCTCCCTGGATGGTCTCTGCTTTACTGTCAAAGCCTGTGGAGACTTGTCCCAGTGACCTCCTCTGCCCTTGGGCTTCTGTGGAGTCTGTGTTTATTGGCCTTTTCCAGCCTGACCCACCCCACGTGCCATTTGAACTGAAGTGTGGCAGCTTTCTCTCCATGGGAGCTGGGGGTTATGATAAATTATTCTTGTGCACACAGAATTTTGTTTTTACTGAACTGTGTCACAGGCTTCTAGCAGTGTCCCCACCTGTCTCAAGATGGCTGGCACAGATTTCCCTTTATTTAAAGGGGTCAGGTCATTTTTCATAAAACATTTACAAAACACATGTACACGGGGCATACCTGTAAGCAGGTGTGCAGTAGCTTCTGGGGGCTTCACAGGGCATCATGTTTTCCCATGCCCTCTGCATCCCTCATCTGCATCCATCACTGACCAGCCTCCACCCAGACTCCTCCTTCTCTCTGTCTCTGCACGTCCCTCCTCATATCCCTCAACCGTCAGTTTCAATACCCATTCCTCAGGCTCTGGCTGCATGTTAGAGTTACCTGAGTCCCTTCAATTAAACTACAGTCTCTGCAGGTGGCGCCCGGCACTAGCATTATGAAAGGCTCTTCAGATAATTCTAATCTGCTTTCAAACATGAGAACTTCTGACAGGAAAATTTAGGCTTCAGTTCTTTTCCAAGAAGGGCAAGAAGCTCCGCCACCAAGAATTAATCTCTATCTAACTTATAATTTTACTCCTCATATATAGCATAGCATGCAGCATATCTTGGAGATAATGTGTGTTTGATGAATAAATTATTCTGAAATGTGTTTACAACTTTGTCCTAAGCCTGGAAGCTATGATTTATATCCACTAAGCCAAATTGGCTAGAAAATTTGAAAAAACACATCCCAAGCATGTTTTCATCCAATTATAAAAATTTTAGATTTTGACATTCCCCATCACTATATTAAAATTCAAAATATTTCTCCCATTTTTATATACACTAATTGTAGAAAAAACAGAAAATACTTCCAATCAAAATAATCTAAATAACATCTGTGCTTATACCATCACTGCTAACCCTTTATGATCCCTCATTTACTATGCCCACACACTATTGCATATATTAAATTGAATCACACCTTATTCCTTCAGCAATATGTTGTGTAAAATCTTAGTCTCATTAAAAGTAACTTGGAGACAAGTCAGCTAAACATTAGGGAGGTTAAAACTTAAGTGTATAAGTCCCCTTGAAGAACACTGAGACCTTTCTAAAATTTGGCTACATTCTTATGTTCAATATGTGTGTGTGTTAGTCACTCAGCCATGTCTGACTCTTTGTAACATCATGGACTATAGCCCGCCAGGCTCCTCTGTCCATGGAATTCTCCAGGCAAGAATACAGGAGTGGATTGCCATACCCTTCTCCCGGGAATCTTCCTGACCCAGGGATCAAATCTGGGTTTCCTGCAATTCTCACAAATTCTTTACCATCTGAGCCAACAGTGTAGCCCATTCTGTATTCTCTTATTAGTCAAGTCGCTAAATGACATTTGTATTTGAAAAAATGAACCTTAGGTGACTGTGAAATAGGGAAAGTTACTCTCCAGTGACTATATATAGGGACAAAGAGAACATTATTAATAAAAATGAAAGCAATTTCTGAGGGCTTCAAATCTTAAACTCATAACATTATTTTGAACCTATGCTTGCTTTTTTATTTTGACAGAAGAAAATCACGATGACTAATGTTTATCAACCACTTTTTTGTTAGGCACTGTACTAAACAATTTATGTAAACTATTTTGCTTATTGCTCACCATAGAACCTTTAAATAGGTATTATATCCCCCGGTTAGGAATAAGGAAACTGAGGCTTAGACAGACTAACAGGTAGTGAGTGACAGAGCTGGGATTGAGGGATGAGAAGGGTCTCCCCCGACCACAGTGTTCTACTGCTAGTCTCAGTTCACTCATTGTGTTTGACTCTTTGCAACCCCATGGAACACGCCAGGCTTCCCTGTCCATTACCAACTCCCAGAGTTTGCCCAAACTCATGTCCATTGAGTCAGTGATGCCATTCAACCATTTCATCTCTGTCATCCCCTTCTCTCCCTGCCTTCAATCTTTCCCAGCATCAGGCTCTTTTCCAATGAGTCAGTTCTTCATATCAGGTGACCAAAGTATTGGAGATTCAGCTTCAGTATCAGCCCTTCCAATGAATAGTGTTGATTTCCTTTAGGATGGACTGGTTGGATCTCCTTGCAGTCCAAGGACTCTCAAGGGTCTTCTCCAGCACCACAGATCAAAAGCATAAATTCTTCAGCACTCAGCTTTCTTTACGGTCCAAGTCTCACATCCATACATGACCACTCGAAAAACCACAGTTTTGACTGTATGGACCTTTTTTGGCAAAGTGATGTCTCTGCTTTTTAATATGCTCTCTACGTTTGTCATAGTTTCCTTCCAAGGAGCAAGTGTCTTTCAATTTCACGGCTGCAATCACCATCTGCAGTGATAAGAAAATAAAGTTGTATCTAGCAACTGCTAGTCTAGCAGCACCTAATAAAATGTAGTACTTTGACAAATCTTGTTCTTAATTTTAAAAACCTGTGTTGATAATCTCCTTCCTTTTATTAAGTTACTCTATAATTTTACTGGAACTCGCCTTAAATTTATGGTTTAAAAATTGCTGTTTTCCATCTTGGGGAAATGAAGAATTTATCCACATCTAGTCCACAATATTTTTATTGTTTTTTTTTTTTTTTTCTAAAGATTCTCAGTGACAGTTCTTCAGCCCCATGGGTTAAGTTAGTCCTCCTCATAGACAGTGTATTAAAAAGCAGAGACATCACTTTGCTAACAAAGTTCCGTATAGTCAAAGCTATAGTTTTTTTTCCAGTAGTCATGTACAGATGTGTGAGTTGGACCATAAAGAAGGCTGAGCACCAAAGAATTGATGCTTTCAAACTGTGGTATCGGAGACGACGCTTGAGAGTCCCTTGGACAGCAAGGAAATCAAACCAGTCAATCCTAAAGGAAATCAATCCTGAATATTTATTGGAAGTACTGACGCTTAAGCTGAAACTCCAATACTTTGACCACTTAATGCAAAGAATTGACCCTTTGGAAAAGATCCTGATGCTGAGAAAGATCAAAGGCAGAAGGAGAGGGGACAACAGAGGATGAGATGGTTGGATAGCATCACTGAGTTAATGGACATGAATGTGAGCAAACTCCAGGAGATAGGGACAGGGAAGCCTGGCGTGCTGCAGTCCAAATACAACTGAACAACAACAAACATGCTTTCCAGCTCTACAGTCTGTTGCTGACCACATGCAGAATCAGAGGGGTCCACTTGAACAGTAGGACAGTACAGCTGATCCCTTAACTTTCCTAACAAACCCACTAACTAGTAAATATGCTGTGTCCAGAGCACATGGGTCTCTTTTCAATCAACAGCAGAAATTACCTCATTTCTCTCAATTTAGAGCCATTTCCTATATGCAGCTCCTGTCCAAAGCCTGACAAATAAAACTGATATTCAAGGCTGGTAGTTTATGAGACGTAAATAGTAATACATTTCCTAAGCTTTCTCCTACCTAGTCAAATCGCCAGAAAGCAGCATGCCTGAATTTTATTTCTCTGGCTTTCCATGCACCTCATTTTAGGGGTTATGACTCGAGTTATGCCTTCAGCCGGCATCATTTGTCCTATGAATGGTGACATGCCGAATGTCCACTACTGCTGAAGATACATCAGCATGTACTTTCATGTTTTTTCTATAAAGGCTGGTGTGGTCAATTCCTGCTGCAGTTCAGAGTCAGAAAAAGCCTGGTCTCTTCTAACATACAAATATGCTTCTTTTCTCTTTTGAGTAATGAAGACTGACTCCCTCTCCTTCCTCCCTACTCCCTTCCCTTCAGGAAGCTGGTAGCTAAATATTCTACTCACTTGCTGTAGCTTCTTATCTAGATTCACTGGTATAAGTACCTGCTTGTCTTTCTTCATTACCAACTCCATGCCTCCATCCTCTGCCTCTCCTTCTTTTTGTTTTGTCTTGGTAAGTTTAATAGATTTTTGCTGGATAGTAAAGACAGTATGGGCTTAAGAATCTTACTTCCTGGAATTCTTCAGAAACTAACAGCTTTGAGCTGTGTGAACTTGAGTGAGTTTCATAATATTGTCTATGCCTCCCTTTTTCATTTATAAAATGAGGATAATAAAAGCACCAGCCTCATATAGTTGTTATAAAAATAAAATAACGTGTAGTTCAAATGATGCTATTATTAATGCTTTCGCTCCCTTTAAAAAAATACTCAATGCATGATGCAGGATGTTTGGGGCTGGTGCACTGGGATGACCCAGAGGGATGGTTTGCAGAGGGAGTTGGGAGGGAGGTTCAGGATGGGGAACACGTGTACACCTGTGGTGGATTCATGTTGATATACGGCAAAACCAATACAATATTGTAAAGTAATTAGCCTCCAATTAAAATCAATAAATTTATATTTCAAAAAGAAAGAAAAAAATACTGGTTAAATACACAAACCATAAAATTTACTATCTTAACCATTTTTAAGTGTGCAGTTTAGTAGTGTAGTACATCCACATCATTGTGCAACCAATCTCCAGAACTCTTTACAGTTTGCAAGACTGAGATGCTTGATATACCCCAACAAAATCTCCATCTGCTCCAACACTTAACACCTGGCAGCCACCATTCTACTTTCTATCTCAATGAATTTGACTACCCTAAGTACCTCAGATAAGTGGAACCATACAGCATTTGTCTTTTGTGACTGGTTTATTTCACTTAGCATAATGTCCCAAGGTTAATTCATGTTGTAGCACATGTCAGGATTTTCTTCTTTTTTAAGGCTGAATATGGCAACCCACTCCAGGAATCCTGCCTGGAGAATCCCATGGACGGAGGAGCCTGATGGGCTATAGTCCATGGGGTTGCAAAGAGTCGGACACGACTGAGCAACTTAACTAACTAACTAATATCCCATTATATATATATACACAAATATTTATATATATATATACACACACACATATAATACCACATTTTGTTTATATGTTTATCCATTGATAGACACTTGGGTGCACAGGCCCTAGAATATCTAAAATTCTTTTTTTAAAGAAGAACAAAGTGGCAGAAATCACCCTACTTGGTTTCAAGACTTACATAGCTGCAGTATTCACAACTGTGAGGGATTAGAGGACAAAGAGACACTTCAGTCAGTGGAACAGAATAGAGAGCTCAAAATGTTAGATGTAAAACCACAGAACTCTTAGAAAAGGACACAGGAGAAAAGCCTAGGGACAAGGAATCTGGTGAAGAGTTCTTAGACTGGACGTCAAAAGTATAACTAATAAAATTAAAAAAGGATAAATAGGACCTCATCAAAATTGAAACCTTTGAGAAGGAAGGTATATATATACACATAGAGCCAATTCACTTCATTGTACAGCAGAAACTAACACACCATTGTAAAGCAACTGTACTCCAATAAAAAATTTAAAAATGAAAACTTTGACCCATGAGAGACTCTGTAAAAGGGATAAATAACAGAGTATAAACAGAAGGAAAGATTTACAAGCCACTTATTTGACAAAGAATTAGCATCTAGCACTCCAGTACTCTTGCTTAGAAAATTCCATGGATGGAGGAGCCTGATGGGCTACAGTCCATGGGGTTGCAAAGAGTTGGACACAACTGAACGACTTCACTTTGCTTTCACTTTATATAAAGTGTACCTTCTAAACTCAACAGCAAATAGGCCAAATAGTTCAATTAGAAAATGGATAAATATATTTTAAAAAACATTTCACTGAAGAAGACACTAGGATGGCAAATATGAGAAAATATTCAATATCATTTGCTATTAGAAGAATGCAAATTAAGACTCAATAAGATATCACTGAACACTTATTAAAACAGCTAAAATAAAAGTAATGAGACAACACCAAGGATGTGGAGAAACTGAAATTCTAATATGTAGATGTTGGAAAGTTAAAATGTACAACCATTCCAAAAAGTAGTTTGACAATTTCTTGTTGTTGCTCAGTCACTTAGTTGTGTCCAACTTTGCAACCATCATGGGAAGGCCTGGACTGTGCAGCACACCAGCCTTTCCTGTCCATCACCAACTCCAGGAGCTTGCTCAAACTCATGTCCATCAAGTCAGTGATGCCATCCAACTATCTCATCCTCTGTCATCCCCTTCTCTTCCTGCCTTCAGTCTTTCCCAGCATCAAAGTTTTTTCCAATGAGTCAGTTCTTTGCATCAGGTAGCCCAAGTATTGGAGCTTCAGCTTTAGCATCAGTCCTTCCAATGAATATTCAGGACTGATTTCCTTTAGGATTGACTGGTGTGATCTCCTTGCTGTCCAAGGGAGTCTCAAGAGTCTTCTCCAGCACCACAGTTTGAAGGCATCAATTCCTTGGGGCTCAGCCTTTTTTATTGTCCACCTTTCACATCTGTACATGACTACTGGAAAAACATAACTGACTAGAGGACCTTTGTCAGCAAGGTAATGTCTCTGCTTTTTAATATGCTGTCTAGGTTGTTCATAACTTTTCTTCCAAGGAGCAAGCATCTTAATTTCATGGCTACAGGCACTATCCGCAGTGATAATGGAGCCCAAGAAAATAAAGTCAGCCACTATTTCCACTGTTTCCCCATCTACTTACCATGGAGTGATGGGACCGGATGCCATGATCTTAGTTTTCTGAATGTTGTTTAGTTTTAAGCCAACTTTTTCACTCTCCTCTTTCACTTTCATTAAGAGGCTCTTTAGTTCTTCGTTTTTTGCCATATGGGTGTGTCATTTGCATATCTGAGGTTATTGATATTTCTCTCGGCAATCTTGATTCCAGCTTGTGATTCGTCCAGCCAGATATTTCATATGATGTACTCTGCACATAAGTTAAATAAGCAAGGTGACAATATACAGCCTTGATGTATTCCTTGGCAATTTCTTAAAAACCTAAATATACAAACCATAGACTGAACAAGCAAAGTGAAGAGAAGTGTTAGTCACTCAGTTGTGTATGACTCTTTGCAACCCCATGGACTGTAGCCCACCAGGCTCCTCTGTCCATGGAATTCTCCAGGCCAAAATACTGGAGTGGGTTGCCATTCCCTCTTCCAGGCAATTTTCCTGACCCAGGGATTGAACCTGGGTCTCCTGCATCGCATGCAAATTCTTTACCATTTGAGCCACCAGGAAAGCTCAGAATGGACAAGCAAACTTTTTGTCATTTCTCAAAGAAATGAAAACATACACACAAAAATCTGTACCTGGCTCTTCATAGCAGCTTTATTTGTGAAGTGAAGAAGTGAAGTGAAGTCGCTCAGTCGTGTCCAACTCTTTGCGACCCCATGGACTGTAGACTACCAGGCTCCTCTGTCCATGGGATTTTCCAGGCAATAGTCCAAAATATCTTATTATGGGTGACTGGTTAAACTGTGATATATCCTCAGCAGTAAAAATGCAACTACCGATACACCTAACAACTTGGATGAATTTTAAGACCATTATGCTGAGTGGGGAAAAAAATCGGTATCAAAAGATTATATACAGTATGATTGTTTATACAACCTGCCAAAATACAGAGCAGAAGAATAATTACTGATAATCAGGGGGAGTACTGGGTGTGACTGTAAAGGGATAGCTTTATGGAAATCTTTGTGGTGAGAGAAGAGTTTTCTGTCTTGGTTTTGGTGGTGGTTACAGGCATATACACTTGGTATAAAATGACACAGACCTACACACACAATGTATCACACACATATCAGATTCCTGGTTTTGTATTGTACTATAGTTGAACAAGATGTAATCAATTGGAGAAACGAGATGCAGGATACAGGAGACCTCTCTGTACTATCCGTGTAATTTCCTAGGAGCTTGTAATTATTTTTTAAGACAGGAGAATAATTAAAAATAAATCTCATTTTGCCTTGGCTGGCTGTAGCCCTATTACAAGAGGAGAAACAGTGAGACTGTGGAAAACCACAGTATTCAGTCTTATCCAGACGCAGGACCTGGAGCACCAGACAGGGTCTGCTTGCCAGAGACTGGGGAGCAGGGAGGAGTTTCCCACTCCCGCCGGGAGGGTGCGGAGGCGGGGTCCCCTAGCTGAACCTGGGAGTGAGCGGCGCGCAGCCGAGCTCCCGCCCCGCCCTCCGCCGCTCCGGAGCCGGTGCAGCGTCCTCACCGCGTGGCCGGGGGGTGAAAGGCGTGGGGACTGCCGCTCCGGCATTCCGCCTGGCCTCAGAGAAGAGCAGAACTTTGAACTAGGAACATTTTTGGTCAATGGGATAATCTCCCGCGCTTGGCTCTCGATTATGAGTTAAAGCCCTGCACTGTTTTCCCTCCCCCGAACCTCCCGAGGTGCTGGCGGGGAACTCTCCCGCGCGCCGGAGCGCAGGGCAGAGGCTGCCGAGGCCTCCAGGGGCGGGAGGCGGCCCCGGTCGTCCAGGAGCGCGCGCCCCGCTGCGCGGGAGTCCGTGCCCCGGAGCTGGATGGCGCTAGGGGCGCACGCAGCATGCAAGCGCTCAACATCACTCCGGAGCAGTTCTCCCGGCTGCTGCGGGACCACAACCTGACGCGGGAGCAGTTCATCTCGCTCTATGGGCTGAGGCCGCTCGTCTACACCCCAGAGCTGCCCGGGCGCGCCAAGCTGGCCTTCGTGCTCACCGGCGTGCTCATCTTCGCCCTGGCACTCTTTGGCAACGCGTTGGTGGTCTACGTAGTGACCTGCAGCAAGGCCATGCGGACTGTCACCAACATCTTCATCTGCTCCCTGGCGCTCAGCGACCTGCTCATCGCCTTCTTCTGCATCCCGGTCACTATGCTCCAGAACATCTCCGACAACTGGCTGGGGGGTGAGTTCTCTCCCTTTCCTTCTCCCTTAATCCCCAGCCTTCCAGGGAATCCCCCACCACAACACACACTCTGTGCTTTTGACTTTCTTACTTTTTTTTTTTTCCCCCTCTACCAAATGAATCCAGCGCCCTTTCTCGGAACTTTCTTACCTGCTCTCGCTTGGAGATAAGTTTTGGCTGCTTTTATTTCCGTTCCACCGTTGTTCTTCCTGTCGCTTAGAAACTCAAGTTAGGAAGCACTTAGGAGAGGCTCAGGGCAGTGGGGTGGGAAGTCACATCAGTTATTTCAGCTTCCTTTTCCATAGTTCCCTGGGTGGGTAAGAGCCCCTGGAGAAGGGAATGGAAACCCATTTCAATATTTTTGCCTGGAGAATTCCATGGACAGAGGAGCCATGGGGTCTCAAAGAGTCTGACAGGACTGAGCAACAAACACACACTTTCCATAATTATCAGAACTTTTGCTTATTTTTTTAAATAAAAGTGAGATACTTTCAAATAATAAAAGCCCCAACATCTCATTCCTCTAATCTCCAGCCTCACTCCCCAGTTTGCCTATACAGGTATTTGTAGTGCAAGTATATTTATGGACTTAAAACTTTAAAACAAACCTAATGCATTAGCAGAAAAAAAAAAAAATCTAGTCCTCTTAAAAAAAGAAAACATAGACAGAGTCATACTTGGAGAAGGAATACAGAAAGCATAGTCCCCCTGAAAGAGAAGAAATTAATTTCTCTTCCTTAGGAGAGCAGAAATGGAAGAGAACCATTTGGACCCATTGTTGAGAGTAGTATGTGGGGAAAAATAGACACCGAACTCCCCTCAAATGATCCAGACTTTCCAAAGACACATAGCTAGAGCATGTGTTTTTGTAATCCTAAATAGTAGTGAGTTGTATTTTTACCAAAGCTTATGGAGTGCCCTGAGGAGGAAGCATTGGTTGTACCTGTATTTTCATAGGTGGCTGTACTCTTGTGACCACATCAAAATTCTTAGAAAGTGGTTGGAAATACAGGGAGAACAGGGAGAAGCTCTGCTATTTCCACCCATTCCCGAGCTAATCCCTTTTATTCTTATGGTGGGTGTTTATTTCATCCTACTATTACCAACTTGAGATCCTCAATTTAAGTCTCTGGTATTGTTTTTTGCTTTTCATTAATTTGTACTGGATTTACTGTTAGTGAATCAGGATGCTAAAATCTTTGTTTCCCATTTCATCTATGATGTATGTATTTCTCCAAATGCATCAAACATTAGAGTACACTGCATTGGCTTAAAAGTGACACATAATGCAGTGTCATAAATTGATTTATGGATTACTGACTTTCTTATGCACTCTGATTTAAATCATTATACTTGGGTATTTTAAAGTTGCCCATTGTAACTAACTCCACAGCGTTAATGGAAAAACTTTTAACCGTCACATCTAGCTTTTTTTTTTTTTGAGACAAAGGCACAGGAGTTTTCATTTCTAAATGTTTGTGAGGACAGATTTGTGAAGCATGTTTGTATTGCTGAATGATGATAGCAACATTTATAAAGTTGAATGTAATTAAGCAAAGTGGGTTCCTACACTGGGAATCAGAAGACTTGGATTACTACTTTGGCATTAATGCAGGTTAATGCAACATGTCTGGACCTCAGTTCAATTAAGTATTAGGGATTCTAGAAGCTTGAAAGTGGAATGGGGCAAATCTTTAGCCCCTATCATTGGAGAATGATGCCTAGGGAAGAGTACCTAGTGGACTTTCCGTCCTGAGGATTTAGGTGGGCATTGCAGATTTTTTTGAACTTCCTGTTTTCCTAGTTCATGGTGAACATTTCTTTTTAACTTCAAAGGCTGAAAGAGTATACTACATTGCTTACATATATTTCAGAGTTAGTGTGAGGGTAAAGTGTATTATAAAAAGTGCTTTGAAAAAATTTACCATTCCATGAATATGTAAGAAATTAATTCTATGAAGAAGTGTTTAAAGATAATCTATGTTCATCTGGAACCAGATTTATAGAATAAATGTTCTTATAAATTGAATAAGCAACACCAAATTTTTTTAAAAAAGCTTGTAGGCCAGCTGGAGATAGTAATACAAGGAGAATTAACTTGTACTTCACAGGATAGGATAATAATGGCAAAACTCCCCTGATGAATTACAAAAAGAGAGTTAAAGGGAATGTAATCTAATAGTTGAAATCAGTTCACAGTTTTTTACTTTATAAAGTTGTTGAGGATCTCCTTTGTTGGCAAAGCATTTTACTATGAGAATACAAAAATGAATAAAGCCCACATGTGGCTCTATGGGCCTCAGAGAATAGGAAATAACCTAAGCTGGGCAAAAGGTAGGTATGGTAAGAGAGAATTTATTTAGCCCTGCAGCATGGAAAAGTCAGGAAGGTTTCATCAAGGCAAGAATCTTGAAGGGTAATTCAGACTGTTTTCAGAAAAAAAGGAAGGATGGAATGCATTTTAGGAACAGGGGTTCAAAGTGTGGAGAAAAGAAAGGAAGTGATGTAGTCCAAGAATACTATTTAAAGAAGGCATTTCAGAGAATCCAGAAATACAGATTTTTATGCTGTTGGCATTAATTCAGATTTGAAAAATAAAATGCAGTTGGGTGAAAGCAAACCTCTCTGTGGGTTTGGCCACATATCACCTGATGTGAAGAGCCGACTCATTGGAAAAGATCCTGATGCTGGGCAAGGTTGAGAGCAGGAGGAGAAGGGGGTGATAGAGGATGAGATGGTTGGATGGCGTCATTGACTCAATGGACATGAGTTTGAACAAACTCCGGATGATAGTGAAGGACAGTGAAGCCTGGTATGGGGAAGTCCATGGGCTTGCAAAAAGTCGGACACGACCAAGGTACTGAGCAACAACACGGGCCTCCAGTTTATGACTTCTCTACAAAGCCTCTCAGACATTTCTGAGAACAGAAGGGTTGGGAATGATTTGTGTTTCTTCTTTTAGTCTACTCTCTCCCTTGCTCGGGACCAAGAGCAACTTCTGAGTTAAAGCCTATGCTTTGATAAGATCCTCAAGTGATTCACGCACACATGAAAGTTTGAGAGATACCGCTTTAGGTAATGGTTCTCAGACCTGGCTTCACAGAGAATCTCCTGAGGGAGTGTGAAAGCTGAGCCAGGCCAGCCCCAGTCCAGACGGGTTGCATCTGACGCTCTGGAGTGCTAACTTAGAGCCACTGTGTGCATCTCTACCCACCTCCTTGCTGCAGGACATGATGTTGTTGCTTTGACCCTGGTCATGGCAAGAGTATTTGAACCATGGAAATTGTCAGCTATATATTTGTCCTTTAAAAAAACCCAGACACTTGTTTTCCAGCATACCCCTGAGCAGAGGTATTGAGTTTCCTTTTGCCCAGTGATGGCACATCCATGACAGCAGGAAAAAGTGTAGCCATAAACATTTAGTTTATTTATGAGATACAACTGATCCTCAGCATCTAGGTGTTGCCCAGCATTGTGGCAAGCTGATGTACAATCCTGTTCATATCCTGTGTCTTACCATCCTGATATCAACTGTCTTTGACCTGTCGATTGACTTGTTCCCAGGCTACTCCCCAGAACTGCTTCCTACACGGAATGAGGATTCTCTTCCCCCCCAAATAATAAATAACACTTGCTCCTGACTTTTCTTTGATCACTAATACAAGGATGGGGTTGTGTTATTACCATAGCAATTAACAGTTTAGTTCAGTTCAGTCGCTCAGTCATGTCCGACTCTTTGCGACCCCATGAATTGCAGCACGCCAGGCCTCCCTGTCCATCACCACCTCCCGGAGTTCACTCAGACTCACGTCCATCGAGTCAGTGATGCCATTCAGCCATCTTATCCTCTGTCGTCCCCTTCTGCTCCTGCCCCCAATCCCTCCCAGCATCAGAGTCTTTTCCAATGAGTCAACTCTTTGCATGAGGTGGCCAAAGTACTGGAGTTTCAGCTTCAGCATCATTCCTTCCAAAGAAATCCCAGGGCTGATCTCCTTCAGAATGGACTGGCTGGATCTCCTTGCAGTCCAAGGGACTCGCAAGAGTCTTCTCCAACACCACAGTTCACAAGCACCAATTCTTCAGTGCTCAGCCTTCTTCACAGTCCAACTCTCACATCCATACATGACCACAGGAAAAACCATAGCCTTGACTAGACGGACCTTAGTCGGCAAAGTAATGTCTCTGCTTTTGAATATACTGTCTAGGTTGATCATAACTTTTCTTCCAAGGAGCAATTAACAGTAGGGCCTTGAAAGTTCTGTCTCTGATCTACTCTGATTTATTTGGTCAGATTCCAGCAGTGAGCTTGCCCACTGTGTTCTTGGGTCCAGGGAATTTACCTATCCTTATCTGTAGCCTACTTTTCTTCATTTTGTCTCTTTCCTCCTCCTCCTTTTATCTTTCTTTACAATATCTACATGTGCCTCCGCATTCACTGACTGAACATGTTCAAATTTTTTTCCAGCTAAAATCAGTGTAATAAATTGGGCTTCTGAGTAATGCTCTGGGACACTTTGCTCTCTTCTCTAGCTTTCCCATAAACTTCTCTTTTCCTTCTATCTTTGTTGCCTTTATGTCTCTGTCTCTTTCTTTATGCTTTCCCTTTGAATGATTCTCACTTACCCTTATTTTTTTGGGTGCATATCCACTGAAGCCTAGTATGCAGTCTTTTTTTCTTTCCTCATTCATTTCTACACTGGGGCTATGGCCAGGACTCTTCCTTACTTTCCTGATGATTCTGAAATCAATATCTAATCATTATCTTAGGCCATAGTTCCTCACTCAATTTGAAGGCATTTACACATGAGTATTCTTTGAGCCCCTTTTTTGGGGAGGGGGAGCATGAATACTGGAGTGGGTTGCCATTCCCTTCACTAGGAGATCTTCCCGACCCAGGGATTGAACCCGGGTCTCCCGCATTGTAGGCAGATGCTTTACCATCTGAGCCACCAAGGAAGTCAAGTCATCTATTTCTGCTTTATTGACTATACCAAAGCCTTTGACGGTGTGGATTACAATGCTGCTGCTGCTGCTAAGTCACTTCAGTCGTGTCCAACTCTGTGTGACCCCATAGACGGCAACCCACCAGGCTCCCCCATCTCTGGGATTCTCCAGGCAAGAACACTGGAGTGGGTTGCCATTTCCTTCTTCAATGCATGAAAGGGAAAAGTGAAAGTGAAGTCGCTCAGCCATGTCCGACTCTTAGCAACCCCATGGACCACAGCCTATCAGGCTCCTCCATCCATGGGATTCTCTCTGCAAACTCCTGACAACCACGAATCTTTTTATTGTCTCCACAGTTTTGCCTTTCCCATACAGTCGTAATCTTTTTCTTTCTCCTTGAAATGAGAGGTTCAGACCCTTTATGAGACCACTCCTGGCCCACCCAGGCATGGACTAGACAGGCTCCAGGTGGCAAGCTCCCCCACTACATGCTGCGGCTTTCCTTCTAATACTGGCCCTGCCCAGCAGCCACATGGATTACAATAAACTGTGGAAAATTCTGGAAGAGATGAGAATACCAGACCACCTGACCTGCCTCTTGAGAAACCTATATGCAGGTCAGGAAGCAACAGTTAGAACTGGGCATGGAACAACAGACTGGTTCCAAATAGGAAAAGGAGTACGTCAAGGCTGTATATTGTCACCCTGCTTATTTAACTTCTATGCAGAGTGCATCATGAGAAACGCTGGGCTGGAAGAAGCACAAGCTGGAATCAAGATTGCCGGGAAAAATATCAATAACCTTCACCTCATGTGAAGAGTTGACTCATTGGAAAGACTCTGATGCTGGGAAGGATTGGGGGCAGGAGGAGAAGGGGACAACAGAGGATGAGATGGCTGGATGGCATCACAGACTCAATGGACGTGAGTCTGAGTGAACTCTGGGAGTCGGTGACGGACAGGAAGGCCTGCAATTCATGCGGTCGAAAAGAGTCAGACACAATTGAGCAACTGAACTGAACTGGACTGACACATGAATATCTTATCAGCCTCCAACATTCTCTCACCCTACTTTGTCCCTCTGCCCAGGGTCTAAGTTATTATTAATAGTACTATGAGTCATTCTTGTATTCAGCATTTCCTAGGTATCTGCTCTGTTTATTAGGGTATTGTAGGTGTTGAGAAAGCTGTGCCCTGGTGGAATAGCCAGGTTTCAGTTAGAGCGAGAAGGGGAAGGAAGCATTCAAAGAAAAGGTGGAGAATGCAGAGGATTTCGTTGATGTCCGGGTTCCAGAGTGCATAGTGGAGAAAGCACAGTGCAAGTGTTGGGCAGCAGGGGCTTGAGTAAAGTTGGGATGAACCTGGATTGGGACCAGGAGCGAGGGATGGTCAAAGAGAATGGGCTTCACAGTGACTGAGGTATATGTGAACTTGAGGCCCAAGGGGTTATTTTATTTATTTATTTGGCTGCACCATGCCTTAGTTGAGACAGGCAAAATCTCTGGTTTTTATTGGAGGTAGAAAGTCAGTTCTAATTCTAGGCTTCTTTATGGCTCTCAGCATTAATAAGGTGAGGTGGGGAGTGTTTGGGGAGAGGATGGAGTGGTCCCTTGTTGGCAGGGCTCTGTGCCCACTTTAATCCTGCTGTGCTTGTAGTCACAGCCAGGGGCAAGGATGGTCTCCCTGGGTGTACAGAGAGCTCCGTGTCTCTCCCTGCAATCCTGCTTAGGGCAATGAAAAGAATTTTCTAATGGTTTTTAGAAAATTGAGTAAAAGCTCTTCCAAAAAAAGGAATTCCAAAAATATCCTAGGTGATGGCTGCATCAGTGAGGGAAGCGTATATCCTTGTCTACACTTGAGGACTTCCAGCTTGGGTGATAAAATGTAAAACGTCAGAATTCCTCTTAGAGCAGTGGCTCTCAGTCTTGGAAAAACACACGAATCACCTGGGAAGTTTTGAAAACGATGCCTGATTCTTTTCCTCTAGAGATTCTGATTTAATTGATCCCTGAATATCAGTGTGATCCCAGGGTATCTGATTCTCAAGTTTCCTGATAGAAAATATTGTAATTTATAACCAAGGTTGAGAACCACTGATGTAGGATAAATGCACCAACACTTGGACTGTTTTAAAGGTGAAAAGAAAGAATGTATGTAAAGTGCTTAAATAGCATGATATCAGTCACATGTACCAGTGTAATATATTGTAGCTATTATATTTTTTTAAATAGTAGTTGGAGTCAGAATGCTCAGAAAATACAGAAGGAAGTTGCATAAAATTGAGTCCAACATGGAACTCCGAGGCAATTCTTTTATTGTACACAGCCAATTTCATCTATACTGATGCCCTTAACTTTTTTGGGAGTCTTTCCCAATGGATTTGAAAAGAAGTAAAAAATGATTAAAAAAAAAAAAAATGTTGGGATCTAAGCTATGCAAAAGTTAGAAGAAGTTTTCTCTTATCTGGAGAATAGAACTCTAATACTAAACTAGCACGTCCAAGCCATAGTGGCTGGTGGAGGTGGGTGACTTGTGACAGATGAGGTAAAGCTCTCAAGCTTCATCAGAACAACTCCCTTCTTTCTTTTTAATAAATAGCATTTTGCATATGATTTCATATGAAAAAGAACAGTTTTACTGAAAGGAGGACCGGAGGGAGGAAGGGAGGAAAAGAAAGAGCCCTCACTGAATACAGCATGACAAATTTAGGTGAATTTTTAGAGATTTTGAGCTGATGAATTGTGAAGTGGGCTATTTAAAAAAGTTGTGAAAATTTTATTTGATGATAAGATCTTAATTCTTTGGGCCAGTTCAGGACAGAGAGATTAGATTGAACTTCTTCAGGTTTATATTATTGTTTTTTTATTGACTGATTAGTGGTTAGAAAATACCACTTGTACTTATTATAATAATTTGTTCTAGAACAGCTCAGAAACTTCAGAGTCCCAGGGGAAATTTAAATATGGTGAAATTGATGTAAAATCAGCAGTATTATGGGCCTTTAAAAAATCTTTTCAGAGGGATGATGAAAGTTATTGATGAAGAATAGTCTCATTAAAGTATAAAAGAAATAAATCAAAGGGAGACCCAATAGCAACAGCAGTTTGGAAATAAAAAGTTGTGCCATGGGGCTGGCCTCTGGGTGATCTTTCCCGGAATCAGTTATGTGCACACTTTGAGAAGGAAAGATGCCAGGGGTCAGAAAATCACTAAATTTTCTCAGATGGTTAGATTGGCAGTAACAGCAATGGGATTTGTATAAAATATTCTCTCTACTTAAGACAAAAACATTTTACAGTTAAAATAAGGAAAGGATTTAACAATCAGAAAGTTTGAAAAACTTTATTGTTCACATAGAATAAAAAGAATCTACTTATAATTTGCTTTTCTGGAACATAGCTCAGCATGTTCTTTGACAAGTGGTTGGTTTATTAGGATTCTTGTTTGCAAGTAGCTATGGTTTTTCCAGTGGTCATGTATGGATGTGAGAGTTGAACTGTGAAAAAAGCTGAGCACCGAAGAATTGATGCTTTTGAACTGTGGTGTTGGAGAAGACTCTTGAGAGTCCCTTGGACTGCCAGGAGATCCAACCAGTCCATTCTGAAGGAGATCAGCCCTGGGATTTCTTTGGAAGGAATGATGCTAAAGCTGCAACTCCAGTACTTTGGCCACCTCACGCGAAGAGTTGACTCATTGGAAAAGACTCTGATGCTGGGAGGGATTGGGGGCAGGAGAAGTTGGGGACGACCGAGGATGAGATGGCTGGATGGCATCACGGACTCGATGGACGTGAGTCTGAGTGAACTCCAGGAGTTGGTGATGGACAGGGAGGCCTGGAGTGATGTGATTCATGGGGTCGCAAAGAGTTGGACACGACTGAGCAACTTTAGCAGCAGCAGCAGCACACTGTAGTGTGGGCATCCCAGGTGGCACAGTGGTAAGGAGTCCACCTGCCAGTGCAGGAGATGCAAGAGACACGGTTTCAATCCCTGGGTCAGGAAGATCACCTGGAGAAGGAAGTGGCAACCCTCTCCAGTACTCTTGCCTGGAAAATTCCACAGACAGAGGAACCTGCCGGGCTACAGTCCATGGGGTCACAAAGAGTGAGACACAACTGAGCGACTGAGCGCCACACCACACAGACACTATGGTGTATACAGAAGTCAAAATATAGTGTACACATGAATTTGATATAATGATATAAGCCAACATCTTCAATACATTCTTTAAAATGTTAGGTGCATTTGTGTGTAGAATGGTTTTATAATCAATAAGGATGATAGAATTAAAACGCTGTATGTACCATGTTACTAATATCTCAGATACATATGATAATGTATTTAAACAAAACAACTACAGATAATCTGGCCCATTGATATTTTTGTTATTAAAATCTTGAAGATATTCACTTCCACATGCAGACTATTATAAAAATTCAAACTAATCATTTGTATTCAGAAAATAAAAGAGTGCTTGATTTCTTTTGTCTCAGAAGCAATAATATTTAATATATCCCTAGAGGAGAATTACGGAGAAGGCAATGGCACCCCACTCCAGTACTCTTGCCTGGAAAATCCCATGGACGGAGGAGCCTGGTGGGCTGCAGTCCATGGGGTCGCTGAGTCGGACACGACTGAGCGACTTCACTTTCACTTCTCACTTTCATGCATTGGAGAAGGAAATGGCAACCCACTCCAGTGTTCTTGCCTGGAGAATCCCAGGGACGGGGGAGCCTGGTGGGCTACCGTCTATGGGGTCACACAGAGTCGGACACGACTGAAGTGACTTAGCAGCAGCAG
>SJYT01042091.1:91288-124150 GCA_006410635.1 Cephalophus harveyi
TGAGCACCGAAGAATTGATGCTTTTGAACTGTGGTGTTGGAGAAGACTCTTGAGAGTCCCTTGGACTGCCAGGAGATCCAACCAGTCCATTCTGAAGGAGATCAGCCCTGGGATTTCTTTGGAAGGAATGATGCTAAAGCTGCAACTCCAGTACTTTGGCCACCTCACGCGAAGAGTTGACTCATTGGAAAAGACTCTGATGCTGGGAGGGATTGGGGGCAGGAGAAGTTGGGGACGACCGAGGATGAGATGGCTGGATGGCATCACGGACTCGATGGACGTGAGTCTGAGTGAACTCCAGGAGTTGGTGATGGACAGGGAGGCCTGGAGTGATGTGATTCATGGGGTCGCAAAGAGTCGGACACGACTGAGCGACTTAGCAGCAGCAGCAGCACACTGTAGTGTGGGCATCCCAGGTGGCACAGTGGTAAGGAGTCCACCTGCCAGTGCAGGAGATGCAAGAGACACGGTTTCAATCCCTGGGTCAGGAAGATCACCTGGAGAAGGAAGTGGCAGCCCTCTCCAGTACTCTTGCCTGGAAAATTCCACAGACAGAGGAACCTGCTGGGCTACAGTCCATGGGGTCACAAAGAGTGAGACACAACTGAGCGACTGAGCGCCACACCACACAGACACTATGGTGTATACAGAAGTCAAAATATAGTGTACACATGAATTTGATATAATGATATAAGCCAACATCTTCAATACATTCTTTAAAATGTTAGGTGCATTTGTGTGTAGAATGGTTTTATAATCAATAAGGATGATAGAATTAAAACGCTGTATGTACCATGTTACTAATATCTCAGATACATATGATAATGTATTTAAACAAAACAACTACAGATAATCTGGCCCATTGATATTTTTGTTATTAAAATCTTGAAGATATTCACTTCCACATGCAGACTATTATAAAAATTCAAACTAATCATTTGTATTCAGAAAATAAAAGAGTGCTTGATTTCTTTTGTCTCAGAAGCAATAATATTTAATATATCCCTAGAGGAGAATTACGGAGAAGGCAATGGCACCCCACTCCAGTACTCTTGCCTGGAAAATCCCATGGACGGAGGAGCCTGGTGGGCTGCAGTCCATGGGGTCGCTGAGTCGGACACGACTGAGCGACTTCACTTTCACTTCTCACTTTCATGCATTGGAGAAGGAAATGGCAACCCACTCCAGTGTTCTTGCCTGGAGAATCCCAGGGACGGGGGAGCCTGGTGGGCTACCGTCTATGGGGTCACACAGAGTCGGACACGACTGAAGTGACTTAGCAGCAGCAGAGGAGAATTAAGCAGTAAAAAATGTGTTGGGGCTGGTACAGATTTTTGTAATTCCTTGCAAGGCTCATGCCTCTTTCCAGGCCACTCCAGGCTGTGGGCACAGTGTTGCCATGCCCGTGTCAGTGCCAAGCTGTCCCACTGAATTGTGCCCCCTCTTATAATTCAGAGTCTTAAGGTCCCTCAACTCCTCTGTGCCACCGTCCCCATCCCAGCCCAACTGAACCTCCCTTGATTATGAATCTGTGCTGCCGGTTACCTTGTGAACATCCCTGCTGCCCAGCTGATGGCATGAAAAGGCACATCAGGCACCTCAACTTGACAGGAACATGACCAGAGGCATGGCCGTGGTGAAGCAATGACATCAGTTTCATGACTGCTGTCCTTTACTCTCTCTTGCTGGCATGTGAGATTTGCTGGGATCTGGGCAATTCTGGGGCTTCCCAGGTAACACTAGTGGTAAAGAACCCACCTGCCAATGCAGGAGATATAAGAGATGCAGGTTTAATTCCTGGGTCAGGAAAATCCCCTGAAGGAGGGCATGGCAGCCCACTCCAGTATTCTTGCCTAGAGCATCCCATGGACAGAGAAGCGTGGTGGGCTACAGTCTCTAGGGTCTCAAAGAGTCGGACATGAGTGAAGCAACTTAACACAGCAATTCTGGATGCGAGAATCTCATCGGCTCTGTAGAGAAGAGAGAATATTACTGAAATGAATCCCAAACTCTTAATATAGAGCTTTCTATGTGCAAGTCTATTATTATCCCCATTTTACATGGGAGAAAATGAAGGGACAAAGAGTTGGTGCTATGTATCATTTATCTGTTCTGCATAACTACTCACACTGGTGGATTAACAAACACTCTGTTTATTTGCTCATGATTCAGTGGGTTGGTATTTGTAGCCTGGCAATTTTTTGCTAGTCTCACCTGGGCTTTCCAGGTAGCACTAGCGGTAAATAATCCTCTTGCCAATGCAGGAAATGCAAGAGATGGGTTTGATCCCTGGGTGGGGAAGATCCCCTGGAGTAGGAAATGGCAACCCACTCCATTATTCTGGCCTGGGAAATCCCATGGACAGAAAAGCATGGTGGGCTACAGTCCATGGGGTCATAGTGTCAGATACGACTTAGTGACTGAGCACACACCTGGGGTCACTCATAAGACTCCAGTCCTCCAGTAGCCTAATGGAGGCTCACTGTCTAGATGGCCTCAGTGGAGACAGGTCATCTCTGGCCATGCAGTTTCCTTTTCCAGTAGGATAACCCAGAATTCCTTGTGCAGAAGCATCACATTTTAGGAGAGTGAGAGCAGAAGCTTGAAGACTCCTTGAGACCAGGACTGGAAGTTGTGCAGCTGTCACTTCTATGATGAAGCAAGTCACAGCACCAGCCTAGATTCAAAGAATGGAGAAATAGAGATCTCTCAACTTGATGAGGGAAGTGGCATAGTCACATTGCTAAGGGAGGGTGCAGGGAGTTGCAGAGAGTCATGGAAGAAATCTGTAACCTATTTTTTTTTTTTTTTTTTTTTTTACAATTTGTTATCATCACGTTAAATAAATTGCCCAAACTCATATAGGTAGAAACTGATGGTTCCAGGATCTGAAGGTATCGGCTTCAGCGTTGGGGTTTTAACATAGTGGCTATACTGGAAGAGGCACAGTTTCTACAATGCATTATTCTTCATCATCTACTTCTGCACCATTTACCTATGGTATTGGCCTACACAGTTTGACCCCTAGATGTCAGATACTGTTTTGGGACCTGGAGGACACATTTCCTGAAATGAAACAATTGCCATCATCTTTTCCTCAGAAACCTTGATGAGAAGTTGTTGTTCAGTTCTCAATCGTGTCCCGCTCTTTGTGACCCCATGGACTGCAGCATGCCAGGCTTCCCTGTCCCTTACCATCCCCTGGAGCTTGCTCAAACTCATGTTCATGAAAACTCATGCTCAAACTCCTGCAAAATGACTCTCAGTAGCTCTTCCCGCCAGTCCACTAATAATTGGACTACTAATACACACACAGAGTCCATACTAATTGAGAGACAGAAGGAATTGTCAGGTTAATCTACAGATGAAACCCCATGCTTGGCTTTTTAAAACTTTCCCTTTCCTGTAATATCCACAGATAATAAAGGACTTCTTTTTATGAGGAGGAATTTTATTGGATCAAACTGTAGTCTTAGTATCAATATGAAACTGATCTAAGCAGGGATTGTCTTAAGTGGACTCTGACAAAGAAATAGTAGTAAATTCATTTTAAGAGAAGAGTTTTACTTTCTTTGCAAGAACAGTGGTGGAGGCTTAGAAATTAGCACTGATCTAGTGCTTAAAGCAAAGTAAGTGAGACTTAATGAAATAAAATAACACTTTGAGTAAGATGTAGATCCTGTTGAAAATTTCACATTACCTATAAATAGAATCATTAGGTTTAAAATGTAGATCTTCACACTGTGTCTGCAGGATGCTAAAACAGCTAGTAAATTCAGCCAGCACATTATTCAGATTAGATTTTCAGTGTTGGAGAAACAACATATCTAAACTTTATGACTTTGAAGACACAATTTATTTGAGTATATATATATATATATATATATATATATGTCTAAGCCCTGGTGGCTTAGACGGTAAAGCATCTGCCTGCAATGCGGGAGACCCAGGTTCGATCCCTGGGTTGGGAAGATCTCCTGAAGAAGGAAATGGCAACCCACTCCAGTACTCTTGCCTGGAAAATTCCGTGGACAGAGGAGCCTTGTAGGCTACAGTCCATGGGGTTGCAAAGAGTCGGATACGACTGAGCGACTTCACTTCTTCTGTGTATATATATATATATATATATATAGGCTTCCCAGGTGGTTCTAGTGGTCAAGAACCCAGCTGTCAATGCAAGAGACATAAGAGACACAGATTCCATACCTGCATCAGGAAGATCCCCTGGAGGAGGCCATGGCGACCCACTATGCCTAGAGAATCCCATGAGCAGAGGAGCCAGGTATGGGCTACAGTCCATAGTGTCGCAAGAGTCAGACATGACTGAAGTGACTTAGCAAGCATACATACGTGTGTGTGTGTGTGTGTGTGTGTGTGTGTGTGTGTGTGTGTATTTGGTGTCTTTCACTAGAATGGGCTCCCCTGGTGGTTCAGACAGTGAGGAATCCACCTACAATGCAGGAGACCTGGATTCGATCCCTGGATCCAGAAGATCCCCTGGAGAAGGGCATGACAACCCACTCCAGTATTCTTTCCTGGAGAATTCTGTGCACAGTGGAACCTGGCAGGCTATAGTCCATGGGGTCGCAAAGAATCAGACACTACTGAGCGACTAATGCTTTCACTAGAATGTAAGTTACATAAGGTCAAAGATTTCATCTGTCTTGTTTATCCAGCACTTAGTTTGTTGCCCAGCAATAGAAGATTCTTGATATCATGTAAGAGGTTATCAATAAATATTTTTAATGAATTTATATAATCTTACCTATCATTGCACTTATGTTTGAGGCTTTTAAGGAATAAGTTGTATTTATTTTTGTGATGTGCAGAAGAATGAGATTGCTTTGACTTTTGGTTTTTCGGTCGCAATGAGCAAAGATTCAGTTTACCTCAAATAATTGGAGTTTTGTTGAGGCTGTTTTTCAGCAATAAAGGAAAAGGACTTCTGTGTTGAATTTAAGGATGGTGACAGGTAGATCTCATGGAAACTGAAGTTGGACCCAAAGAGGCAGCTGTGTGGAACACACCATGAGAAGTCATGAATCTCCAGAGCTTAGCCACGAATGTGACTTTGCTTCCATTCAGCAATTGAAAGCCCTGCTGTTTCAATCTGATTGCTTTTTACTACCACAATGTTTAATCTTTGGTTTATTAAGTCTTTCTACTGTCTCATATCTTCTGCCTTCTGCTTTACTCTTGGTAGCCTGAATAAATCCTAGTGTTCTAGGTAGCCCAGGCTAGGTACTGCATCACATTCTAAGAAACATAGTCTAGTAACCAACACTCATGTAAAATAATTTAAAATTTTACTTGTATACTTCAAAAAATTTTTAAGGTTTTAGCTCACTTTTCACAAGATTATTTCTTAAAACACCTTTCTTCTCTTCCACTCAGGTGTTTTCTGTCACAATTTGTCATGTCCCACAAGACTCTTCTCAATCTGCAAGTCTCAGGTGTCTTTTCAGGCGATCTGTACTTCAGACACGATGCTGCCATGTTGTATTAATGCAAAGCCCTCCCACTGACTCTTGCCCTCCCCCTTGGTAATCCTGGACCTCTAGACTCCTCAACTCCTTTGTGCTACACTCCCCATCCTTCCCCAAGAGAAGCTCCCTTGATTACGTTCCAGTTATCTTGAATATATTCCAGTTATCTTGAGTATGTTCCACTTATACTGTGGACATTCTTGCTCTTTAGGTCCTTTCCTTTCTCCATCCTGGTCAGTCTTTTCTCTTTTTTCTTTCTTCACTGTTCGCTTATTCCTGTTCTTTTTTTTTTTTTTTTCTCTCTCTCTCTCCACCTGTTCCTTTTCCTCTGTCCCTTTCCTTCTCCCATTTCCTCTCTCTCTCCTTTAAATTTCAGTCTTATTCATACAAATACCCCATCCTAGTATCTACCCTCCCCCCCACTTATCCCACACAATCTGGTTAATAAAATGGCCCCTAGAGAAAATATCTAGCAAATATTTTCCTTAGTTAAGGAGTGAAGTGTTGAAGAGAGAAAAAAGCTAGGAAAACTCATCCTATTCTATTTATTCATCTTTAGGTTTTCTATTTCCTCAAAACCCTGTGGTCTCCACTCTTGCTTATGTCTTTTCTGTGTATCTTCTGGCTTCATTTGACACTGTATCTTTATTTAATTTACTAGGTCTCAGCCCAAAGAGAAGCTTTGATTTGGGGCACAATATGCTTTGACTTTGGGCCCAATATCCAGTCGGCAAAGGGCTGTGGGAGAAGGGGCAAGGTCATGAGATTCACACAGGGCATCTCCTTCAGCAGACTTGGAGAGAAAGGGTAGCGCCGTGCTGTGGCAAGATTGACACATGAAGCGGGATGTAGTTTGGGCTCCTTCCTTGGGAAATTCCTGGAGGCTGCAAATACACTAGGCTTGTGCGGACTTCAAAGAGGGTAATTGACTAATTTGTTTCCTTTAAATTTATCTATGAAATTCTCAAGTCTTTGGAAGAACTGTTCTCTGTGATAATTTGCAGAGTTATTTCAATAATTATGATGGGAATTTCATGGGATAAATATAAACCTTGGTGAGTTATCTAAATTGGATTTGCTTTTTATCCTTGACAGACGTCTCTTTAAATAGTCTTTATTGTAGTAAACATTCCAGAGAAAGACTTTCTCTTTAGTTAAAGCATCTCTATATATATTCCCCATTTTTTCTCTCCTTGGAAAAATGTATATAGTAAAAAAACAAAACAAAACAAAAAATCTTTAATCAAGGAAAGGAATTGGGGGAAAACTACACCTGCATTTTTCTATTATTGTCAAAAACTCTTGACTTATAGATGTTACTGACACATGGGAAGCTGACTCTATGAGACTGGGATTTGACTATCTTCCATTAAAAACGTGAAGGAAATCTAACAGGAAAAAAAAAAGTTAAGTTAGAGGAATATGAGCCAAAATAGTATAGTGAGCTGTTTGGGTTCCATGTGACTTTTATGTATCTTTTCAAGATGTTTCAGTTCTATGTAGCAGCAATGTAGAGAATTGACAACAACTGAAGTTTCTGATAGAAGATATCTTATTCTGGGAAGAATAATACTGGTTCCTTTTAATTTGAAATTCTGTGGAGGGAGGAAGGGCTGCTGTTTGGCTGAAACAGTTCCTCCAGCACAAGTCATTAGGTCAAGTGGTCATAGGACCTGCTTGTGGCCCAGTTACCTTGGTAACACAAATATTTGAAATGGGAAGTAATACTACATAGGATCAAAAGAGAACGTCTTCAATAAACTGTGCACTTTTCATGAATGCTTCACACATGATGATCCCATAGTCTTACAAAAACTGTTGCATTAGAAACGCTAGTATTTCAGGTCAGTAATGCCAATGCGAGGCTTTTGTAGTTGTAATTTTGTTTCTCAAACTGGCCACTTTTAAAATGTAGACATTAAATATAGATGTCTGCAAAAAATAATAAAATAAAAATTGTGTGCTCTTCTTGCTATTTGGGCTTAAATAATGCTTTCCTTGCTTGTTGGGCTTAAAGCTCAACATTAAAAAAACTAAGATCATGGCATCTGGTCCCATCACTTCATGACAAATAGATGGGGAAACAGTGGAAACAGTGACAGATTTTATTTTGGGGGGCTCCAAAATCACTGCAGATGGTGACTGCAGCCATGAAATTAAAAGACTGTTACTCCTTGGAAGAAAAGATATGACCAACCTTGACAGCATACTAAAAAGCAGAGACATTACTTTGCCAACAAAGGTCTGTATAGTCAAGGCTATGCTTTTTTCCAGTAGTCATATATGGATGTGAAAGGTTGGACCATAAGGAAAGCTGAGTGCCAAAGGATTGATGCTTTTGAACTGTGGTGTTGGAGAAGACTCTTGAGAGTGCCTTGGACTGCAAGGAGATCCAGCCAGTCCATCCTAAAGGAAATCAGTCCTGAATATTCATTGGAAGGACTGATGGTGAAGCTGAAGCTCCAATGCTTTGGCCACCTGATGTGAAGACCTGACTCATTTGAAAAGACCCTGATGCTGGGGAAGATTGAGGGCAGGAGAAGGGGATGACAGAGGATGAGATGGTTGGATGGCATCACCGACTCAGTAGACATGAGTTTGGGTAAACTCCAGGAGTTGGTGATGGACAGGCATGCCTGGTGTGCTGCAGTCCATGGGGTCACAAACAGTCGGACATGATTGAGTGACTGAACTGGACTGAACTTTCTATTTAGAGTCTGGGCAATAGACCTGTAGCATTGTATCACCTGGAATCTTCTTAGAAATGCAGTCTCAGATTCTGTTCCAGACCTAGTGAATCAGAATGTGCTTTTTAACAAGATCCAAATTCACAAGGAAGTTTGAGACCCATAGGTCTCACATACTCTATTGATCTCTAATACACCATTGATCTCTAATACACCATTCCTGTGTTCCATTTTGGGACAGATTATTTTCCCCGGTGGTAATAAGCACCACTAAGCATTTTTCATTAGCAAATAGACAGGCTAAATATTTCTCTTTGATTGTCTATTATACCACAGAAGCAGATACTACAGTAACCAAGACTTATGCTTTTACAGTGCATTTTTCCAAGTCATCATTATACCAAGTTTGTGTGGAATTTAATACACAATCAGTTTTATTTGTCTGTCTGATTTGTTGATGGCCAAAATCCAGCTGAAGCAAATTAAATGGGGGAAAATTTCCTCAAAGTAAATAAACTTTTATGAAACTGTTCACTCTAGTTTCCAGAAATTATAATTTTCCTTAGTAAATCTCTAGGTTTTTGAGTGCTTTTTCACCTTTCTGTAGCCTAAACCTGCATTTGCAGAGTGAAATCTGTGGAATATTATTGTCAAAGCACATTATTTGAATATACTTTTATATAATTTTTCCTTGGTTCATTTGTTCATTCACTTACTGATTCACCTAATATTTTTGAATCCCTGGTTTATGTTAGTCATACTGAACTCAAATACAAGGGTGAACAGTACACAATTTGTGTTGTGTAAGATTTTGAGGAAAGAGCAATTTTCCTGGTAAATGTGAGTAGTCTGTATTCTTGAAATTTAGCATGCAAAGAGAAAGTGGTGAGAGATGAAGCTGGAGAGGAAAAGAAAACCATGAAGAGCCTTCTAGTGCTATATGAAGGAGTCTGAACTTTATTCTGAAGCAGAGACATCACTATTCTGGAGCAGTGAATTTCAAACTAGAAACCTGTTAATTAGTCATTTGTGCATCAGGATCAGCAATTTTTGGAAAAAGCTGAAATAGAATAGAGAATTTCAAAGAACATTTACATAGTAAAATTTTGGTTGTTTGTGTATGTATAAGTATAATCATATATGTATACACACATGTAGTAAGAAATTAAATTTCACGTCTGTGTGACTAATGTAAAGATATTTCCTATTGTAGGTCATGGTCAAAACTGCTACTGTAAAGGAGATCAAGTTAGAGCAAGTACAGTTGCCCACAAGCAAACCAAACCCATCAGAACTCAGCAGTGCCATGGTTATGTTCCATCGCTGCACGTGGCCATACTCTGTCAGCCAACTCTCAGAACTGAATTATTAAACTGGAGAAATTGATGATGCAATTTCTATGAAACACAGTTAAATTTTAAAAATTGATTTGGGTTGCTAATAAAGTAGAAGTTTGTATTCACCTTGGAATGTGTGAGTGTGGAATTGTTCAGTTGCTCGGTTGTGCCCAACTCTTGGCAACCCCATGGATGCAGCACACCAGGCTTCCCTGTCCTTCACCATCTCTTGGAGCTTGCTCAAACTCACGTCCATTGAGTCAGTGATGCCATCCAACCATCTCATCCTCTGTTGTCCCGTTCTCCTCCTGCCTTCAATCTTTCCCAGCGTCAGGGTCTTTTTCCAATGACTCAGTTCTTCGTATAAGGTGGCCAAAATATTGGAGCTTCAGCTTCACCATCAGTCCTTCCAAGGAATATTCAGGACTGATTTCCTTTAGGGTTGGCTGGTTTTATCTCCTTGCAGTCCAAGGAGACAAAGACTCTCAAGAATCGTCTCCAACAGCACAGTTCAAAAGTGTCAGTTCTTCAGTGCTCAGCCTTCTTTATGGTCCAACTCTCACATCCATACATGACTACTGGAAAAAACAGAGCTTAGACTATACAGACCTTTGTTGGCAAAGTGATGTCTCTGGTTTTTTAGTACGCTGTCTAGGTTTGTCCTAGCTTTTCTTCTCAAGAGCAAGCAAGTGTGGAATAGACCATGACAAAGGCAAAGAGATGAGATGAGATTGAGATGAGATTTGTTGAGATGAGATTACGCCAAAAGATGCAAGTGGTGGCTTGCATGGAAAAATGGCTATCTTACATGGTTTTTTGCCTCAGGCCACCTAGCTCTCTGACTATTTTTATTACTGCAGTAAAATCAGAGCTGTTCCTAGAAAAACAAAACTATGGTGTGTGTGTATGTGTGTGTTTGTGTGTGCTCAGTCGCTCAGTTGTGTCCATCTGTTTGTGACCCCATGGAGTGTAGCCTGCCAGGCTCCTCTGTCCATGGAATTTACCAGGCAAGATTACTGTAGTGGGTTGCCATGCCCTCCTCCAGGGGATCATCTTGACCCAGGGATCAAACCTGTGTCTCCTGCACTTGCAGGCATGTTCTTACCACTAGCATCACCTAGGAAGCCCATAAGGCATTAAACAGGGGCCAAGAAAAGAGAGAGCAGAGGCGAGCAGAGATAGACTTTCATGATGTTTCAGAGCTGCAGAAGTCAAGGAGAGCAGTGTAGGGAAAGAGTTGAAAGACAAGCCTGTTAGCCAGGGTTCTGCTGGGAAACAGAACCAATAGTACATGTGTGTATGTATGATCTATTGTGAAGAATTGACACACACAGTTATGGAGGCTGAGACGTCCAACAGTCTGTTGTCTGTAAGTCAGAGACCAAGAAAGCATGTGGTGTTTCAAAAGCCGGAGAGCCACAGAACCAACGTTTGCAGATTTCAGTCTGAATCTGAAGGCCTGAGAACCAGGGGTCTTGAGGACAGAAGAGCAGTTTCTCAGCTCAAGCAGTCAGGCAGAAAAATAATTCAACCTTCCTCCAGCCTTTTGTCTATTTAGGCCCTCAAAAGACAGATATGCCCAACCACACTGGGAAGGGCCATCTGCTTTACTCAGTTCATCAGTTCAAATAATAATCACCTCTGGAAATACCCTCAAGTAATGTTTAACACACTCAGACACACCCAAAGTAATGTTTAACCAGACATCTGGGCACCCTATGGTCCATTCAAGTTGACACATGAAATATCACGGAGTACTGAATAGAGTTCCATGTGCTATACAGTAGGTCCTTGTGAGGTAGTAGATATTAACTATATTGATTGTGGTAATCATTTTGTAATATATACTTGTTTCAAGTCATGTTTTATAGCTTAAACTAATGCAAGGTTATATGTCAATTTTATCTCCATGAAACTGGGGGAAAAAAGAAAAATTATAAGTCCACTTCTCATTTTCTTTTCTTTCTATTTTGAACATTGTTTAGTATCTAAGCCCACACCAGTGCTATAGTGTTTATTGAAAAGACTTTTTAGGATATCTAAATACTGTATTTGGAAAGCCCCTCATTTCTTTGACCTTCTCTTTCAGAGCTGATTTAGCTATGTAGGAACCTTCATTTTTCCATAGTTCAGTTCAGTTCAGTTCAGTTCAGTCGCTCAGTCGTGTCCGACTCTTTGCGACCCCGTGGACTGTAACCTACTAGGCTTCTCCGTCCGTGGGATTCTCCAGGCAAGAATACTGGAGTGGATTGCCATTTCCTTCTCCAGGGGATCTTCCCGACCCAGGGATCGAACCCGGGTCTCCCGCATTAGAGGCAGACGCTTTAACCTCTGAGCCACCAGGGAAGTCATTTTTCCATAAGCGTTTAAAAATAAGTTTGTGCATACTAAGTTGCTTCAGTTGTGTGCAACTCTTTGCGACCCTGTGGATCATAGCTCACCAGGCTTCTCTGTCCATAGGATTCTCCAGGCAAGAGTACTGTAGTGGGTTGCTGTGCCCTCCTCCAAGGGATCTTTGTGACCCAGGGATCGAACCTGTATCTCTTATGTCTTCTGCCTTAGTAGGCAGATTCTTTACCACTAGTGCCACCTGGGAAGCCCTCCAAAAATGTTTGTTCCCCTGGAATTTTGATTGGTATTGTATTCAATTTATGTGCCATTTTGGAGATAATTGGAATTTTTATGATAAGTCACTGTGCAATATTAAGTCGTGTTAATTCTATGTGATAAAACAGAATAGTGGTCCTTCAAAGACATCTATATCCTAATCCTTACAGACTGTGATTATGTTACTTTACTTGGCAAAAGGGATTTTGCTGATGTGACCAAGTTGAAGATCCAGAGCTGGGGAGATCATCCTGTATTATCTGGCTGGACTTTCCTAATCACAAGGGTATGTATAGTCAGGAGTGTCAGAAGCAGAGAAGGAGATGTGGCAACTGTGTCACAGGTCAGAACAATGCAGAACTTTGAGCCAAGGAATGTAGGCAATCTCTAGAAGCTGGAAAAGGCTAGGAAACAAATTCTTTTCTAGAGCCTTCAGAAGGAATGCAGCCCTGCAGACCCATTTAAACACCTGACTTCCAGAACTGTAAGGTATAAATGTGTGTTCTCTTAAACCACTGAGATTGTGGTAATTTGTTGTACCAGCAATAGAGAACTAATAATATCACCCTTTGCATATAGAATAATTATATTTATTTAGGTATTATTGGGTGTTATTCCTTCCAAGCAGAAACCTGGTATGTTAGGTATTGGATGGACATGTTCTTCAGGGATGTTTAGGATCCTTCTCAGCTCTAGGATTGGATTTCATTAATTTAGGTCAGTATTTTAAATTTCATTCCCCTTGTCCATGATGAGTTATAAAATGGGCATACAACCCATTTTGGCCATGGGGGGGTGGGGGGTAGTCTAAGATTTTCCTCACTTTCATAAAGGGTTTGAGAAAAGTATATATTTTCCTATCCTCTCTTGGCTTTTGAATATTGTTTGAGTTGCAGTGCTTAGAGATAGTGTAGTCATCTTATTTGCACAAAGGTAGCATGCTAAGAACAAAAGCAGAGCCATGCTAAGGAGGATGAAGTAATCCAAATGAGAGAACGCCAGTCCATGGTGAAATCATTCAGCTATAGAATTTACTGCCCCATTATTGCTCTACCTTTGGAATCGCTTTCATGTGAAGTAGTACATCTCCCTTATTGTTTCAGCTAGTTGAGATGAATTTTCTTTTATTTGCCGTCCAAAACATCCTAATTAACATACAGAACAAACAAATATGCATGCAGAAATATAAAGAAAATAAAATTTATGGATTTCAAATCCAGAGATAATTATAATGAGAATTTTAGTGTGTTACACTTTAATTTTCCCCTGAATATATTTTTAGCAAAATAGAAACTCCAGTGTTTGAGTGTATGTGTGTGTATGTGTCTGTCTAAATGTATATATCACTTGCTTACTGCTCGATTTCAGTTAGTTTTCACTTTAAATCATCCATTGAAAGATGGCTTAATAATTTACATTATATTGACACAAAAATATTTACTCATACAGCTACTTTTTGCATTATGTTAAACTAATTTGACATTGTTTTATGTTTGGTGATCAACTGAGTACATAAATTACATGAATGTTTAATATTTTTATTAAGCTTTTCTTGGATGAACACTTTATAATGCACTTTTTTTGCATGATAACCTTTACATCCAAGAATTTTTTCCCTAATACCTAACCTGGGTTTCTGTATTTCTTTCCTCATATACAAAAAAAAATACTCCAGTGTTCTTGCCTGGAGAATCCCAGGGATGGGGGAGCCTGGTGGGCTGCCATCTATGGGGACAGAGTTGGACACGACTGATGCAACCTAGCAGCAGCAGCAGCAGCAGAACATCAAAATCACGGATATTTTGAACAGCATGCCTAGTGTCCACAAAGGGATGTGTGTACAGAATGTTGCTGACGTTAATAAAAGAAACCACACCATTTCACACATTCTCATGACTTCCTAGGTAGCTCAGCTGGTAAAGAATCCACCTGCAGTGCAAAAGACCCCAGTTCAATTCCTGGATTGGTAAGTTCCCCTGGTGAAGGGATAGGCTACCCATTTCAGTACTCTTGGGCTTCCCTGGTGGCCCAGCTGGTAAAGGATCTGCCTGCAATACAGGAGACTGGGTTCAATCCCTGGGTTGGGAAGATTCCCTGAAAGAGGGCATGGCAACCCACTCCAGTATTCTTGTCTAGAGAATCCCCATGGACAGAGAAGCCTGGCAGGCTAGTCCATGGGGTCACAAAGAGTCAGACACGATCTAGTAACAAAGCACATCACATGTTCATTGCGACTGAGCCATTCTTTGCAATCATTAGTTTTGAAAAGGAGACTCACTTGGCAAAGAGGTCACTGGAAAAGAGATTGAATTCTTTAATTGCATGATGAGAAATTAACAAGTACTGAAGTTGTTCAGAATATTAGTCTGAAAAATTTAATCACAGTTGTAACCAGAAGGTATTCAATTAAACCACTAGATACTGCTTGCTAAAAATTATTTGTGGATTCTGCAAATATATTGATAATCATTATCTTTGAACTTGGATGCCAGATATTTCTTATAGCACCATGCAATAAGACTAGAGGAGAGTAAGTAAAGCTTTATTCTGAAATTTTTCATCCTAAAATATCAACTATCTCCCCTGAAGATTCATTCAGGAGTCTTTACCTGAGCACAGAGGTGATATTAAAAAAAAAAAAAAATGACAGCTTCTGAATTTTATAGTTTGCTTGAAATTGCACCTTTGCACCCCAACTTACCCATGATATCATTCTCCACAACCAATGACAATGATTTCACTGCAGCCCTCCTCGCCTCTCAACTTTCTTCAATTTTTCAGTCTGTTCCTTTCTTCATGTGTAACAGGTCATCCAAGGTGATTGTCCTGTTTTGTTGCAAATTATACCTGAATTTTTGTCACATATTCATTAATTTCTGTGTGCTGGTTACTATAATTTGTTGGAAAAAAATATTCATGATGTACCATGAAAATGCTGCATACAGAACAACATGCACACAAACAATTAGATAAGAACATTCTAATTGCTTTTGCAGTTGGAAGCAATATTTTAAGCACTTTTACATGCTTTAGTTACACTTAAGGAATTCTGTTGGAAGTTTAATTTGGAATTCTAAATAATAGGGAGTAGGCTCTGAGTGCACATTTTCACAAAGAATGTATCATTTTCATGAATGAGTTACTGATGATAAGTGGGAGGTGTCTTGATTTAAGAAGATATTGATTTCATAATTCAAGAGCAAGCATTTCTGAAAAGAAACATTTGAGAATAAGAAAAGCTCTTAAAAGTGAAAATATGATTACAGAATTTATGTATAAGAATTGGAAGATAAAAACAAGAAAATTTTTATAATGTGGACCAAAAAGACAAAGATAATTTATAAGGTAAAAAATATGTATAAACAAAAGATATTCAACATGGGGGATACACCTAGGAATTCCAAAATCTGATTAATAAGAGTTTCACACACACACCCCCCAATGAGCAAAACAGAGATAAAACACAGAGATAATGGAGTCAAAAGTCTCCAAATTTAAAAAGCACACAAAAAGCAGAAGAATAAATGGGCCATGCTTCAACACATATCCCCATAACATTTCAGAATCCAATTACAAAGAGATCAATAAAAGCTTCCAAATAGTAATCAGGGTACTCATAAGGGAGAAAAAGTCAGTCTGATGGTATAAATATGTTAACACCAAAAGTGGATGCTAGAGATCAATAAAGCAAGATTTTCAAGATTCCAAAGGAAGATGATGTTGAATTTAAGTCAAATTATAGCCACTTTCTGATAAGCAAGAACTTACTTTAAACTCATTATTTTGAAGAAGTTATGTGAAAAAGATTCATGCAAAATGAAGATGATATGCAAGAATTAAGTAGCAATGAAATAGAAGGAACAGTGGAGAAGGTATCCATTCTAAATGAATTTCAAAATTATGGCTATAGAACAATCTTAAATAAATAAAGAGCTGCAGTCATCAAAACTGGAAATCAATAGTGTTCTAGGGAAAAGTTTTAAAAGAAAAAATGTTAGAAAAATAGACAACAAATAAGGACCTACTATATAGCAGAGAGAATTCTACTCAGTACTGTAATATCTTATATGGAAAAGAATCTTAAAAAGAGTGAATATATGTATTTGTATAACTGATTCACTTTGCTATACACCTGAAACTAATATAACATTGTAAATCAACTGTGTGCCAATAACATTTTTATAAAAAGAAAGAAAAAGAAAAAAAAATACTAGAATTGATTCCAGGTAGTGAATATATTATGTGAAAAGTTGAGATGTAATAGTAAAAATGATGATGATGATGATGACGACAATCAATATAGCTAACACTCATGAATGCTATTCCACTGGCGCTAGAGATTATTTTAAACACACTGTATATATGATTTCACTTAATCCTCTAAGAGTCCTCTGAAACAAGTAGTGTTTCATCATTTGCATTTTATAGATAAGAAAATCCAAGATACAATGAAGAAAGGTCATGTCTTTGGGTTTCCCTGGTGGCTCAAATAGTAAAGAATCTGCCTGCAATGCAGGAGCCTGGGTTCGATCCCTGGGTTGGAAAGATCCCCTGGAGAAGGGAATGGCAACCCTCTAAAATATTCTTGCCTGGAGAATCCCATGAACATAAGAGCCTGGTGGGCTACAGTCCGTGGGGTCACAAAGATTTGGACACACAATTAAAGTGAAAGTGAAAGTAAGTGAAGTCGCTCAGTCGTGTCCGACTCTTTGCGACCCCGTGGACTGTAGCCCACCAGGCTCCTCTGTCCATGGGATTCTCCAGGCAAGAATACTGGAGTGGGGTGCCATTTCCTTCTCCAGGGGAATCTTCCCAACTCAGGGCTTGAACCCAGGTCTTCCACACTGTAGACAGATTCTTTACTGTCTGAACCACTAGGGAAGTGACAGACACACAGTTAACTACTGATTAACTCAAGATTCAAAGCCAGGCAGTCTAATTCCAGAAGGTGAAGTGAAAAATGAAAGAGTCGTCTCCGACTCTTTGCAACCCCATGGACTATACAGTCCATGAAATTCTCCAGGCCAGAATACTGGAGGGGGTAGCCTTTCTCTTCTCTGGTGGATCTTCCCAACCCAGAGATTGAACACAGAAGGAAATGGCAACCCACTCCAGTACTCTTGCTTGGAAAATCCCATGGATAGAGGAGCCTGGTGGGCTACAGTCCATGGCGTTGCAAAGAGTCGAACACGACTGAGCAACTTGACTTTTTCTTCTCCCACACTGCAGGCAGATTCTTCACAGCTCAGCCACAAGGGAAGCCCCTAATTCCAGAGCTCATACTCTAAACTACTATACCGTGCTGAAGAAGGTGCATGTTTCTTCTTCAAACTAGAAAAAAAAAGAAAAGAAATGCAAGGAAAAAAAAAGAAAAAAAGAAATGCAAGAAAAAAGAAAACTCTAGGAAAAATGAAATAAATGAAAATGCTCTACAAAAGAGCATAGCCTTGATCAAAAACACATTAAATTATGGCATACTTTAGGGCAGTAAGTAAATTCACAAGGATCATGACTATAAAATCAGAGAAAGAGAAATGTATTTAGAGCATACCTACTGGCTTTGTACTTAAAATATTTAAATAGTCATACTGATGAAAATGCTGTTTATAGTTTTAATCTTTCATAATTAAAATGTAGGCCAAGTGCAGAAGACTTAACGTGGCTATGAAACAGAATGAAAAGCTATTAGTCTCGATAAAGTACATGTAAAGGTATGGCTGATAGAAGTTATAGGGAAGAAGAGAGGAAGAAAAGGAGGAAGGAGGTTATGCGAGGAGGTGAGGTATTATCATCTTACAAAGTGAGGGGCAAGATAAACTGTTGGAAGCTGAGAAACCAAGGAATAGCATGTTAAGTATATTACTTCATGAGTCAAAGATAGGGGAAAACACATACTTGAATTTAGGAAGCACACTTCTCAAAATCTTTTCAAAGAAATTATTAAAGAAAGTGTTTTAACTATAAGAAAACTAAAAGAAGAAGCAGATGTAGGAGGTGATTAAAGTGAACTAAAAGCCCATCTTTCCTAGAAGAAAGTCAGTACAGACCATCTAAAATCAGTAAATCAAAAACCAAAAGCAGTTAGATTAGAGATGTAAAGGTGCCTGACAGAAGAATGCAACACAAGTAGATGTTGGAAGTTAAGACAGCAGGTGAGTGAGGGTGGGAGAGACCCATTCTTTTTTACTGTAGCCCTTTTGATTTAGAGACATTTGCTCATAATTCTTTGACTAAAAAGATATTCTTAAAAGGAAGAGACACAGTTAGTTTGCACCCACGCAGCTGCCCCTACCCCCCCAAAAATCTCCCAGCCCAGATGGTTTCACTGGAGAATTCTGCCAAATATACAAAGAAGAATTACTACTTTTACACAAACTCTTCCTGAAAATAGAAGAGGAAATAGCATTTCCTAAACCATTTTCTGAGGCATTTTTCCCTTTGGTAAATAAACTAGACAAAGACAGTACAATAAAAAGAAAACTGCAAACCAATGTCTCTCACAAACATAAAAATGCTCAGTATATCAGCAGACAGAATCCAACAGTGTATAATAAAGATTATACACATGATCAAGTGGGATTTATCCCAGATCTAAAAGTGTGACTCAGCATTCAAAAATCAATGCAATCCACCATATCAACAAGCTAAAGAAGAAAAGTCATAGAAGCATAGCAAATGACACACCAAAAACATTTGACAAAATCCAACATCCATTTAGATAAAAGTTCTCAGCAGGTTAATAATAGAGAGACTCTGAGCTTTATAAAGAACATCTATGAAAACCTACAGCTAACACCACATTTAATAATGAAAGACAGTTTTTTTTTTCCTTAGACTTGGAACAGAGAAAGGATGTCTATACTCACCACTCTTTTTTTTTAATTTATTTATTTTAATTGGAGGCTAATTACTTTACAGTATTGTAGTAGTTTTTGCCATACATTGACATGAACCAGTTATGGGTGTACATGTGTTCCCCATCCCAAACCCCCTTCCCACCTCCCTCCCCATCCCATCCCTCAGGGTCATCTCAGTGCACCAGCCCTGAGCACCCTGTCTCATGCATTGAACCTGGACTCGCTATTCATTTCACATATGATAATATACATGTTTCAATGCCATTCTCCCAAATCATCCCACCCTCTCCCTCTCCCACAGAGTCCAAAAGACTGTTCTATACATCTGTGTCTCTTTTGCTGTCTCACATACAGGGTTATCGTTACCATCTTTCTAAATTCCATATATATGCATTAGTATACTGTATTGGTGTTTTTCTTTCTGGCTTACTTCACTCTATAGAATAGGCTCCAGTTTCATCCACCTCATTAGAACCTGTCTCTTATACACATCTCATTTCCTTCTCCAGGGGAATCTTCCCAACTCAGGGCTTGAACCCAGGTCTTCCACACTTAAAAAAAAAATGAAATGAAAGACATTTTTAAGTTTGGAAAGGAAATATAAAACTGCCTGTATTTGCAGATGACATTATTTTTGGCATAGAAAATCCCAGGGAATCTACCAAAATCTCTGAGAATTAAGGGAATTCAGCAATGTCAAAGTATACAAGATCAACCCACAGAACTCAATGGTATTTCTGTATTAACAAGTAACATTCAGGAAATGAAATGAAAAATACCACGTTGCTTCCAACTACTCCAAGAAAATGAAATACTTAGGTATACAGTAAACACAGCACAGTTTTCCATTCTATGTACTTGAAAATGACAAAATGCAGGTGAAGAAAATCAAAGAATACATAAATAAATGGTGAGACATACTGTGTTAATGGTTTACAATACTCAACATATTAACGATGTCAGTTTTCCCAAAAGTGATCAATAGGTTTAAAGTAATTCCTATCAAAATCTTAGCAAGGATTTTTTAAAACATAGATGAGTTTGTTCAGAAATTTATAATAGGCACAGAGAGTAGAAGAGCTAAAATAATCTTGACAAAGAATGAAGGGGGAGGAATTCCTCTGCCTGTTGTCAAACTTTTTATGTAGATAAAGTAATCAAAACAGTGTGGTATTGGCAGAGGGATAAACACACATGAATGGAGCAGAATGGAGAACTTAGACCTACACAAATATGCTCAACTGATTTTTGACAAAGGTGTGACTCAGTGGAGGAAGAATGCCTGTTTCACAAACAGTGATGGAGCAGTTGACATTTGTAGGCAAAAATAAACCAACGAAACAAACAAAAACTACTCATCTTAAATCTGACACTTTATACAAAAGCCTACTCAAATGTGTGATAGACCTAAAAGTAAATGTAAGGCTATGAAACTTTGGGGAAAACCATAGAAAATGATCACGGGTGAGCATGGAATTCTTGGGATTCTTAACCGACACCAAAAGCTCAGTGCATAAAAGGAAAAACTGATAATTTGGACTTCATCAAAATTAAATACTTCATCTGTTAAAGTCCATGTGGGAAGATGACAGGACAAGCTACAGATGGAGAAAAAATGTGTACAAAATGTATATCTTACAAAATACTTGTACCTAGAATATATAAAGAACTCTCAAAATTCAGCAGTGAAAAGACAGTGTAATCAGAAAATGGGCAAAACACATGAAGAGAAATTTCATCAGAGAGGGTATACAGATGGCAAATGAATACATGAAAAGATGTTCAGCCTTATAGAAATCAGGGAATTGAAAATTGAAATAATATCAATACACATAAATCAGAATGGCTAAAATAAAAAATAGTGACAACATTGACTGTTGGCAAGGATATGGAGAAACTGAATCACTTATACATTGCCAGCAGGAATGTCAAATGACACAGCCATTCTGGAAAATCATTTTGCAATTTATTATAAAATTAAATATGCAATTACCATGCCATCAGAGAATTAAACTCTTGAGTATTTATCCCAGAAAAATGAAAAGTTTGTTCATACCAAAACTTTTACATGAATATTCATAACTGCTTTTTTGTAATAGTCATACCCCAGATGGTCCTCAGTGGATGAATTAAGCAAACTGTAGCACATACATTCTGTGGAGGATTAGCATACAGAGGAACAAACTATTGATAAATGCAACAACTTGGGTGTGTGTTCAGGGGTTTGTGCTAAAAGAAAAAGTGAAGTGAAGTTGCTCAGTCGTGTCCGACTCTGCGACCCCATGGACTGTAGCTTACCAGGCTTCTCAGTCCATGGGATTTGCCAGGCAAGAGTACTGGAGTGGGGTACCATTTCTTTCTCCAGGGGATCCTCCCAACCCAGGGATTGAACCCGGGTCTCCCACATTGGAGGCAGACGCTTTACCCACTGAGCCACCAGGGAAGCCCCAAAAAGCCAATCCCAAAATGTTATTTACTATATTACTATATTTACATAATATTTTTGAAATGAAAAGTTTTAGGAATGGGAAACAGACTAACAGTTGCCAGTGGTTAGGGACAGGGAGGGGCAGAGACAGGAGGGACATGGTTGTGATTATAAAAGGGCAACGGGAGGAACTATTCAGTATCTTAACTGTGGTGGCAGATACATGAACCTATTAATAAAAATCCATAGAACACAAATGAGTACAAATAAAATCTGAATAAGATCAGTGGATTATATTAATGTCAATGTCTTGGTTGTGATATTTGTGTAGTTTTACAACATGTTACCATCGGGGAAAACTGGGCAAGGTGTACAAGGGGTCTCTCTGTATTACTTCTTACAACTGCATGTGACTTTACAATTATCTGGTGACATTTTCAATTAATAAAAAGAAAGAAGAAATAAGAGGTCAGGAGAGCGGAGCCCTCATGAGTGGGTTTTGTGCTCTTGTAAGAGAGATCCCATGGAGCTCTCTGGCCCTTTCTGCCAGGTGAGGACACCATGAGAGGTTTGCAACCCTGAAGGCTCCTCCCTGAACCATGCTGTTCACTTTGACCTCAGGCTTCCAGCCTCCACAGCTGTGAGAAGTAAATCTCTGTCTTTATAAGTCATCCCATCCATGGGATGTTATAGCATCCCAAATGGATATGCTTCCTCTCAGAGCCAGCTGGGGGGCCTTCTGTCTCCTTCCTTAAGTATAACAAGAATTCTGGGGAAAAAAAAAAAGTGGCTTATCTCCCTTGCTGTCAGTTTCCTCCTACTGTCTCTCAATAGAGACTCTCTCTTCTTGACACCTGGAAACTGTAACACTTCTCCTTGCCCCTCTACTCTGCAGGAGTCAAGGTGCCTTCTGCCTCCTCTGAGCCTTCCCCTTCGCTGGTAGCCAGGCTTTACTTTCCCTTGGCTCCGTTCCTCCCTCTTTTCTGCTGCACAGATGCAGCATTATCGGAAAGTTCGTAAATCAGAGGATAATTACTAGATCGCTTTGTAAAGGTCTTACACTAATTAGGGATACAGTTGACCCTTGAACAGCACAGATTTGAACTTCAAGGGTCCCCTTATATGCAAAAATTTCAATAGTAAACACAGCAGTATTGCACAATCCAAGGTTGATTGAATCCTTGAATATGGAAGGCTGACTGTGAAGTCACTGTCTGATAATCAGCTGTACCCTAGTCAATGCCCTAACCTCCATGTCGTTCAAGCATCAACTGTAATTATCAGGAGGACTGAAGTTCTAGGAGAGATTTGTCACATATCTGTTTTAAATTTTAGTCTGTTATGGTTTAAATTGGCAGAATCTCCCAGTCCACTTTGGAGTTCTATAACTTCTTCTTTGAAATTGCCAGTGACTTATGTGCTGGAACCATGTTAAGTTAAACTGGATGCAGGTGGAGTGATCCAGCTGCAGCAGGAATGGAGCTCAGAGCCTCCTCTCCTTTCTTGGCAGTTCCTAGAGCCTGCCTGCAGGAGCACAGGGCTCCGTGGAACACTGATGGAAACCCTCAGCCTGGATCCTTGCTGGGAGGGCCTTCCTGCCAAGGAATTCTACAGTTCTGTTCCATTGTGGTTCTCAGCCACAGGTTGTATAGCAATTCTGACTCTGACTGTATTTAGTTTGTCCCCAACCATTGGATGTCGTTGAGGGAAATGCAGTTAGGATTCAGGATTTGGTAAATTTATTAGCAGCTAGCTGCTTAAGAAATGCTGTAGAAAAAAGCTAGAAACTAACAGCCATAATGGGACAGGATGCATCAATTGTTTGAATATGGCTTAATATTTTGTACAGGAAATTAAATCCCAGATTGTTTTGTAGTTTGTTAGACTATTTAGGGCCTCTTCCCTAACCTTCCTGCAAAGAGGAGAGTTCATGCACCAGAGGAAATTGTGCTTCTATTAGAAAGTGAAGATGGATGGTAAACAATCAAAATGTGAAAAATAGAAAATTTCTTAGCAGTCTAGAGGTTTGTGCTCAGAACTTTCACTGCCAGGACCCAGGTTTTGATCGCTGGTCTGGAAACTGACCCACAAGCCACAGTCCAGTTCAGTCACTCAGTCATGTCCGACTCTTTGCGATCCCATGAACCGCAGCGTGCCAGGCCTCTCTGTCCATCACCAGCTCCTGAAGTCCACCCAAACGTGTGTCCATTGAGTCGGTGATGCCATCCAACCATCTCACCCTCTGTCATCCCCTTCTCCTCTTGTCCTCAATCTTTCCCAGCATCAGGGTCTTTTCAAATGAGTCAGCTCTTCACATGAGGAGGCCAAAATATTGGAGTTTCAGCTTCAGCATCAGTTCTTCCAATGAACACCCAGGACTGATCTCCTTTAGGATGGACTGCTTGGATCTCCTTGCAGTCTAAGGGATTCTCAAGAGTCTTCTCCAACACCACAGTTCAAAAGCATCAATTCTTTCTTTGGTGCTCAGCTTTCTTTATAGTCCAACTCTCACATCCATACATGCCCACTGGAAAAACCATAGCCTTGACTAGATGGACCTTTGTTGATGAAGTAATGTCTCTGCTTTTTAATATGCTGTCTAGGTTGGTCATAACTTTCCTTCCAAGGAGTAAGCATCTTTTAATTTCATGGCTGCAATCACCATCTGCAGTGATTTTGGAGCCCAGAAAAATAGTTAGCAACTGTTCCCATTCTTTCCCCATCTATTTGCCATGAAGTGATGGGACCAGCTGTCATGATCTTAGTTTTCTGAATGTTGAGATTTAAGCCAACTTTTTCACTCTCCTCTTTCACTTTCATCAAGAGGCTCTTTAGTTCTTCTTCACTTTCTGCCATAAGGGTGGTGTCATCTGCATATCCAAGGTTATTGATATTTCTCCTGACAATCTTGATTTCAGCTTGTGCTTCCTCCAGCCCAGCGTTTCTCATGATGTACTCTGCATATAAGTTAAATAAGCATAGTGACAATATACAGCCTTGACATACTCCTTTTCCTATTTGGAACCAGTCTGTTGTTATTTCTGCATTACTGACTATGCCAAAGCCTTTGTGTGGATCACAATAAACTATGGAAAATTCTGAAAGAGATGGGAATACCAGACCACCTGACCTCCTTCTTAAGAAACCTGTATGCAGGTCAGGAAGCAACAGTTAGAACTGGACACAAGCCACAAGGCACAGCTAAATAAATAAATATAGTCATAATTCACATTTAAAAAATAAGAGAAATAGCCATTCAGGCAAGCTCTAAGAAACATAGCTCTTATAGTAACATCAGATACTCCCTTAAGAACAAGAGGGAAGGACATCCCAAGAAAACAATGCCCTCTTTAGGAAATTCTAGGGTTATTATCCCAGTTTAAAATAGCCATTTGTGGGAAGAAATGTCATAAGGGACACATTCTCACAAAATACCAGACCTATTTAGTTCACATCGGGAAGGCTGCAGTGTAGATCAGGCTGACTGTAGAGTCATCAGAAACATTCATCACTAGAACAAGGAGCTAAAAACAAAAGGGAAGGTCATTGATAGAAATTTAATGAAAGGCAGAGGGAAAAAACCAAGCTCTTCAATGCCTGTTTTTGCTTCAGTCTTCTAGATCTTGAAAAGTGACCTCTAAATTAAAAAGGGCAAAACAAAAATGACTAGAACTAAAATAAAGATCCAGTATAAGTGAGGAAATAGCAAAAGAGCATCTCAGAACATCGAGTCGGTGATGCCATCCAGCCATCTCATCCTCGGTCGTCCCCTTCTCCTCCTGCCCCCAATCCCTCCCAGCATCTGGGTCTTTTCCAATGAGTCAACTCTTTGCATGAGGTGGCCAAAATATTGGAGTTTCAACTTTAGCATCAGTCCTTCCAAAGAACACCCAGGACTGATCTCCTTTAGGATGGACTGGTTGGATCTCCTTGCAGTTCAAGGGATTCTCAAGAGTCTTCTCCAACACCACAGTTCAAAAGCATCTACCTATTTTTAAAGCAACTCATATCTTCCATGCAGATAAATTATATGCCACAACACTGAAGACAGTTGGAGGTGTGATCAAAAAATCTTCTCAGTAATTTCTTAGAAAGTTGATTGGAGAAATTGCAACCCTGAAGGCTCCTCCCTGAACCATGCTGTTCACTTTGACCTCAGGCTTCCAGCCTCCACAGCTGTGAGAAGTAAATCTCTGTCTTTATAAGTCATCCCATCCATGGGATGTTATAGCATCCCAAATGGATATGCTTCCTCTCAGAGCCAGCTGGGGGGCCTTCTGTCTCCTTCCTTAAGTATAACAAGAATTCTGGGGAAAAAAAAAAAGTGGCTTATCTCCCTTGCTGTCAGTTTCCTCCTACTGTCTCTCAATAGAGACTCTCTCTTCTTGACACCTGGAAACTGTAACACTTCTCCTTGCCCCTCTACTCTGCAGGAGTCAAGGTGCCTTCTGCCTCCTCTGAGCCTTCCCCTTCGCTGGTAGCCAGGCTTTACTTTCCCTTGGCTCCGTTCCTCCCTCTTTTCTGCTGCACAGATGCAGCATTATCGGAAAGTTCGTAAATCAGAGGATAATTACTAGATCGCTTTGTAAAGGTCTTACACTAATTAGGGATACAGTTGACCCTTGAACAGCACAGATTTGAACTTCAAGGGTCCCCTTATATGCAAAAATTTCAATAGTAAACACAGCAGTATTGCACAATCCAAGGTTGATTGAATCCTTGAATATGGAAGGCTGACTGTGAAGTCACTGTCTGATAATCAGCTGTACCCTAGTCAATGCCCTAACCTCCATGTCGTTCAAGCATCAACTGTAATTATCAGGAGGGCTGAAGTTCTAGGAGAGATTTGTCACATATCTGTTTTAAATTTTAGTCTGTTATGGTTTAAATTGGCAGAATCTCCCAGTCCACTTTGGAGTTCTATAACTTCTTCTTTGAAATTGCCAGTGACTTATGTGCTGGAACCATGTTAAGTTAAACTGGATGCAGGTGGAGTGATCCAGCTGCAGCAGGAATGGAGCTCAGAGCCTCCTCTCCTTTCTTGGCAGTTCCTAGAGCCTGCCTGCAGGAGCACAGGGCTCCGTGGAACACTGATGGAAACCCTCAGCCTGGATCCTTGCTGGGAGGGCCTTCCTGCCAAGGAATTCTACAGTTCTGTTCCATTGTGGTTCTCAGCCACAGGTTGTATAGCAATTCTGACTCTGACTGTATTTAGTTTGTCCCCAACCATTGGATGTCGTTGAGGGAAATGCAGTTAGGATTCAGGATTTGGTAAATTTATTAGCAGCTAGCTGCTTAAGAAATGCTGTAGAAAAAAGCTAGAAACTAACAGCCATAATGGGACAGGATGCATCAATTGTTTGAATATGGCTTAATATTTTGTACAGGAAATTAAATCCCAGATTGTTTTGTAGTTTGTTAGACTATTTAGGGCCTCTTCCCTAACCTTCCTGCAAAGAGGAGAGTTCATGCAAGAGGAAATTGTGCTTCTATTAGAAAGTGAAGATGGATGGTAAACAATCAAAATGTGAAAAATAGAAAATTTCTTAGCAGTCTAGAGGTTTGTGCTCAGAACTTTCACTGCCAGGACCCAGGTTTTGATCGCTGGTCTGGAAACTGACCCACAAGCCACAGTCCAGTTCATTCACTCAGTCATGTCCGACTCTTTGCGATCCCATGAACCGCAGCGTGCCAGGCCTCTCTGTCCATCACCAGCTCCTGAAGTCCACCCAAATGTGTGTCCATTGAGTCGGTGATGCCATCCAACCATCTCACCCTCTGTCATCCCCTTCTCCTCTTGTCCTCAATCTTTCCCAGCATCAGGGTCTTTTCAAATGAGTCAGCTCTTCACATGAGGAGGCCAAAATATTGGAGTTTCAGCTTCAGCATCAGTTCTTCCAATGAACACCCAGGACTGATCTCCTTTAGGATGGACTGCTTGGATCTCCTTGCAGTCTAAGGGATTCTCAAGAGTCTTCTCCAACACCACAGTTCAAAAGCATCAATTCTTTCTTTGGTGCTCAGCTTTCTTTATAGTCCAACTCTCACATCCATACATGCCCACTGGAAAAACCATAGCCTTGACTAGATGGACCTTTGTTGATGAAGTAATGTCTCTGCTTTTTAATATGCTGTCTAGGTTGGTCATAACTTTCCTTCCAAGGAGTAAGCATCTTTTAATTTCATGGCTGCAATCACCATCTGCAGTGATTTTGGAGCCCAGAAAAATAGTTAGCAACTGTTCCCATTCTTTCCCCATCTATTTGCCATGAAGTGATGGGACCAGCTGTCATGATCTTAGTTTTCTGAATGTTGAGATTTAAGCCAACTTTTTCACTCTCCTCTTTCACTTTCATCAAGAGGCTCTTTAGTTCTTCTTCACTTTCTGCCATAAGGGTGGTGTCATCTGCATATCCAAGGTTATTGATATTTCTCCTGACAATCTTGATTTCAGCTTGTGCTTCCTCCAGCCCAGCGTTTCTCATGATGTACTCTGCATATAAGTTAAATAAGCATAGTGACAATATACAGCCTTGACATACTCCTTTTCCTATTTGGAACCAGTCTGTTGTTATTTCTGCATTACTGACTATGCCAAAGCCTTTGTGTGGATCACAATAAACTATGGAAAATTCTGAAAGAGATGGGAATACCAGACCACCTGACCTCCTTCTTAAGAAACCTGTATGCAGGTCAGGAAGCAACAGTTAGAACTGGACACAAGCCACAAGGCACAGCTAAATAAATAAATATAGTCATAATTCACATTTAAAAAATAAGAGAAATAGCCATTCAGGCAAGCTCTAAGAAACATAGCTCTTATAGTAACATCAGATACTCCCTTAAGAACAAGAGGGAAGGACATCCCAAGAAAACAATGCCCTCTTTAGGAAATTCTAGGGTTATTATCCCAGTTTAAAATAGCCATTTGTGGGAAGAAATGTCATAAGGGACACATTCTCACAAAATACCAGACCTATTTAGTTCACATCGGGAAGGCTGCAGTGTAGATCAGGCTGACTGTAGAGTCATCAGAAACATTCATCACTAGAACAAGGAGCTAAAAACAAAAGGGAAGGTCATTGATAGAAATTTAATGAAAGGCAGAGGGAAAAAACCAAGCTCTTCAATGCCTGTTTTTGCTTCAGTCTTCTAGATCTTGAAAAGTGACCTCTAAATTAAAAAAGGCAAAACAAAAATGACTAGAACTAAAATAAAGATCCAGTATAAGTGAGGAAATAGCAAAAGAGCATCTCAGAACATCGAGTCGGTGATGCCATCCAGCCATCTCATCCTCGGTCGTCCCCTTCTCCTCCTGCCCCCAATCCCTCCCAGCATCTGGGTCTTTTCCAATGAGTCAACTCTTTGCATGAGGTGGCCAAAATATTGGAGTTTCAACTTTAGCATCAGTCCTTCCAAAGAACACCCAGGACTGATCTCCTTTAGGATGGACTGGTTGGATCTCCTTGCAGTTCAAGGGATTCTCAAGAGTCTTCTCCAACACCACAGTTCAAAAGCATCTACCTATTTTTAAAGCAACTCATATCTTCCATGCAGATAAATTATATGCCACAACACTGAAGACAGTTGGAGGTGTGATCAAAAAATCTTCTCAGTAATTTCTTAGAAAGTTGATTGGAGAAATATCAGAATTAATGAGTTAGGCAAATGCTGTCTAGATTCATAAAACCGTTACATTGACAGATTACAGAACTCCTCTTGGTACAAAATTTTCAAGTGGATCATTAAACAGATGAATTTTGAGCATGTAGACAAGAAAACAGCCATGTAGCATTGAGGTGTTCAGATAAGTGAAACTGACATAGTGGAAAGAGCTGGAGACAGACGACCTGGATTCATGCCTTCATTTTGTCAATAAACAGCTCTCTGGACATGAGCAAATCACAACTCCTTTGAGCTGTAATATATTTATCTGCAAAACAGTCTATTGAAGTATATGTTCTTTAATGGGACATTTAGCCACAAAGAATCTATCAGTTCCACATGTACTAAATTTACCACTATTCTTTTAATCGGGCTGCCATTTATTCTTTTATTAGATATTTATGTCATTTTATGAAGTAGAAACATTGGTCCTGTAACAGATAGATAGGTATTATTAATTCTTTTTTACAAAAGGGATGAAATGGAAGTTTAGAGTAGCCGACCAAGCGACAGAACTGAACTGAACTAATAGATTAGATGAATCAAGATCAGAGTGTATCCTAGTATCAGGCAATCAGCTGACCAATTTTCCATACCATTGTGATGGACGTGTTGAGTAGATTTAGGATGGAAGCATTACAATGAGATAACACTACAACAATCATTTTTTGGGGGGTAGTTATACCTAAAATGTGCTGATAATGCATCCATGTCCATGGGAAGTCTCTTCTGGTATTTCTTTAGCTTTAGTCTGTTCAACTTTTGTTCTGAAAGAATCAAGGAAATTCTGATCAAATTTTCAAAAAAAAAAAAAAAACAGGAGAAATACCCAGATGAATAATTTGGTCATATATTCATTTTTTCAAATGTCACATCCAAAACAGGATTTGAGGTAAGCTATTTCATTCACAATATGGTCAGTGTTCAAGTAGTAAAATATATGGGTACTGAAAGTATTGATAAATTACTGCATTTAGCTCAAACTATCTTGCTGGAAAGGAAAGGCCTTAACTTTGAACAGGGTTGGAATTTGAGGAGCTGGAACCGAGATTGGGAGTGTGTGGGACAGGCTCTTAGGTTGCCATGTGGAGATTCCAAGAAGGATTAGAATGGAAGTATCTCTAGCGATATTAGGTCTTTTTTTTTTTTTTTTTTTAACTAAATCACAGGATGGAAATAAGGAAATCTTGAGTTAACAGAAATTTTGTGTTAAATGGACCCAATTAATTTCTAATTGACTTCAAGTTCAACAGACACCAACCATTTGAAAATTCTAGCTGATGTGTATTTTAGTTACACGCACAGAAGAAGATGTTCAGACCCAGGGAAGCGGGACAGCCCTACAGTTTCTGCCTTGTCCAGACCACATCCTGGGCATGACGGGCTCCCTTTTGGGCCACATAGTCACAAACTGAGAAAGTTTAATGGAAAGTGTCCAGGGAGTTGAAAGATCTGAAGAGCATGTCATGAGGAGTAGCTGGGGCAACTGGAAAAAATGTAAGAGAGACAAAGGTATCTTTTAAATATATGAAGAGTTGCTCTTTGGGAAAGATAGTTGGTTAATTCTAAAACTCTCAGAAAGAAAAATTAAAGAAGTGGATGAAATTATTGAAAGATCCTTTTCCCAGCGAGAGCCTCTCCAAAGTTGAATGATGTCAGTTTAACAAGGTTAAGAGCTTGCTAGTCACTCATCCTCTTCAGCTCAGTGAATGCCAGTTGAGAGCCTTCTGTGTACTATTCTCAGTGCTTAGAACATGTCAGTGTAAAAAGAGACAAAAACCCTTACTCTCAGAGTGTTTACATCCTAGTAGGGGTGAGGCAGGTCCTCCCAGGTGCCGCTAGTAGTAAAGAACTCACTTACCAATGCAGGAGACACAAGAGGAGGAGAAGACACAGGGTCAGGAAGGTCCCCTGGAGGAGGGCACGTCAACCCACTCCAGTACTCTTGCCTGGAGAATCCCATGGACAGAGGAGCCTGGTGGGCTAAGGTCCATAGGGTCACAAAGAGTCAGACATGAACTGAAGCAACTAAGCATGCATGCACAGGGCTGGGGAAACTTTCAATAAACAATAAAGCAAGTCAGTGAATTACATAGCATGTTGGAATTGGAAGAGTTATGGGAAAAGTGTAGACTGAGAGGAGGTGGCAAGGGACATGCTGTAGTGACAACAGGTTTATTCAAGTCGGTCAGCCTCATTGAGAGGGTGACATCTGAGCAAAGACTTCGGTGAAAGGTGTGAGGAATAGTCTCCTGGGGAAGAACATTCCAAGCAGAAGGAAAAGACATGTGAAGACCTGAAGTGAGGATGTGCCAGCAAGGAGGGCTTCCTTAGGTCTCCAAGCAGAGCCAGGCAGAGCATTTGGGAGAGGAGGTGAAAAGAAGATCTCTGGTTTGAGCAAGTGGACTGAAGTCTCTTCCAACTTTTTATACTCCCTGAGCTTATGCTTTTCAGATAGTTCAAAGTAATTAATTTGGTATTGATGAGCAGGGTGGATTCAAGAGCAGAAATGTCAGACCGTATCTCACAAATACCAGTGGTGAGGAGGCCAGACACATAGTGTAAGAAATTTATAAATGCGGGCAATGCATTCAGATATTTTTATTTAAAATATTATGTATATCAAATGAAGTATGCTCGCAGACTTTGAGAGCTTTGCATTAGAGAATGTGAAATCAGTTAAGAGCATAATGGTATCATTTGCATATTAAGTCTTGGACAGAAAGTCAAAGGACAGTAAAAGATAAAAGAAGAAATCAGAGAGCCTTTGGTGAAAATTATTCCTTTGTTATGATTTGACAGGGAACCAAAAAGGAAGAAAGAATCAAGAACCACTTTGTGGTTTAGACCCCAAGAAACCAGTTAATACCAACTTCGCTTTTTCTCAAGGAAGGGTCACACTGATTTTCTTCTGCTTATCGTCAATGGTCGGATACTTACTTGTCCTTTCATCATCCCACTATTCGTAATTACACATCATTTAGTAACTTGAAATCCACTTAAGGAAAGAAAATATCAGCCGGAACAAACTTTCTCAATTATTTTGTATCTACTGTGTAATTATAGTCATAAAACTTTTAAACAGAGGCTCAGAACGAATTTCACTGTGATAATGAGAAAGAGAGATAACACTTGGATTCCTGTTGCCGCTTAACTTGTCCTGGTTCCTTGCTGCAGGTGCCTTCATTTGCAAGATGGTGCCATTTGTCCAGTCCACCGCTGTCGTGACAGAAATCCTCACAATGACCTGCATTGCTGTGGAGAGACACCAGGGGCTGGTGCATCCTTTTAAAATGAAGTGGCAGTACACCAACCGAAGGGCTTTCACGATGCTGGGTGAGGACATGCCCCTGGCAGCGTTAAAGCAGTGCTTCATTACAGAACAAAGAGAATTTCTGTAATGTGAACCATGTTCATTAACTAGAGGAGGAACCTCCTGTCTGTCTTGTAGGCACTGGGGTGGCATTTCACGGTTTCAGTCATCTCCGAACTTACTGCTCCCCTCTCCTCTCTTCCTGAGGCCTAGCTCAGCACTGAAAATCTCTCCTCTCAGATTTCCCTGAGTTGCTGTTCCTAACTTTTTAAGCTGGCGCTAGTACTCTTGCCTGGAAAATCCATGGACGGAGGAGCCTGATGGGCTGCAGTCCATGGGGTCGCTAAGAGTCGGACACGACTGAGCGACTTCACTTTCACTTTTCACTTTCATGCATTGGAGAAGGAAATGGCAACCCACTCCAGTGTTCTTGCCTGGAGAATCCCAGGGACGGGGGAGCCTGGTGGGCTGCCGTTTATGGG
>SJYT01042091.1:124178-143982 GCA_006410635.1 Cephalophus harveyi
GTCCATGGGGTCGCTAAGAGTCGGACACGACTGAGCGACTTCACTTTCACTTTTCACTTTCATGCATTGGAGAAGGAAATGGCAACCCACTCCAGTGTTCTTGCCTGGAGAATCCCAGGGACGGGGGAGCCTGGTGGGCTGCCGTTTATGGGGTCGCACAGAGTCGGACACGACTGAAGCGACTTAGCAGCAGCAGCAGCAACAGTGGTAAAGAACCCGCCTACCAGTGCAGGTAGGCACAAGAGATGCGGGTTCAATCCCTGGGTCAGGAAGATCCCCTGGAGGAGGGCACATCCACTCCAGTGTTCTTGCCTGGAGAATCCCATGGACAGAGGAGCCTGGCGGGCAACCATCCATAGGGTTGCAAAGAGTGGGATAGGACTGAAACGACTTAACGCACACAGGCACACAGCTGATCTAAAATCTGTCAGTGGCATCTCCATATTAATATTCATTAGATTGGTCAGCTGTCATCCTGAGGTAAGAAGCAGGTAGATTCCAACAGGTAGGTTTTGACAGAGGCCAGGAAGGTGTGTTTGGAAGAGTGGGAACACAGGTGCTGCCTAGACGGGTCTCAGAGCAGAGTACACAGCAGCAGAAGGCAGAAGGCAGAAGGACTGTAAGGACACTGGGTCCCGAGTGCTGGAGAAGCCTGACAAAGGTGGGTTTCATTCACATCCTAATTGTGCTTCAGGCACTCTTGAATCCCCAGCTTGCTGTAACCGTTTCTGAATCACCGCGTGTCCTGTGATGTATGTAAACCTAAAGCAATGTCCTAAAGCATAGCACAGTGAAATTATTTGGTAATTATAATAGAGCCATTTAAAACTTCAATGTGGTTCTCAGTGATTTGAATGTATTATAGTTAAATAACAGGGCTTCCCTTGTGGCTCAGACGGTAAAGCGTCTGCCTACACTGCGAGAGACCCAGGTTCGAGCCCTGGGTCGGGAAGATGCTCTGGAGAAGACAATGGTAACCCACTGCAGTACTCTTGCCTGGAAAATCCCATGGACAGAGGAGCCCGGTAGGCTACAGTCCATGGGGTCACAAAGAGTCGGACACGACTGAGCGACTTCACTACTATAGCTGAATAACCAGAGGTTTCAGAACAACTAATATGATAATCAAAGAGAGCAATTTTTACTAATATCTCACTTGAGAGGGATGAGTAAACATTCATTTCTGCTGTAAGAATTTAGCCAGCATGGGATAGTAGAGTTACAGAAAGAACTCCTGAAGGTTTTGCTACACTAAACTCTTTGAAATAGTTTGAACTGAATAGATAAGCCCATAGAGGGAAAAATTGTTAGTTATTTTCAAATTTATGTCACATTCTCCCTAAAAAAGAATTCAAAGACCTCTTGGCTTTTAATAATTGACATGTTTCCACCATCAGAACATCTGAAAACAGCATGTGGGTGTGGAAAGAGGGTTAGGAAAGAAATACATGGAGGGTGGAAGTTATTTTTAAAAAGACAGAGAAGGAAAGAGAGTTTTGACATTTGAAGGCAAAGTTGATAATAGGCAGCCAAGTCAGTTCCTACTCAAAAAAGTCACAGAAGACAGAAAACGTTTAAATCAAGAAGATTCATCTCCCCAGGAGGCTTTCCTGCAGCGCTGACTGACGTCTTCCTCTGTCTCTGTCACTCGGGAACCCAGCCTTGTCCTCTGACTGGGTCCGCCTCCTCACTGGGCCCGCCCCCTCACTGGGTCCGCCCCCTCACTGGGCCCACCCCCTCACTGGGTCCGCCCCCTCACTGGGTCCGCCCCCTCACTGGGCCCGCCCTCTAGATGAATCCCCCACCCCCATGCCTCAGCCGGCAGAACCTGCTAGGCTTCCTTGCCTAGATTATACCAGTTATAGCCCTTCTATCTGACTGAGCGACTTCACTTTCACTTTTCACTTTCATGCACTGGAGAAGGAAATGGCAACCCAGTCCAGTGTTCTTGCCTGGAGAATCCCAGGGACGGGGGAGCCTGGTGGGCTGCCGTCTATGGGGTTGCACAGAGTCGGACACGACTGAAGTGACTTAGCAGCAGCCCTTCTATCACTGAGCAGACAGTGGAGTCAAGAGAACTGGCAATGAGCTAAGTCAGGTAGGCTCAATGCCTCCAGAATTTCTACTAAAGACTGGAAAAATGATTGGATACGAGATAACATAATAAAATAATGATTGGACTAAGAATGGCTGTGTGTCGCAATGAAGAGTGAGTGGGGGACAGAAACAGAGACGATCATTTGTGAGCCTGAGGACAACCTGGAATCACTGATTCTTGATAACTTTCTATAGGTGGTGTCAGTCCATGTGTATCTTTATAATAAATTCCAGTCACAGTTTAAGTGGGTCTCAGTTCCTTGAGATCTACAGCAATGCAGTGTTTTTTTAAATGTTCCCACTCAATAAAGAAAGAGCAAGCAGAGTTTGTGCTGGGAAACTTTCTTCAAAAACAGTGCTCTTGGTTCTGGCCTTGCCCTAATATGTTAAGATTCTCTTTTGTTCTTTGCTAAGGAATGCATGATCAAAGTAATCCCCTCAACAAACTCACGGAAAACGGGAAATTTGGAAAAAGTACTCTGGTTTTTTGTTATACATGCTTGTTTTGTAAACAAGAAAATAATGCTCATATAACTATGCTTAAAATAAATATAATTTCAACTTTAAGAAGCTATAGAGGATTGGTGCCCAATCTGTTCCTGCCAAGGGAAATGGGAGCTGAGATCAATTCTGTAAATTCCTCATGAGGGGACTCGGGCGTGAAGAACGTGAACAGAAATGTCACAGGACACAGAGAGGCAAGCAACATTGTAGAAAACCTCTGGAACCCTTTTAAGGAATTTGAGATTTATCCAGGAACAGCTTTTTATTCTTTAAATTAGTTACTTAATTACTTTTAATTGGAGGATAATTTATATTGTGATGGTTTTTGCCGTACATCAGCATGGATCGGGCATAGGCATACACGTGTCCCCTCCCTCCTGAACCCCCCTTTCACCTCCCGCCCCGCTCCTTCCCTCCAGGTTGGGTTCCCTGTGTCATGCATATATCAAACTCCCACTGGCTATTCTCGAAAATCATCCCATCATCTCCTTCTCCCAATGTGTCCAAAAGTCTGTTCTTTATGCTCCAGTGACGATTTGGAGAGTAGAGTGGAAAATGTGAGGAGACCACTGCCCTGCACTAGGGAAAAAATGATGCTGTCCCTTGAACATAAGGAGTCTTTATGGTTAGAGAATTAAGTGCAGGTGGATTTTGCTTTGCTGAGTTGCATTCTAATGATCTTAACGTTTTGCAGGGCTGGTCTGGCTGGTGGCCATCATCGTGGGAGCTCCCATGTGGCATGTGCAACGACTTGAGGTAGACTGGGGGCTGGGATTGGTAATCACACTGTTGAAATGTTTTTCCACCCCTCTTACTTGTAATCATTTTCCTCCCTGCCAGCACATTACAGCAAATTTGTGTGATATCAATTTTTTCACTGGGGGTTTTTCAAGTGGAATAAAATAATTTGCTTTAAGATAGTTTTCTCTGCTTTTTTCAGCTCTTCCTTGAACTTACATTGTTAAGACTTTAATGCCTAAAATGAAATGTTCCAGGGTCACTTTCTGCATTTGCCTGCCAACAGAAACTTGCCTTTCCTGGTGTTGTTCAGTGTCTTGTTACATCATAAGAGTTTGATGCTCACTCTAGATTTTTCTTTTTTTTTTCTGTTAAGTTCTTTTTTAAAAAAGATATAAATTTATTTATTTTAATTGGAGGTTAGTTTACTTTACAATATTGTATTGGTTTTGCCACACATCAACGTGAATCTGCCACAGATATACATGTGTTCCCCATCCTGAACACCCCTCCCTCTTCCCTCCCTGTACCATCCCTCTGGATTGTCCCAATACACCAGCCCCAAGCATCCAGTATCATTCATTGAAACTGGACTGGCGATTCATTTCATATATGATATTATACATGTTTCAATGCCATTCTCCCAAATAATCCCACCCTCGCCCTCTCCCACAGAGTCCAAAAGACTGTTCTATACATCTGTGTCTCTTTTGCTATCTCACATACAGGGTTATTGTTACCATCTTTCTAAATTCCATATATGTGTGTTAGTATACTGTATTGGTGTTTTTCTTTCTGGCTTACTTCACTCTGTATAATCGGCTCCAGTTTCATCCACCTCATTAGAACTGATTCAAATGTATTCTTTTTGATGGCTGAGTAATACTCCATTGTGTATATGTACCACAGCTTTCTTATCCATTCATCTGCTGATGGACATCTAGGTTGCTTCCATGTCATGGCTATTATAAACAGTGCTGCAATGAACATTGGGGTACACGTGTCTCTTTCAATTCTGGTTTCCTTGGCATGTATGCCCAGCTGTGGGGTTGCTGGGTCATAAGGCAGTTNTCTTATACACATCTAGATGTGTATAAGAGACAGGCAATGAACATTGGGGTACACGTGTCTCTTTCAATTCTGGTTTCCTTGGCATGTATGCCCAGCTGTGGGGTTGCTGGGTCATAAGGCAGTTCTATTTCCAGTTTTTTAAGGAATCTCCACACCGTTCTCCATAGTGGCCGTACTAGTTTGCATTCCCACCAACAGTGTAAGAGGGTTCCCTTTTCTCCACACCCTCTCCAGCATTTATTGCTTGTAGACTTTTGGATCGCAGCCATTCTGACTGGCGTGAAATGGTACCTCATTGTGGTTTTGATTTGCATTTCTAATGTTAATCATTAATCTACTTATTGGTTGATTCTCCTTCATAAGCACTTCCACTGCCTCTTAGTCACTGACAAATATTTGAACTGGAACATGTAAGCCATTAATTTGTGAACCTGAGAATGATCTTAAATCCTTGATTCTTAATAACTTTCTATAGGTGGTGTCAGTCTGTGTGTATCTTTATAATAAAGATAAACCTTTCTGTTCCCCTCACACCTCTGTCAGCTGGGCCCAGCCTGCAGTGGTGATTCACAGTGAAGAAAACACTGGACCATTTTTGGTGACCTGGTCTCTTTACTGGGACCTAGTTGAATGTGTCCTCCCTGGGAGAGCTAGTGTAGACAGTGGTCTTCAAAGACACTAGAGGGGTTGCTCACATGGCCTCTAAGATAATTTTTTAAATTATTTATCTTTTGTACCTTTTTAAATTAGTGTAGGTAAACAGAAACTGCTGGACACCCAGTGTTCCCCTGGCAAGGATATCAAATGAGCCCTCAGGCAAGAGGGCATTGTAAAAAGTGACTTAGGGCTTCCCTCGTGGCTCAGGTGGTAAAGAATCTGCCTGCAGTGCAGGAGACTCAGTTTTGATCCCTGTATTGGGAAGATCCCATGGAGAAGGGAATGGCTACCCACTCCAGTATTCTTGCCTGGAGAATTCCATGAACGGAGGAGCCTGGCAGGCTGCAGTCCATGGGGTCGCATAGAGTCGGATACAACTGAGCGACTGGCACTTTCACTTTTCACTTTGATGTTCGATGCAACCTGTGTATAAATGAGCTTGACTGCATAGGTAACAACAGAAGGCAGTTTTATTCTGTCTCTTACCACCTCTAAAAATGTGATGGATGAAGCCTTGAATGGGTCCTGTAACTCTTGTGGTCATTCAGAGAATAAAATACCTCTGGTCACTTTCAGTCACAAGAACAATAACTGGTCACTGAATATTGTTAGTTCCCTTATCAAAATATCCAGTCCAGTGCCACAATCCCTCAGGTTCATACTTTCAAATAAATTTAAGATGTCTCCCTTTCCCCAGTTTGAGCCATTTCAGGCCTAGAATCCTAGGGTATGGAGAGGAGCTTTGATCCCTTTATTCTGCATATTACTGTTTCTCATGACTGATTCTTTATTTCATGCGTTCCTCACAAATAATATCCCTGGGGCTTCCAATGGCTACTCCCTTCTTTAAGCTTCCACACACAGTTGGACATGGCCAACTCCTTTCTCTGAGGCTGCCCTTATCTCCAGCAGGAAACCCATACCTTTAAAAATAACCCAACCCAGTTCCCATAGGGAGTCTAATTCTGGCTCATAGGACACGAGGAGATGTGTCCATTTTTAAAAATAAAATTATTTTATCATATGCTCTAAATATATTTTAAAATATAACTCATTTAATTTGTAGAAAATTAATTAAATCTAATTGGCAAAACCAGTTCTCTCTGTCAGATGGATCAGCCAAATCAGATTTGCTTTCTTTCAAGAAAAAGTATAATTTCATTTTTCAAGTCAAGTAAATGTATTAATATGCTCTGCCACGGCCACCTTCTCACTCCTAAATTCTATTAGCAAGAGTGCAAGCATGCAAGACAGTTTAATTGCTCCACTGGCTGAAATGAAGCACAAGTGATGTCACCATTTGCACTGATGTTCTCTTTGCTTTGCTCCTACTGTGCTCTCTCCCAGGAGTGATGTATCTGACAGCTTTCAGGGGCTGGAAGCAGCAGGGTGGTAAAGTTAAAGTTGTCATCACTTCTCCCGTTTACTATGCAGATATTGGGAATTCACAACAGCTCATCACCTGTCAAAACACCTTTTTTTAAATCTAATGTCAAGTTTCCCCTGAATAGAAATCCATTGAATACAGGGAAAGGCACAAAACCCTCTCCTGGATTTATGGTGCCTTGATCAAGGGAGCTTCACTGACATCCATAGTTTGGACCACCTCTTATTTTGGTGGTCCATAGTGAGATTGCAGTTGGATGAGAGATAGGACTTGTGAAGACTGAAAGAAGGGGGATTATGAAAACGGAACTGGGAATGTAGACCCAGCATGACACTTCAACCCCACCCCACACATTCTCTTAGGCAGTGAGATTTTTGGAGAATTGTGAGTTTGGACATAGAAGGTCTGAAATTGGTTCCCGTGAAACCATCTGAGCACACCCTCAGAAGGTCTCTGCTTGTCCCCAGGGGAACGTGCATAGTTCAGAGGCTGTCAGCCTCCTCTCCTTGTGCTTTAGAATGCATCAGTATGTGACCCCCACTGTGGGCTCTGCTTACATGAGTCAGAATAAGTTTTACCTTCATATCCTCTTCCCAGGGAGTACAGACCTTGCAGTTATTGTTTAATACTTTCATTCCTCATTGCATTTGAAAAATAATATCTAGATCAAAACTTGAATTGTCATACTTTTGATAACAGTACCAGAAAGCTTCCCACCTCCCCCCACCCCGCCCCCACCACCATTTGGTTGACTTTGAAGATTGGTGATAATACTCTGGGAATGGAGGCAGAAATATGTGTTAAGACTTAAGTATTCCTCATCTGTAAAGCTCTAGAGCGACTCAGATGACAAGAATTTTGATCAATACTCTAACTTTAATTCCTATTATCCAGGTATATGACTTCTGAATGTACTTTAAATGTTTAGTTTTTCTCGTATTAGCATTTTCTATGGTTTCCCTGGTGGCTTGGTTGTAAGCAATCCACTTGCCGATGCAGGAGACAGGAGTTTGTTCCCTGGATCAGGAAAATCCCCTGGAGAAGGAAATGGCAACCCATTCCAGTACAGTATTCTTGCCTGGGAAATCCCATGGACAGAGGAGCCTGGCATGACTGAGCGACTAAACAACAGCAACAAATTCTAATTGTTTTTATTAATTTTTGAACTCATAAGTCAGTCTCTTAGAAATAGTATTTATAAATAGAAATTGCCTTTCTGTATAATATATACCTCAAAGGCTTATAATTGGGTCTGAATATTAGTACATTGGCAATAGCTCTAATCCTAATTTCTCATTCATCTCAAAATCTAAAAGCTACAAGTTTCCTCTCTAAAATCTTTGTGAACAGCATGATCACTACAATCTGAAACAGCAGTAGCAAAATACAGATTTTCAGTTCAGAAACAAAATGCAGACTTTCAGTACTTACTCAGTTGGAAGAAGTCTGATGCCTTGTCAAAACTGATCTCATCAACAATTGAGGAAGCAAAATCAGGTAGCAGCAAACTAGCTGGTTGCTTTCCCATGTGGCACAGTGGTTAAGTATCTGCCTGCCAGTGCAGGAGATGCAAGAGACAGGATTTGATCTGGGTTGGAAAGGTCCCCTAGAGAAGGAAATGACAACCCACTCTGCCGGGGTCCAGCCCCAGTGGATCCAGGGTAATTCGAAGGGGAGACGGAGTAGGCGTCCTAGGAAAAAACTTATTTAATTACAGATATAAAGAGAGATTAGAAACGGATAGTGTAGTAGAAAAATTAGTGGAGAAAAAGAGGCTGAATAACTTGGTTTATGTGCAATACCAATCACCACCTACATAGGCCACAGGCATCTTTCCGTTCTCCCAAAGGAGAGGAGGCACTGAGGCCTCCCTGGTCCGATCTCAGAAGCCCAGGCAAAATTAGCAGACTTGGTGAGTACCCACATTCCAGATGGGAATTCAGCCAGGAAAATGGGGAGCAAGAAAGAAATGACACGGGGGAATCAGTCTTTCCAGAAACTGATCCGTTTTTCTTTATTTTCAGGTTTGCTTATATACCTTTTGTTACACATACAGACAAATGGCAATTTCAAAGTCACGCAGGTGTCAGCAGTCCTGACCTTTATCAAAATCAGGTGCTTCACATAAATGTCTAAAAAAAAAGGTCTTAGGGATTTTACATCATCTTCTGGCCATGAGGCCTGCTGACATTTTATGACCCTTTCTTTCTGATAACCAAAAAACTTATTTTTTCCAAGGGTGTTTTTTCTTAAACCAGGCGCCACCCTCTGAAGGTAGCAGATAAAGTTGCATTCCTATAGGGTGAGGGTGTAGTGGGTTACAACTAAGAAAGGAATTTATTTAACCTAAGGTTAACATGATTAATCTTAAAGGTTAATACTTATTTCTCCTATATGCTAGTTATATTCATTATAAGGGCAGGGAATATGGAGATTTAGCAGCAAACATCAGCCCAACAAATGAAAACCCTTCACCAATGTTCCCCTTAAGATTTATGTAGTCTTAAGATAGTGATAAAGTTACATTTTTACATAGCAAGGGCACAGTGATTTATAACAAAATACAGTGATCTATAACAAAAGAGAAAATTCATTAACTCAAAAAGTCTAGTATTGCTAACATCAAAAACTACTATATTTCCTTTTCTATATTCAAAATACATTGATTAATATATTCCCAGGTGCCTAAGGATATGGAGGCCTGGCGGCAATCATTGACTCAACAATGAGAAAAGCCCTATGCTAATTAAGACTTTCAAAATATTCCAAACTCTCTGTGCTGTTTATGGTTGAGAGGTGGTCACCCAAGCTAGTCTGTCAGCAGAGAGGTTTGACCTGAGACACCCTTGTCATGCCCAGGAATTTTTATTGACTGGAGCTGCAAGTTTACTCCTTTTCTGAGAGAACCGGTGGGGAACAGCCCCCCATAAAGTCAGAGGTGTAGGTGAGAGCATGAAACAGTAAAGTGGGTAGACTCTGGTTTTGAGGGTAGATGCTCGGGAACAGGGGGTTTCCTGAGGCCTGATCCCGCCTTTGCATATGCCGAAGCCTCCTTCCTCATGACCTTTGCCATGGGCGGAGTTCCTCATGCTGGCTCCCAGCACCACTCCAAGATTCTTGCCTGAGAAATCCCATAAACACAAGATCCTGGTGGGCTACAGTCTAGGGGGTTGCAAAGAGTCGGCTGTGACTAAATGATGGAGCATGCATGCAGCATAACTAGCTGGCATGCTAAAATAAAATTTTTTTTTCATACATACTTTGGTCATTCTAGTGTTCTTTCTTTCACTCAACTGAAAATTTAATGCTGCTGCTGCTGCTAAGTCATGTCAGTCACGTCTGACTCTTCCATCCCATAGACGGCAGCCTACCAGGCTCCTCCGTCCCTGGGATTCTCCAGGCAAGAACACTGGAGTGGGTTGCCATTTCCTTGACTATCATGTAAAAAGGTGGAAAAGATTTTTTTTTTTTTTAAGTGAACAGGCTATGGACCTTGATTCCATTTAAAATAGAAAAGAAAATATCAAACTGTCAAGAATCTAAGCAGTGAAGGCAAGAAAACACACTTCACAATGAAAGAAGCAAAATTGTATCTCATTTGAAATATCTACCCACAGTAAACATGTGAGGCTCTGAGAAGCCTGCCTGACAATAGTCTTGGTTGCTGTGTGCTTTGATGTTGCCTCTGGCTCTTCTAACTGAATTACACTTATTTTAAAGATTAAATATGACTTCTTATATGAGAAAGAACATGTGTGCTGCTTGGAAGAGTGGAGCAGCCCTGTGCACCAGAAAATCTACACCACCTTCATCCTTGTCATCCTCTTCCTCCTGCCTCTCATGGTGATGCTTATCCTGTACAGTAAGATTGGCTATGAACTTTGGATAAAGAAAAGAGTTGGAGATGGCTCTGTGCTTCGAACTATTCATGGAAAAGAAATGTCAAAAATAACCAGGTGTGTTGCATGGAACATTCACCTGTTTAAAACATTCACCTGTTTTAGAGACAGTAGCCAGAGATTTCAGATGCCTGGGTAATGTAATCAAAGTGTCATTGGTAATTTATGTTGATCACATGCGCTGACTTTGAACTTTTGATTTTACATATGACAGAAAGATAGAGCAAGATCACCAGCTCCCAAGTCAGAGGGGAAGGTCACTGTTATAGATAGTTGCCTGAAATTTTTTTAATTGTTATATTTTCATCTGCATGTTGATACAAATTGCTGTGACTCTCTCCTCTTTCTGCTACTTCCCAACCACTTGATGTAGATAAATCTCCTTACTCCCAAGACCCCAACTTTCCTCATATGTACTGCTGCTGCTGCTGCTGCTGGTGCTAAGTTGCTTCAGTCGTGTCTGACTCTGTGCAACCCCGTAGATGGTAGCCCACCAGGTTCCTCCGTCCATGAGAGTTTCCAGGCAGGAGTACTGGAGTGGGTTGCCATTTCCTTCTCCGACTAGAAAGCATCAAAATATCCATCCATACTTCCTCCTACACAAGGAATGATGCTAAAAGATGTGAGATGATATGTATAAAAATACTCTGGAAACCAGAGTACATTATTTATTTTAAATTGTTATCTTATATTTTATTTGGGGGCTTCCCTGATGGCTGGCTCAGTTGGTAAAAAATCTGCCTGCAATGCAGGAGACTTGGGTTCAATCCCTGGGTTGGGAAGATCCCTAGGGAAGGGAATGGCAACCCACTCCAGTATTCTTGCCTGGAGAATCTCACGGACAGAAGAGCCTGGCGGGCTACAGTCCATGGGGTCGCAAAGAGTCAACGCGACTGAGCAACTAACACACACATACACACCCAAAGAATGATGCTAAAAAGAGTGAGATGATACGTATGAAAGTCCTTTGGAAATGAGAGTATGTTATTTATTTTTAATTATTATTTTATATTTTATTTTTACCTAAGGGCTTTACTTTTTGATCATATGGACTAACAGAAATTTAAAAACACAGTTACTGCTATGGTACTTGTGGGCCATTTGGTTTATTTTATAACCTACACTGCGTGACACCAGCTTAAAAGTCTAGTGGTGGACGAAGTTTATCATTTCTTCAAGTGTGCAGCGACCTCTAGTGCCCGATTTGTATAAAGACGTACTCCGGCTCCATGTACAGGGTGCTAGACTGTTCAGCATCTTGGAACTTATTGCTGATTTAGCTCTCTTTTCCTCCGAAGAAAAGGCTAACACGTTGAGATAATAATGAATGCGACTCGTTAAAATTTGAAAATGTGCAGATCTTTTGCAGACGTTAATCTCCTTTACGTGACTAATAGAGAAAACTCTGAATCCCTGGTTAATCATATTACTTAATTATATAAAGGAAGATTGCATTTTATTTCTGTCCTGAGGACTTCCCATATTTTTCTGTCACAGGCATGAGTGTTCTTCGATATAAAATGAATAAGAGTTTTGGCACTGAAGTTAGACTGCCTACGTTTAAATCCAAACTAAACTTTATAGTTTAAATTCTCAACTTTCTGATCTGCAAAGCCGTCTGACTTTGCAAGTTACTTAACTTTCTCTGTGCCTCAGTTCCTGCATCTGTCCAATGGCTTGTCAGGAAGATTAATCTGTGCCAAGCATCTGGCTTGCTGCTAGGCTCATAATGAGCACGTATCTTGAGGATATTTGTAATATGAGAAATATAGGGATGAGGGTAATAACAATGGGGAAAGATGATAAACAGTTCACAGTTAGCCCGTCATGAGCTTCATTAGAGGATTCCCTCATGACTCAGTGGTAGAGGATTCACCTGCAATGCAGAAGATACAAGAGACAGAGGTTTGATCCCTGGGTTGGGAAGATGCCCTGAAGAAGGGCATAATAACCCACTCCAGCATTCTTGCCTGGAGAATCGCATGGACAGAGGAGGCTGACGGGCTACAGTCCTTAGGGTCACAAAGAGTCAGGCACAACTGAAGAGACTGAGCTTGCACGAGCTTCATTTACATTTGAAAATTATCACTGAGAGGTCTAGACTTGACACATCTGCCAAGGAAAAGTTAACTGATACAGTGTATCCTTGCGGACCCAGGAAGAAGAAGCGGGCTGTTGTTATGATGGTGACAGTGGTGTCTCTCTTTGCCGTGTGCTGGGCACCTTTCCACATTGTTCACATGATGATCGAATACAGTGAGTGACTGTCCTTCTCATTTGACGGAAGTTCTGGTTCATTCCCTGCTACAATGGACAGTGAATCACTGAAATGTTTAGCCATTCACTTGGGTAATCAAATCTCGAACATTTACTAGGTTTCTTTCAAGTTTTCAAGATAACCAGATCATTACGTGATGGGTAATTATGTATGAGTATGATCAAAGCTTTAGTAATTATAGAAGATAAAGAAAAATGTTTGAGATGCATCTCTCATGCTATGCCGTCTGGTCTCCCTAAGCCATTTAAACCCTGGGAGAGGTGTGACATCCTGTGAGCCTTCCCTATTTGGAACCCTCACTTGAGCCACATGAATTTAATAAGACCTAGGATTTCAGCTAGACCCTTAATATATCGTCTCTGATAATCTGAACCTTAACATGGTTCTCAGATGTTTGTGCTTCTGTAAGACAAGTGGACATTTGAAGGGTGACTGAATCTTCCAGTTTATGTGAAGCTTGAAATCATGTTGATATGCAATAAGCCCTCTAACATGTGCTGGGCTTGTAAGCCTAGATTCTCTAACAAGGAGGACACATCACAAAGGTGGGTCTTCTTCAGACATCAGATGGCTCTCCCCAAAGTCTTGGAGAATTTTTCACAGAGAATTTTACATAGTTGTACAAGGGTAACTGTTTCATAAAGATGGAAGATAAACAAAAATGTTGTTTTATGTTCATTCAAACAAATATCCATTCTAAAGCATTACTTTTTTATTTCAGGCAACTTTGAGAAAGAATATGACGATGTTACAATCAAGATGATTTTTGCTATAGTGCAAATAATTGGATTCTCCAATTCCATCTGTAATCCAATTGTTTATGCATTTATGAATGAAAACTTCAAAAAGAATTTTTTATCTGCAGTTTGTTATTGCATTGTAAAAGAAACCTTATCCCCAGCACGAAGGCATGGAAATTCAGGGATTACGATGATGCAGAAGAAAGCAGTGTTTTCCCGGAAAGAAAACCCAGTTGAGGAGACCAAAGGAGAAGCTTTCAGTGATGGCAACATTGAAGTCAAGTTGTGTGAACAACCTGTAGAGAAGAAACATCTCAAACGACACCTTACCCTCTTTAATTCTGAACTTTCTGAGAATTCTGGTTTAGGCAGTGGGCATTAATTATAACTCTCTTCATAATTCATGCTATTCATAGCTGAATCTAAAAATTATTTTGAGCAAAAGTTAAAGATTTGCTTTTTATCTAGAAGTCTTCTCCACGTGCAGTCAGTGTAATGTGGCTTTCCATTGATTGCTAAGTTGGGTGAGATAGCTTAACACTTGTATTTTTTTTTTTTCTTAGTTTAATAGTTGCACACTATAATGTAATTTTTAGTGCATAATTGAAAGTTGGTGATAGTCTCTTGCAAATGAAGTCTGTCCAATAATTGTAAAGCCAAAGACAGTGAAGACACAGCAGAGCGACAGCTTAGGTTTCGAGGCAGATGCCTGGGTTTCAGCTTCTCACCCGTCACCGTGATTGTAATGACTGACCAGCCACTCAACCTCTTGAAGTCTCCTTTCCTTCTTGCGTAAACTGGGGTGGTTCCTCCAACTCCAGGAAGTTGCTATCAGAACAAAATGAGATAGCAGTGGGAATCCACTTTGCATTCTGAAGCACCCAAGTTCTGAAGCATTATTGTAGTTCTTCATGTCTTAGTACCGCCCCACCCCATATCTGTTCTCTTTTCCTTTCTGAGACTTGACCTCAACCCTATTCAACTTTTCACATGTCCCTGTTTTGTAGCTAGTTTCTTTCATCAAAAGAAGAATATTCCTGGGATCCTCATTCATAAGTTGACTATAATATATTTTGAGAAGAAAAAGGCAAGCCACTCCAGTATTCTTGCCAGGAAAATCCTATGGGCAGAGAAGCCTGGTGGACTCCAGCTCATGGGGTCACAAAGAACTGGACTCAACTGAGTGACTAAGCACATAATATATTTAGGCCAATCTAGCTATATCAAGTATTTATATTTTTAAAACTTTTATTTTCACTAGTGGGATGAAAGACTTTTTGTCATGATAAAGGGCTTTTAGGTGTAGTTAGTGAGAATCAGCTGCAAGTCCATGACATTTTATCATGCTCCAAACTGACCCCCAAGAGAGCTGGGTCAGGAAGAACAACAGTGTTCCTCACCTGTATTCCTGACCGAATTCTCCCTTGAACGCAACCCCTCTGCTTTTTGTCTTTTCCTCTTACTCCCAAATGTCACGGTTCCAGTGGTCACCCTCCCCATACTCTGTTGCTTCCCCTTCCTTATCTGAGCTTCCCAAAGCCCATTAATCACAACCTTGTGGCCAAAGTGCTTCTTCTGCCTCCAACACTTCTTCTTCCACCCAGGTATTAGAAAGGAAGGGAAGCTCAAAAATTCTTAAGGTATTTCACTTGTAGAGCTTTCAGGTTTGGGAACCAATGAATGCAGGCCACTGATATCTTTCAAGATACAGACATTTAATTTTATATGTATGTTAATGTGAGCATGGTTTAAAAAAAAAAAAAAAACAGATGAAACAGTGTGTGATACCAAGGGAAGTGTTAATATGATAGAAGAAAATTAATAGTCAAGAGGGAAAACATTATTTGGTTGTGTTAAAATGGCCTCACCATGGGTTATTTATGTATGCTGTTCTCCTGTTTTCCCTAGTTACCCTGTAGCAAAACAGTGATTTCATTATGCCATCAAAAATAAATCATATTCACTGACTTTTGGTTATAGTTATTTGGCCAATATCCATATGACTTTTCCTAAATTTGATGTTACACATGCTCCTAATATGTCAATGAAGAACAAATAATCCTATTCTTGACCGTTTAATTATCAAGATTGTTGTTATTTAATTGCTAAGTCATGTCAACTCCTTTGGACCCCAATGACTGAGACCTGCCAAGCTCCTCTGTCCATGGGATTTCCTAGGCAAGAATACTGGACTGGATTGCCATTCCCATCTCCAGGGGAATCTTCTTGACCCAAAAATTGAACCTATGTCTCCTGTATTGGCAGGCAGATTCTTTACCGTCTGGGCCAGCAGGGAAGCCCAATTCCCAAAGGTTGATTATTAATCACCATGATGAAGAGAAAGAGCTGGTAAGTAAGAGAGAAATGGCAGCCACACAAATTCTGGTTGCTCAGTGATTCTTCACCACTGAGCCGCTTGGGAAGCCCATGGTTAAGGAGGGGTAAAGAAAACTATTCTTCCATTTACCAGCCTTTGGGTAAAATGTGTATGAAATCAGTGAAAAATCTGTACCCCTGTTCAGATGCTTAAGTCTTTTGTTTCACTCTGGAACACTGTGCCAAAAAGAGCTCTGTGTATTGACCAATGTGGCAACATAATTAAAAAGGGAGAGGACAATCTTTCAAACAAATGCTTCCAAACCAACTGAATACCCAAGTACCAAAAATAGGACCTTGATCTTTATATAACACATAAAAATTATAATGCACCATAGACTTAAATATAGAAGCCAAGTCTATAATACTAGAATAAAATATAGAAGATAATCTTTACAATCTAGATTAGGGAAAGTCAGAATTTCATAAATAGAGCACTAAAAGGAGAAAGGCTAAAAAAAAGAACTGATAAAATGAACTCCATCAAAAACAAAATTCTGGGAGCTGGTCCTAAGATGGCAGAGGAATAGGATGGGGAGACCACTTTCTCCCCCACAAATTCATCAAAAGATCATGTGAATGCTGAGAACTCTGGCGGAGGACACCAGGCACACGGAAAGGTAGCCCGTTCTCTTCAAAAGGAGGTATGACAAAATATAAAAGACTAAAAGAGAGACAAAAGAGTTAGGGAAGGAGATCCATCCTGAGGAGGGAGTCACGATGGAGGAGAAGTTTCCAAACACCAGGAAACCCTCTCACTGGCAGGCCTGTGGGGAGTTTTGGAATCTCAGAAGGCAACACAACCGGGAGGAAAAAAAAAAAAAGAAACCAACAGAATATGCGCCTAACCACAACTCCCAGTGGAGAAGTAGCCCAGACACTCTCATCCACCACCAGCGAGTAGGGGCTGGACAGAGAGGCACAGGCTGCATTGCTTAGGGTAAGGACCAGGCCTGAATGCCCTGAGGACAATCTGAGGGAGCTAACATGAGACGGCAACCCAAACTGTGGGATAGCCAGAGACAGAAAAAAAAAAAAAAAAAGAGAGAGGACTTTCCCGCAAAAAGCTCTAACCTAAGGCGCAGACTGGCCCACTCACAAAAACAAAGGATTGCACAAACACCGAAGGAGCGCTAGCCAGCTGCAGCCCATCCCATCCCCTCACCAGAGGCAGAGAGGCAGTGAGAGCTGGAAAACAAGGGCCAATTTAGACCCCAGAGACTGGCATCCTCCACCAAACTGTGAGCAGGCTCCCAGTTGCTAACCATGTCTTCCTGGAATCCTAGACGGTTGACATCTGCCCAGAGGGTTGCAGCCTGAGATCAGCTCCCCAGAGGAGACACCCGGCACCTGAGACAGCACTCTCACGGCACACCCAGGAAACCAAGTGGCCAGGATGGGGTGGTGATTAAGACTCATAGCCCACCTGGGAAGGTGCACTTGCCAAACACCTGGTTGCCTGAGCTGCTCGGAACTGGGTAGGGGACAAAACACAGGCCCAACCATGTCTGTGCCTTTGTGGAGTACCTGAGAACATGAATCTGAGCAGCTTAGACCTGGGAAGTGCATGAAATGCAGGGCCAGATTTGGACAGCACTCCTGCTGAGCAGGCTTCAGCAACCTGGAGCTTGAGCAGTGTAGACCAGGAAAGTACACGCTGCCATGAACTGGGGCAAACCCAGTGTGGTCCATATACACTGCAAGCAGTCTTTGCACACTCCAGTGATATATGTTTGCAGTGTTCCTCCCTCCCCACAACAGAACTGAACAAGTGAGCCTAAATAAGTGACCACCTTTGCCCCCTTGTGTCAGGGTGGAAATTAGACACTGAAGAGACTTGCGAACAGTGGAAGCCAAAATAAACAAAAAAGAGGGAATTTCTCTGGAAGTGACAGGTGCAACAGATTAAAACCCTGTAGTTAACATTGACTAAGCATCTGAAAGGGCCTATAGAGCTCAGAACAAGTATCAGTTCAGTTCAGTCACTCAGTCATGTCCGACTCTTTGCGACCCCATGAATCGCAGCACGCCAGGCCTCCCTGTCCATCACCACCTCCCGGAGTTCACTCACACTCACATCCATCGAGTCAGTGATGCCATCCAGCCATCTCATCCTCTGTCGTCCCCTTCTCCTCCTGCCCCCAATCCCTCCCAGCATCAGAGTCTTTTCCAGTGAGTCAACTCTTCGCATGAGGTGGCCAAAGTACTGGAGTTTCACCTTTAGTATCATTCCTTCTAAAGAACACCCAGGGCTGATCTCCTTCCGAATGGACTGGTTGGGTCTCCTTGCAGTCCAAGGGACTCTCAAGAGTCTTCTCCAACACCACAGTTCAAAAGCCTCATTAATTTCATGGCTGCAGTCACAGAACAAGTATAAGCTGGAGCAAGGAACTATCTGAAACTGAACTGACCCCACACTGCCCTCAACAGCTCCAGAGAATTTCCTAGATATATTTTTACTATTATCATTTTTTTAAGTTCTTTATTACTCCTTTAATTTTCATTTTTATAACCTACTATTATCTTGCAAAAAGAGAGATCCTATTTTTAATGCAAATTTCATATATTTTATGATTTTTGTGATTGATTTCATTTTGTACTCTTAATATTGTATTTTTGAGAGTCTAACCTCTACTCTAGATTTTTAATTTTTGATTTTTGGTATTTGTTATCAATCTTGTACCTTTAAGAATCTAATCTTCAGTACCCATTTTTACTTAGGGATGTGAAAACTGGCTTGATTGCTCTCTCCCCTTTTGACTCTCCCTTTTCTCCCCCAGGTCACCTCAATCTCCTCTCTCCCCCTACTCTTCTCTACATAACTCTGTGAATCTCTCTGGTTGTTCTGGGCTGTGGAGAATACTTGGGGAACTGATTACTGGCTAGGTTGATCTCTCCTCTTTTGACTCCCCCTCTTCTCCACCTGGTCACTTCTATCTCTCTCCTCCATCTTCTCTTCTCCATGTAACTCTGTGAACCTCTCCAGGTGTCCCTCACTGTGGAGAATCTTTTCACCATTAACATAGATGTTTTACCTTCTCTGCTGTATGGATGGGAAAGTCTTGAGGCTACTGTAAGAATAAGACTGAAAGTCAGAGGTAGGAGACTTAAATCCAAAACTTGAGAACACCAGAAAACTCCTGACTCCAGGGAACATTAATTGACAAGAGCTCATCCAAAAGCCTCCATACCTACACTGAAACCAAGCTCCACCCAAGAGCCAACAAGTTCCAGAGAAAGACATACCACATTAATTCTCCAGCAATTCAGGAACATAGCCATAATCATTAATATACAGGCTTCCCAAAGTCATGCCAAATCCATCAGTTCAGTTCAGTCACTCAGTCGTGTCCGACTCTTTGCAACCCTATTTGAATCGCAGCACGCCAGGCCTCCCTGTCTAACACCAACTCCCAGAGTTCACTCAGACTCACATCCATCAAGTCAGTGATGCCATCCAGCCATCTCATCCTTGGTCGTCCCCTTCTCCTCCTGCCCCCAATCCCTCCCAGCACCAGAGTCTTTTCCAATGAGTCAACTCTTCGCATGAGGTGGCCAAAGTACTGGCGTTTCAGCTTTAGCATCATTCCTTCCAAAGAACACCCAGGGCTGATCTCCTTCCGAATGGACTGGTTGGATCTCTTTGCAGTCCAAGGGACTCTCAAGAGTCTTCTCCAACCTTACAGTTCAAAAGCACCAGTTCTTCAACGCTCAGCCTTCTTCACAGTTCAACTCTCACATCCTTACATGACCACTGGAAAAACCATAGCCTTGACTAGATGGACCTTAGTCAGCAAAGTAATGTGTCTGCTTTTGAATATATTATCTAGGTTGATCATAACTTTCCTTCCAAGGAGTAAGCGTCTTTTAATTTCATGGCTGCAGTCACCATCTGCAGTGATTTTTAAGCCCCCAAAAATAAAGTCTGACACTGTTTCCACTGTTTTCCCATCTATTTCCCATGAAGTGATGGGACCGGATGCCATAATCTTTGTTTTCTGAATGTTGAGCTTTAAGCCAACTTTTTCACTCTCCTCTTTCACTTTCATCAAGAGGC
>SJYT01042091.1:144089-222369 GCA_006410635.1 Cephalophus harveyi
GTTGAGCTTTAAGCCAACTTTTTCACTCTCCTCTTTCACTTTCATCAAGAGGCTTTTTAGTTCCTCTTCACTTTCTGCCATAAGGGTGGTGTCATCTGCATATCTGAGGTTATTGATATTTCTCCCAGCAATCTTGATTCCAGCTTGTGCTTCTTCCAGCCCAGCGTTTCTTATGATGTACTCTGCATAGAGGCTAAATAAGCAGGGTGACAATATACAGCCTTGACGGACTCCTTTTCCTATTTGGAACCAGTCTGTTGTTCCATGTCCAGTTCTAACGGTTGCTTCCCGACCTGCATATAGGTTTCTCAAGAGGCAGGTCAGATGGTCTGGTATTCCCATCTCTTTCAGAATTTTCCACAGTTTATTGTGATCTACACAGTCAAAGGCTTTGGCATAGTCAAGAAAGCAGAAACAGATGTTTTTCTGGAACTCTCTTGCTTCTTCCATGATCCAGCGGATGTTGGCAATTTGATCTCTGGTTCCTCTGCCTTTTCTAAAACCAGCTTGAACATCAGAAAGTTCATGGTTCACGTATTGCTGAAGCCTAGCTAGGAGAATTTTGAGCATTACTTTACTAGCGTGTGAGACAAGTGCAACCGTGTGGTAGTTTGAGCATTCTTTGGCATTGCCTTTCTTTGGGATTGGAATGAAAACTGACCTTTTCCAGTCCTGTGGCCACTGCTGAGTTTTCCAAATGTGCTGGCATATTGAGTGCAGCACTTTCACATATACAATATTCTTTCATCTGAGAATATTAATTACATTTTCTGTATTTTTCTACTTCCTATACTGTCTATTCCCTGAGTTCCCTCAGTCCCCCACCCATTTGTTTATGTGAATGCCTCTCATTTCAGAGGCTTTCCTCAAATGTCTAATGATCATTAGCTGCCTGTTCAGATGAATAGCAAAGTACCTTGGAGCTGACTGGGGCTTAGTTAAAGTGGGAGGAGTGTGTGCACTGGTGGAGGCCGCAGCTGAGAGAATATACAGGTCTTTTTCCCAGGATTTTTGAGAGGATTTTCTCTAATCACCTGCTTGGACAATGTTGATTTTGTTGCCAGTTTTCTGGGAGTTTAATAGGAGGAGGCTTAGATCACTGTTAGGTGAGTAGACTTTCATTTAATCCCCTGCTTTCAGTGTAACACTCTGCCTTTAAAGGCTATGCCTGGTATTCCCGAATCCTATGGTCCTCATTCAACAGCTCGAGAAAATTAACCACTGGTGTTCTGCAGGGCACGGGTGAAGTGGGAACCTACTCTAGGTGAACATGGCAACTAGGAAAATCTAGCAGCTTCTTAACAGATGTACAACTGCTTCACCAGTTTTTAGCCCCACCTCATCTGCTAATTCTTATGCCTGAAGAATTATGGACAGAGGTTCATAACATTGTACAGGAGATGGTAATCAAAACTATCCTCAAGAAAAAGAAATGCAAAAAGGCAAAATGGTTGTCTGAGGAGACCTTACAAAGAGCTGAGAAAAGAGAAACAAAAGGCAAAGGAGAAAAGGAAAAATATATCCACCTGAATACAGCATTCCAAAGAATAGTAAGGAGAGATAAGAAAGCCTTTCTAAGTGATCAATACAAAGAAATACAGAATGGGAAAGACTACAGATATCTTCAAGAACAAGGGAACATTTCATGCAAAGATGGGCACAATAAAGGACAGAAACAGTATGGCCCTAACAGAAGCAGAGTTTAAGAGGTGGCAAGATACACAGAACAACACAAAAAAAGATCTTAATGACCCAGATAACCACGATGTTGTGATCGCTCACCTAGAGCTAGATATCCTGGAGTGTGAAGTCAAGTGGGCCTTAGGAAGCATCACTACGAACAAAGCTAGTGGAAGTGATGGAATTCCAATTGAGCTATTTCAAATCCTAAAAGATGATGCTGTGAAAGTGCTGCAATCAATATGCCAGCAACTTTGGAAAACTCACCAGTGGCCACAGGACTGCAAAAGGTCAGTTTTCATTCCAATCCCAAAGAGGGGCAATGCCAAAGGATGTTCAAACTACCGGACAATTGTGCTCAATTCCCACGCTAGAAAGGTTATGCTCAAAATCCTTCAAGCTAGACTTCAGCAATACTTGAATTGAGAACTTCCAGAAGGCAATGGCACCCCACTCCAGTACTTGCCTGGAAAATCCCATGGAAGGAGGAGCCTGGTAGGCTGCAGTCCATGGGGTCGCTAGGTCGGACACGACTGAGCAACTTCACTTTCACTTTTCACTTTCATGCATTGGAGAAGGAAATGGCAACCCACTCCAGTGTTCTTGCCTGGAGAATCCCAGGTATGGGGGAGCCTGGTGGGCTGCCATCTATGGGGTCGCACGGAGTCGGACATGACTGAAGTGACTTAGCAGTAGCAGATGTACAAGCTGGGTTTAGAAAAAGCAGAGGAACCAGAGATCAAATTGCCAAAACTGGCTGAATCATAGAGAAAGCAAGGGAATTCCAGAAAAACATTTACCTCTGCTTCACTGACTATGTAAAAGCCTTTGACCGTGTGGATCACAACAAACTGGAAAATTCTTAAAGAGATGGGAATACCAGACCATCTTACCTGTCTCCTGAGAAACATGTATGTGGATCAAGAAACAACAGTACCAGACATGGAACAACTGACTGGTTCAAAACTGGGAAAGGAGAACAAGGCTCTATATTGTCACCCTGTTTATTTAATTTATATGCAGAGTACATCATGTGAAATGCCAGGTTGGATGAATTACAAGCTGGAATCAAGATTGCCAGGAGAAATATCAACAACCTCAGATATGCAGATGGTTACACTCTAATGGCAGAAAGTGAAGAGGAATTAAAGAGCTTTGTGACAAGGGTGAAAGGGGAGAGTGAAAAAGCTGGCTTGAAACTCAATATTAAAAACAGAAAGATCACAGCATCTGGTCCCATCATTTTATGGCAATTAGAAGGGGAAAAAGTGGAAGCAGTGACAGATTTTCTCTTCTTGGGCTCCTAAATCATTGTGGATGGTGACTGCAGTCATGAAATTAGAAGACACTTGCTTTTTTGGAAGGAAAGCTATGATCAACCTAGCCAGCATATTATAAACCAGAGACATTACTTTTCCAACAGAGGTCCATCTAGTCAAAGCTATGGTTTTTCCAGTAGTCATGTACGGATGTGAGAGCTGAACCATAAAGAAGGCTGAATGCCAAAGAGTTAATACTTTGAATTGTGGTGCTAGAGAAGACTCTTGAGAGTCCCTTGGACAGCAAGGAGATCAAATCAGTGAACCCTAAAGGAAATCAACCCGGAATACTCACTGGAAGGACTAATGCCCAAGCTGAAGCTCCAATACTCTGGCCACCTGATGCAAAAAGCTGACTCACTGGAAAAGACCTTGATGCTGGGAAAGACTGAAGGCAAAAGGAGTAGAAAGGGCAGCAGAGGATGAGAGGTTGGATAACATCACCAACTCAATGGACACAAACTTGGGCAAACTTTGGGAGATAGTGAGGAACAGTGCAGCCTGGCATGCTGCAATCATGGGGTTACACAGAGTTGGACACGACTTGGCAACTGAACAATATATAAGACAGATAGTCAACAAGGACCTACTGTTATGATACAGCAAACTCTACACCATATTCTATAATAACCTATTGGGAAAATAATCTGAAGAAGAATGAATATACGGAATCACTTTTCTATACACCTGAAACAAACACAACATTATAAATTAATATTAAATTAAAAAAAGAAAACAAAAACCTTTTTTAATAAAAAAAATAGCCCTGAAGGATAGAAAAAATAACTGCCCATCTCCTTTTTCTTTCTAAACTTATGTTCACTTTTTATGTTGTTACTCTGAACTGCAGGAAGTGCGTTCCTCGAAAGGAACATCTCTGAGCAAGGCGTAGCTTGCTAGTGATCTTCAGCATGCTATTTAATCTCTTTAAATAAAAGTGGGATGATAGTTCAGTCGCTCAGTTGTGTCCGACTCTATGCAACCTCATGAACCGCAGCACACCAGGGATGATAATAACTACAACAGTAACATCTACCTTACAGATGATTCTCAGAGAGAATCAGAGTTAAGGTATCTAAAATATCCTGCACCATACTTAAAATACAGTAGCATAGTGAAAACACTCAGCAAATGGTAGTTCCAGTCTTAAATGATGAACAAACTCATCCAATTATCAGCTTTTTTTCCCCTTATATGACTACTAGAGAGATTTACTGTGTCTTCCAAGGCTATTTAGCAGATCCTGGAGTTACAGCACAGAGACTTTAATTCAAGAGAGAAACTCTGAATGCAGAGTACTCAACTCCACAAGGATTCCAAGTCATTAATCTATCTGAGCACTCTATCAGAGTCAGCTTTATCATTATCTGCAAATGGCATGAAATAAATATACATAAACATATGAAACAACTTTAATTATAAAAATAAAGTTTATTTAAATTCTATAAATATACACACACACACACAACCATACATTTACTTGTTACATACAAATTCTGCTTCTCAACTACAAAATTATATATACAGTGTAAATAGTGCTAAGAATTCTTAAAGTCCCCTGTACCACTTTCATCCTAAGTCTCATACTTGTTTTCCACCCACAATTGGACTGGGACTTAAAATCCACATGGACATTTACTATAGCATTCGTTTCCTCCTAAAAAGAAACTCTAAAAAGCTATTATTAAACCAACAGTATGTCTAACAAATACTATTATCTTAGATCCACTAATATACAATATTTGAGATAGGTAAAAGGCTTTTAATCTGCTTCTACTTCATCAGTTCAGTTCAGTCGTCCAGTTGTGTCCGACTCTTTGCAACCCCATGAACCGCAGCACGCCAGGCCTCCCTGTCCATCACCAACTCCTGGAGTCCACCCAAACCCATGTCCATTGAGTTGGTGATGCCATCCAACCATCTCATCCTCTGTCGTCCCCTTCTCCTCCTCCCCTCAATCTTTCCCAGCATGAGGGTCTTTTCATCAGCAATACTTTATTTCATACATAAAATTCCCTAGTCTTCCTACATTCTTAGTGATCTTAAAATGGAAACTAGGTCATGTTACTGAATCTAGTTCTCTTTTTCTTTTGGCCAGAAAGCCAAACACTGAAAATGCATTTTTTAAAAAAATTTGCATCACAATAGGTTGCTATGAATTAAGCCCAGCCTCCCAGGCCTGTCTTTATAGCTAAGATACATGCAGGTGAAAAATAAAATATTAGCTCAATTACTTGTCTTCCCACCACATAACCATTTAAAACAATCTTCCAAGGAGCAAAGAGAATTACATAATTGTGCTGACATCAGAGTCCCAATTTGTCTTTCCTTTAGCAACCTCCTTTTCTGTATATCTCAAAGACTACTGGTGATAATAACAGGGCACTAAGAAATGGATGACTGACAACAACGATGTATGCAGAAATACATAGGTAGCAAATATTTCTTTCAAATAAACATATGCTCAAGGTCTGTATTTAGAGAACTGTATCAAGAGGTAACATCTCTCTTACTACTGTATTCCAAACACAACTAATACAGTGTCTGATATACAGCAGGTGTTTAATATGTAGTATTACATACACAAATGAATAAATGGTGTGGAAAAAAGTAGTGTATTCAACTCAATGCTGGTTCAATGGCTACTAATGTCCACTTCAGTTTGGGGGACAACTTACAAAAAACTGGTAAAGGAAAATGACAGAACAATATAAAATTCTTGTAGGAGTGATAATTTTGCAAATCTATCAAAAGATAATTATTATATATTAAAAATGAAACACAGATAATTATGAATTTATGTCCATCTTGGGGTTAATAATAAGCCCTGAGACAGAAAATATTGGTCCGTGCACAGCAGCTGCCCAAGCTCCTTCCCCAGCTGAGGGGCTTTATATAGAACAGTAAGTAAATAAAAGTTTCTGAGCCATTCCAGTATTCCCGCTGTTCTGATATATGAGAGACAAGTTGTAGGCAATATCTCTTCGTAAGTCTATCTGGTCAATTTCTATACCCTAGAGGGGAAAATACAAAAATGAGTATATTTCAAACTGACAACCAGGACAATTTTATGGCAACTAAACAGCTTTTGCTAAGTGTTCAAAAAACTATTAAAATTCATATTACTGAAAAAATTTATAAAACTAGGCATATACCTTGAATATACATTTTTATCAGGTAATGCTGACTTCAGTTAATTGTTATAGTAACTGTTTCATCAAATATTTTTAAATGTCTAACCAATAAGTTAAAGAAAAAAAGTTTCATTCACAAGACATAGCAGAATAAACACCAGATGAATTAGGATTTAAGAGTAAAAAAAAATGAAACGATAGAAGAAAAAATACAGTTGAATAATAATATAACCTTGGTAGGAAAAGCCCTTGTAAGTATAATAAATACCAAAAGTAGGAACTAGAAAGACTGATATGACTTCATAAAAAATGTAAAACTTCTGCATGTAGAAAAAAAATCATAACACAAATGACCAGATGAGAAAAAAAAATATCTGTACTATATAACAGAAAGGCATATAAAACATAGGTCTAGGAGGGCATACACCAAATTGATTATAATGACTACCTTATGGGTGTTATTACTTTTTTTTTCCTACTTAAATAACCCAACCAATGACCTCAGTGGAGTAGATTAGATCTATGTTCCTATTCTTCTCCACACAAAATTTTGGAGTCAACTAAGAACATCTGCACCAATGAAAAATGTTGCCCTGTAAAGCTTAAGGAGCAATACACAAATTATTTATGAAGTTAAGAACACAAAAGTATATGTATTTCATCAGGAGAACTATAAGAGTAGGTATTCATTTGCCTAATGACTAAAGTTGAACAAGGGTAATAGAAGAGAGTTGTGAGGGAATGAGGGATTATGAGTGCAACTTTTAAAACTGAACAATGATAACATACTTTCCTTCAGAAATTAGGCTTTAAACACAAATTATCATAGTATTGGCAACACTTCACCCTATATTACATTAACTTAAAACTACGTTTATACTGATTTTTAATCTCTATAAAGTATGTTAGCTACACTTTTGAACTTGAAAATGAATAATGGCTACAGAACTCAATACTCAGGGTTCCTATGTACCAGCTCACACCTGTAAACCACAGGGGCTATCTTAGGATAACTGAAATGGTCATAACCACAAGTCATATGTGTTCACATGGGCGCCTAGGTCAGTAGGTGACTTGTTGCAGAACATATTAAATAAGTGCATTCAATAAGGGGAGAATACATTTTTAATATATAAGCTATGATTAATTTCACTGTCTGGACCACAATACTGAGCTAACTGCAACTTATTGATACATGAAGTGTCTCCTCAGTTTTTCAAAGTAAATCATACAGTACCTCTACCACAAGTGGAGGGAGCTCCAGGGCCTTCTGATAATAGTGGATTGCAAGATGTTGCAGCCCCAGTTGGTGAAGGGCACGGCCCAAGTTGTAGAATGTCTCCTGGCAAGGCCCACGTAAACTGAGGTATCGATTAAGAAAGGAAAAGCCCTACCAAAGAGAAAAGGTAATAATTCAATAGTTCAGTCATTTCACAAGCAGGGGCAGGAATACAATTTTCTATTTTTGGCTACGCTGTGCAGCATGTGGGATCTTGGTTCCCCAATCAGGGATTGAACCCACATCCACTACATTAGAAGTGTGGAGTCTTAACCAATGGACCACCAGGGAAGTCCTCCAATTTTTTTTTTTAAAGACAGTCTCACCCTAAAAGTATATTATGTCTGTGGTACAGTGTCATATCATAATATAGTTCAGATTTCTTCCGAAGGTGTAAAGGAGGTATTTTTTTTAAACTAAAGAAAAAAAATTCACAGAAAACAAAGCCAAATGTTACAACTAGCTATCAAAGACCCATAATCTAAAACAGAGAATATATATTTTTATGGTTTCAAGTTGGTTTTTGTGGCATTAGAGGCTAGTAAAATTTTAGGTTTGAGATATATGTCTAAAAGTTTGGCCAAAATATAAACTCCAAGCTCTTATGATGATAATTTAGAAAGTTGCATCCTCAGGAACAAACTCATTTGAGTATATCTGACCTTCCTGGTTACATGGTACCTTTTATATAAGTCTCAGAGCCTTAATAATTTCTTAATGTTAAAAAACTTGATTTTCTTTTTTCCCCCTCTGAAAGCTTCTGACTCAATAGCTTTATGGAGAAATTGATTATTTCAGAGCATAGCTATAATGAAGCAGGCTCCCTGTGTGTCACAGCATCCAAAAAAGCAACCTGCTTCTTCACTTCTTCCTGTATTCACTTTCCCCTTCAATGAAACTTCAAGTTCTACCATGCACAGAAAGCTACAGATTGCAAGATGCAAGTAACTGATATAAGCAATTAAGCAAATATATTACCTGAGAATTAAATCAACAAATTTCTATGTATAAAAAATAAAATGTAGTTATTTCCTGGGTGATCTGGTATGTAATAAATGGTCATGAATTTTTCTTCATAAATAAATAATAAAAATTAAGGAATTTGTTAGAATTAATGCATTCTAAGTATAAAAAGTATGCTCAATAAACAAGTCATATTTTCTGCATGATAAATGAATCCATTTGAGTCCATGAATATGACTTCTACTGAAAAACATGGTTCTCTGTTAAGTAATAGCAGACAAGCTATTAATATCAGAAGAATCAAATCTATGTTTAAAAATGAGAAATTCAAAGACAAATATCTAAGAAAGAACATTTACTTTCCTTCCCTAATTACTTAAAAAACAGGTATATACATGCATCAAACATAAAAACTGAAATAAAAGCAAAAGTTATGAGGATACAGTGTTGAATGAGACAGACCAGATCTCTGATCTCTTGGAGTTTATATTTTCACTAGAGGAGACACGCTATGTTAAGAAGATAAACAAGAAAACAAAAAGGTAATGCAAATTGCTTTACGAACTAAGACTTTCTTTAAAAGAGCAATTAGTGGTGATGACGTAAGGAAACTGTCACACAAGCCCGTATCCAAACATTATTGTGCTGCTGCTGCTGCTGCTAAGTTGCTTCAGTCATGTCTGACTCCGTGCGACCCCAGAGATGGCAGCCCATTGGGCTCCGCCATCCCTGGGATTCTCCAGACAAGAACACTGGAGTGGGTTGCCATTTCCTTCTCCAATGCATGAAAGTGAAAAGTGAAAGTGAAGTCGCTCAGTCGTGTCTGACTCAGCGACCACATGGACTTCAGCCTACCAGGCTCCTCCGTCCATGGGAGTTTCCAGACAAGAGTACTGGAGTGGGATGCCATTGCCTTCTCCGAAACATTACTGTATGTATACATTATTTTTAAAAACTAATTTAAAAACTTTAGGACCTGGAAGGTTGGAAGCCTCTGAGGCTCCAGAATATAAGAAAGCCTGCACAGGATTCCCTAAGATTCTGCCTGAGCCTTCTCTTCTGATCTGGCTGTGCATCTTTTCCACATGGCTGTGTAAGTCTTGGCCAGGAGTACTCCTATATGTTGATCCATGAGTGCTGAACACAGGAATGGATACTCCGAACAGGTGCACTAAGCAGATATTACTTTTTTTTTTTTTTAATGTTCAGGGTTTTTTTTTTTTTAACTTTACAATACTGTATTGGTTTTGCCATACATTGACACGAATCTACCATGGGTGTGCATGAGTTCCCAACCCTGAACCCCCCTCCCACTACCCTCCCCATATCATTTCTCTGGGTAATCCCAGTGCACCAGCCCCAAGTATCCTGTATCCTGTATCAAACCTAGACTGGCGATTCGTTTCTTACATGATATTATACATTTCAATGCCATTCTCCCAAATCATCCCACCCTCTCCCTCTCCCACAGAGTCCAAAAGTCTGTTCTTAACATCTGTGTCTCTTTTGCTGTCTCGCATACAGGGTTATCGTTACCATCTTTGTAAATTCCATATATATGCGTTACTATACTGTATTGATGTTTTTCTTTCTGGCTTACTTCACTCTGTATAATAGGCTCCAGTTTCATCCACCTCATTAGAACTGATTCAGATGTATTCTTTTTAATGGCTGAGTAATACTCCATTGTGTATATGTACCACAGCTTTCTTATCCATTCATCTGCTGATGGACATCTAGGTTGCTTCCATGTCCTGGCTATTATAAAACAGTGCTGCGATGAACACTGGGGTACACGTGTCTCTTTCAATTCTGGTTTCCTTGGCGTGTATGCCCAGCAGTGGGATTGCTGGGTCATAAGGCAGTTCTATTTACAGTGTTTTAAGGAATCTCTACACTGTTCTCCATAGTGGCTGTATTAGTTTGCATTCCCACCAACAGTGTAAGAAGATTCCCTTTTCTCCACACCCTCTCCAGAATTTATTGCTTGTAGACTTTTGGATAGCAGCCATTCTGACTGGTGTGAAATGGTACCTCATTGTGGTCTTGATTTTCATTTCTCTGATAATGAGTGACGTTGAGCATCTTTTCAGGTGTTTGTTAGCCATCTGTATGTCTTCTTTGGAGAAAGGTCTATTTAGTTCTTTGGCCCATTTTTTGATTGGGTCATTTATTTTTCTGGAATAGAGCTGCATAAGTTGCTTGTATATTTTTGAGATTAGTTGTTTGTTGCTTCATTTGCTATTATTTTCTCCCATTTCGAAGGCTATCTTTTCACCTTGCTTATAGTTTCCTTTGTTGTGCAGAAGCTTTTAAGTTTAATTAGGTCCCATTTGCTTATTTTTGCTTTTATTTCCAATATTCTGGGAGGAGGATCAAAGAGGATCCTGCTGTGATTTATGTCGGAGAGTGTTTTGCCTATGTTCTCCTCTAGGAGTTTTATAGTTTCTGGTCTTACGTTTAGATCTTTAATCCATTTTGAGTTTATTTTTGTGTATGGTGTTAGAAAGTGTTCTAGTTTCATTCTTTTACAAGTGGTTGACCAGTTTTCCCAGCACCACTTGTTAAAGAGATTGTCTTTACTCCATTGTATATTCTTGCCTCCTTTGTCAAAGATAAGGTGTCCATAGGTGTGTGGATTTATCTCTGGGCTTTCTATTTTGTTCCATTGATCTATATTTCTGTCTTTGTGCCAGTACCATACTGTCTTGATGACTGTGGCTTTGTAGTAGAGCCTGAAGTCAGGCAGGTTGATTCCTCCAGTTCCATTCTTCTTTCTCAAGATTGCTTTGGCTATTCGAGGTTTTTTGTATTTCCATACAAATCTTGAAATTATTTGTTCTAGTTCTGTGAAAAATACCGCTGGTAGCTTGATAGGGATTGCATTGAATCTGTAGATTGCTTTGGGTAGTATACTCATTTTCACTATATTGATTCTTCCGATCCATGAACATGGTATATTTCTCCATCTATTAGTGTCCTCTTTGATTTCTTTCATCAGTGTTTTATAGTTTTCCATATATAGGTCTTTAGTTTCTTTAGGTAGATATATTCCTAAGTATTTTATTCTTTTCGTTGCAATGGTGAATGGAATTGTTTCCTTAATTTCTTTTTCTACTTTCTCATTATTAGTGTATAGGAATGCAAGGGATTTCTGTGTGTTGATTTTATATCCTGCAACTTTACTATATTCATTGATTAGCTCTAGTAATTTTCTGGTGGAGTCTTTAGGATTTTCTATGTAGAGGATCATGTCATCTGCAAACAGTGAGAGTTTTACTTCTTCTTTTCCAATTTGGATTCCTTTTATTTCTTTTTCTGCCCTGATTGCTGTGGCCAAAACTTCCAGAACTATGTTGAATAGTAGCGGTGAAAGTGGGCACCCTTGTCTTGTTCCTGACTTTAGGGGAAATGCTTTCAGTTTTTCACCATTGAGGATAATGTTTGCTGTGGGTTTGTCATATATAGCTTTTATTATGTTGAGGTATGTTCCTTCTATTCCTACTTTCTGGAGAGTTTTTATCATAAATGGATGTTGAATTTTGTCAAAGGCCTTCTCTGCATCTATTGAGATAATCATATGGCTTTTATTTTTCAATTTGTTAATGTGGTGAATTACATTGATTGATTTGCGGATATTGAAGAATCCTTGCATCCCTGGGATAAAGCCCACTTGGTCATGGTGTATGATCTTTTTAATGTGTTGTTGGATTCTGATTGCTAGAATTTTGTTAAGGATTTTTGCATCTATGTTCATCAGTGATATTGGCCTGTAGTTTTCTTTTTTGGTGACATCTTTGTCAGGTTTTGGTATTAGGGTGATGGTGGCCTCATAGAATGAGTTTGGAAGTTTACCTTCCTCTGCAATTTTCTGGAAGAGTCTCAGTAGGATAGGTGTTAGCTCTTCTCGAAATTTTTGGTAGAATTCAGCTGTGAAGCCGTCTGGACCTGGGCTTTTGTTTGCTGGAAGATTTCTGATTACAGTTTCAATTTCCGTGCTTGTGATGGGTCTGTTAAGATTTTCTATTTCTTCCTGGTTCAGTTTTGGAAGTTTGTATTTTTCTAAAAATTTGTCCATTTCTTCCACGTTGTCCAATTTATTGGCATATAATTGCTGATAGTAGTCTCTTATGATCCTTTGTATTTCTGTGTTGTCTGTTGTAATCTCTCCATTTTCATTTCTAATTTTATTGATTTGATTTTTCTCTCTTTGTTTCTTGATGAGTCTGGCTAATGGTTTGTCAATTTTATTTATTTTTTCAAAGAACCAGCTTTTGGCTTTGTTGATTTTTGCTATAGTCTCTTTTGTTTCTTTTGCATTTATTTCTGCCCTAATTTTTAAGATTTCTTTCCTTCTATTAGCTCTGGGGTTCTCCATTTCTTCCTTTTCTAGTTGCTTTAGGTGTAGAGTTAGGTTATTTATTTGACTTTTTTCTTGCTTCTTGAGGTGTGCCTGTATTGCTATGAACTTTCCTCTTAGCACTGCTTTTATAGTGTCCCATAGGTTTTGGGTTGTTGTGTTTTCATTTTCATTCGTTTCTATACATATTTTGATTTCTTTTTTGATTTCTTCTGTGATTTGTTGGTTATTTAGAAGTGTGTTGTTCAGCCTCCATATGTTGGAATTTTTAATAGTTTTTCTCTTGTAATTGAGATCTAATCTTAATGCATTATGGTCAGAGAAGATGCTTGGAATGATTTCGATTTTTTTGAATTTATCAAGGTTAGATTTATGGCCCAGGATGTGATCTATCCTGGAGAAGGTTCCGTGAGCACTTGAGAAAAAGGTGAAATTCATTGTTTTGGGGTGAAATGTCCTATAGATATCAATTAGGTCTAATTGTTCTATTGTATTATTTAAAGTTTGGGTTTCTTTGTTAATTTTCTGTTTAGTTGATCTGTCCATAGATGTAAGTGGGGTATTAAAGTCTCCCACTATTATTGTGTTATTGTTAATATCTCCTTTCATACTTGTTAGCATTTGTCTTACATATTGCGGTGCTCCTATGTTGGGTGCATATATATTTATAATTGTTATGTCTTCTTCTTGGATTGATCCTTTGATCATTATGTAGTGGCCTTCTTTGTCTCTTTTCACAGCCTTTGTTTTAAAGTCTATTTTATCGGATATGAGTATGGCTACTCCTGCTTTCTTTTGGTCTCTATTTGCATGGAATATCTTTTTCCAGCCCTTCACTTTCAGTCTGTATGTGTCCCTTGTTTTGAGGTGGGTCTCTTGTAGGCAGCATATATAGGGGTCTTGTTTTTGTATCCATTCAGCCAGTCTTTGCCTTTTGGTTGGGGCATTCAACCCATTTACGTTTAAGGTAGTTATTGATAAGTATGATCCCGTTGCCATTCACTTTATTGTTTTGGGTTCGGGTTTATACGCCCTTTTTGTGTTTCCTGTCTAAAGAATATCCTTTAGCATTTGTTGGAGAGCTGGTTTGGTGGTGCTGAATTCTCTCAGTTTTTGCTTTTCTGTAAAGGTTTTTATTTCTCCTTCATATTTGAATGAGATCCTTGCTGGGTACAGTAATCTGGGCTGTAGGTTATTTTCTTTCATCACTTTAAGTATGTCTTGCCATTCCCTCCTGGCCTGAAGAGTTTCTGTTGAAAGATCTGCGGTTATCCTTATGGGAATCCCCTTGTGTGTTATTTGTTGTTTTTCCCTTGCTGCTTTTAATATTTGTTCTTTGTGTTTGGTCTTTGTTAATTTGATTAATATATGTCTTGGGGTGTTTCGCCTTGGGTTTATCCTGTTTGGAACTCTCTGGGTTTCTTGGACTTGGGTGATTATTTCCTTCCCCATTTTAGGGAAGTTTTCAACTATTATCTCCTCTAGTATTTTCTCATGGTCTTTCTTTTTGTCTTCCTCTTCTGGGATTCCTATTATTCGAATGTTGGAGCGTTTCATATTGTCCTGGAGGTCTCTGAGATTGTCCTCATTTCTTTTAATTCGTTTTTCTTTTTTCCTCTCTGATTCATTTATTTCTACCCTTCTATCTTCTATTTCACTAGTCCTACTTTCTGCCTCCGTTATTCTACTATTTGTTGCCTCCAGATACTACTTTTGAAGCAGGGTAATAAAAGCATTAAGTATATTCATTTTTAAAAAACATAAAATCAAGTAATGAGGAATCCAAATGAATTACCTGCACAATAAGAGCGTGTCTCTTTAATACATACTTCTGGGATGCCATGTGAATAAAGGTTAGGCCTATACAGAGGTTATAGAGAGGTTCCTGGGGATGGGTGCGAAAGGCCTGCACATACTGTCCTGAAAAATGAGCAGTGATGTTAGATGACAGAACAAAAACACAATTCCTTATTTCTGCAACACTTACTCAAAAACAGTTTAAGGTAAATAAACATTACTATCACTTTAACAGATACAAAGTTATATTCCAATCAACCAGATGCATATTAATAGGAATTTTAAAATATATAACATGTAACAAAAAGAGAAGGATTTACCTATCAACGTATTTTGACCATGACGATCAAAACTGAGTACACAAGTAACTTTTTTAAAGGTACAGTTTGACATTTCCAAGTAGAGTAGTACTTCAAAAATAAACAACTGAATAACTGTGATCATAAATCTATTTTACGATCTCATATCTTTTAAAAAATTAATGGGGGAATGTGTCTGTTGGTGAATTCTTTCATTAAATTAACTGAGACCTGTCTTATAGATGCTAATGTGATAGATCATGGAGGTGAGAAAAATAGTTTTGTTTTTCAAGTTTATGGGTATTATTGTCTCAAACATAGCAACTGTTTTTCCTGAGAAGAGCTAAATGTATCTAATAACAAGATAAAAATTCAGGGTTTTATGAATTCCATATACTCTATATAAAAAATTATCTCATGTCAAAAGTCTAACAGTATGAGAGAGGATTTAGCAAATTTTTCTTGTAAAGGAATGATCTATAATTTATCATACAGATAAGAAAACTTCTATTCCAGGAGAAACAGCACTGTAAAGTCTCCTTAGCAGCACAAATGGTAGACTGCCATTTGGACTTGCTATTCTAATCTCTTTGATATATAGTTTTCTTAATATTAAACTAATAATTCCAAAAAAGTATATACAGTGAAGAAAAGCTTCAACATCTGATGTTCAAGATTACTGGCTACAAGAAACATTAAAGCATTAAACAGCCAAAATCACAGTATCATCAGAAGTGAATCTGGCAATATATTTTATTGCCAGCAGCAGGAGATACATGCCTCATTTTAAGTTTAAACTTTTGGTTAAGTATTTTTCTACCTGCTTACTCCTGGTTCCTTATTACAGAAATTTCCTATAAATGGTTAATGAATTTTCCCTCTGTTTAATTATTAATAAGAATTATAAAGACTTGTCTCGCATTAATCATAATGTCCATCATCAAAAAGTCTACAAACAATAAATGCTGAAGATGCTGTGGAGAAAAGGGAACTCCCCTTCACTGTTGGTAGGAATTACATTTGTTCAGCCACTATGGAGAACAGTATGGAGGTTCCTTAAGAAAACTAAAAATAGAACTACCATATATGATGCTGTGAAAGTGCTGCACTCAATATGCCAGCACATTTGGAAAACTCAGCAGTGGCCACGGGACTGAAAAGGTCAGTTTTCATTCCAATCCCAAAGAAAGGCAATGCCAAAGAATGCTCAAACTACCGCACAATTGCACTCATCTCACACGCTAGTAAAGTAATGCTCAAAATTCTTCAAGCCAAGCTTCTGCAATACGTGAACCATGAACTTCCAGGTGTTCAAGCTGGTTTTAGAAAAAGCAGAGGAACCAGAGATCAAATTGCCAACATCCACTGGATCATTGAAAGAGCAAGAGAGTTCCAGAAAAACATCTATTTCTGCTTTATTGCCTATGCAAAAGCCTTTGACTGTGTAGATCACAATAAACTGTGGGAAATTCTGAAAGAGATGGGAATACCAGATCACCTGACCAGCCTCTCGAGAAACCTATATGCAGGTCAGGAAGCAACAGTTAGAACTGGACATGAAACAAGAGACTGGTTCCAAATAGGAAAAGGAGTACGTCAAGGCTGTATATTGTCACCCTGCTTATTTAACTTAGATGCAGAGTACATCATGTGAAACACTGGGCTGGAAGAAGCACAAGCTGGAATCAAGATTGCTGGGAGAAAAATCAATAACCTCAGATATGCAGATGACACCACCCTTATGGCAGAAAGTGAAGAGGAATTAAAAAGCCTCTTGATGACAGTGAAAGAGCAGAGTGGAAAACTTGGCTTAAAGCTCGACATTCAGAAAATGAAGATCATGGCATCTGTTCCAAACACTTCATTGCAAATAGATGGGGAAACAGTGGAAAAAGTGTCAGACTTTATTTTTGGGGGCTCCAAAATCACTGCAGATGGTGATTGCAGCCATGAAATTAAAAGACGCTTACTCCTTGGAAGGAAAGTTATGACCAACCTAGACAGCATATTGAAAAGCAGAGACATTACTTTGCCAACAAAGGTCTAGTCAAGGCTATGGTTTTTCCAGTAGTTGTGTATGGATGTGAGAGTTGGACTGTGAAGAAAGCTGAGCACTGAAGAATTGATGCTTTTGAACTGTGGTGTTGGAGAAGACTCTTGAGAATCCCTTGGACTGCAAGGAGATCCAACCAGTCCATTCTAAAGGAGATCAGTCCTGGGTGTTCTTTGGAAGGAGTGATGCTAAAGCTGAAACTCCAGTACTTTGGCCACCTCATGTGAAGGGATGACTCATTGGAAAAGACTCTGATGCTGCGAGGGATTCAGGGCAGGAGGAAAAGGGGACAACAGAGGATGACATGGCCAGATGACATCACCGGCTCGATGGACATGAGTCTGAGTGAACTCCGAGAGCTGGTGATGGACAGGGAGGCCTGGTGTGCTGCAATTCATGAGGTCGCAAAGAGTCGGACACGACTGAGCGACTGATGAACTGATGATCCAGCAATCCCACTCCTGGGCACATATCCAGAGCAAAACACAGTTTGAAAAGGTACATACACACTCACATAGCCAAGATTTGGTAGCAACCTAAATGTCCACTGACAGATGAATGGATAAAAAGATCTGGTACATATATACAATGGAATATTACTCAGCCATTAAAAAGAAGGACATAATGCCATTTGCCACAACAAGGGTGGACCTAGAGATTATCATACTGAGCTAAGTAAGTCAGACAAAGACAAATACCATACAAGATCACTTACATGCAGAATCTCAGGAAAAAAAAAAAGGATACAAATGAATGTATTTACAAAACAGAAACAGACTCAGACTCTAAAAGCAAACATGGTTACCAAGGCAGAAAGGTGGTGGTGGTGGGGATAAATCATGAGTTTGGGATTGACATACACACTACTACACTTGAAACAGTTAGCCAACAGGGACCTACTGTATAGCACAGGGAGCTCTACTCAATATTCTATAATAACCTAAATGGGAAAAGAATTCGAAAAAGAACATACATGTATATGTGTAAAAAACAAATCAATGCAAGAAAAAAAAAAGACGTCTCCTAAAGGAATAAACTATCAAAGAATCTTAAGTCCCTTTTTATACTATAGCAAATTAAAATCATTTAGCAAAGCATCTATAACTAATGAAAATTATTTTGAGAACAAACAAGCCTAAGTCATGCTTTAAAGTCCTACTTCAAGACATACTTTAAAGACTTACTTTAACCTTTTGAAACCAAAGCATCACAAGAAAAATAAATATTTATTATAATTACTGTGAATACTTAAAACCACTTACTATATGTACTAGACATTATTTTAAGTACTTTATATTAAGTCATTTAATTTTCACAATAATCTACCAGGTTATCTCCATTTCAGAGATACAGAAACCAAAGCAGAGAGAGGGAGACAAAGTCATGTGCCAGGACACTCACCAAGTGCATGTTTAAAACTACCAGATACAAATGCATTGTGTCCATTTAAGACACACAGGGCATGATTATCTGGGTTTTTCAGCATTAAACGGAGACAAAAGCGATGATGTCGTACTTCTTGGGAATGCATGGTAACTTGATTGAAAATGTTCCAGAGCTGGGGTTTATTGACGTTTTCCATTACCATTATTCTAAAATTGCAAAAAGAGAATGAGGGTAAAAAATAGTGTACAGAGAAAAAACTTCTTGATTTTTAAGATTGAAACCCTTCAGTGCTATCCTATCAACACTGAAATTCACCACCCTCAATAAGGGGTATGTAGTGTTTCTCCATCTTGTTTCTGCTTTTCAACAAATGTTTAAATCAAAAAAACAGAATCAAGAGGTTTAAGTTTTATCTCTTCTCCCAACCCACTCATAGCTGCAGTATAATGAACACTGAATAATAATGTATATCAGACACTGGACAACTCACTTAACTCTCACAATAACCTATGAGGTGGTAATATTATGATGCCTGTTTTACCATAAAAAATGGGGAGACTGAGGCACAAATGTTTAAGTAAACCTCTTATCGGAGTGTATGCTCTCTTATACTGCTTCCAAGAACTACCAATGAACCGAATTAATCTGTAAGCAAGAGTTACACAGCTTACTAAATCTTGAGCATGTAAAATTAAGTCAAAGTAAAATATACATGCTTCATCAAAGAATCTAATTAAAATAAGTTATTGGAAAATCACCTGATATAGTTGTATGCCTTTCTGAAATTTTTGTCCAGAATTGCAGCAGACAGACCAAAGTATTCTAACTCTTTGCGTTTTGGCTTGTCTTCATAAAATGAGCAGTATTCCAATGAAGAATCAACAAGTAACTCAGCCTCCTGGAACCGGGATAGGTCACATAAGGAGTATATGGCCTTCAAAAGGAGGTTCCACCAGTCATCTTTTGTCAAGACACTCGTGAGTACAGCAAATATTGCTAAAATGAGACCAATGAAGATCAGTTAGGATACTATATTTACAGAAGTAGCAGTATCACAAAGAAAATTAACATGATCTAGTCTAAAGTTAAATTAAGTTGAATAACCATGGCCCTAGAGGACTGAATTCTTGCCAACATTCTTCTGACAATGACAAGGAGGGGGGACTGCTTCTTTTCACTCCCTCAACATGACTCGCTCTGCTCTACCTAAGAAACAATCTGCAGTCCCAGGTAATCCTCACTTCTGATTCATCCTCAGTAAAGTCCAGCTACATCATTTGTGGTATTCAGTGCTTGCTTTGATATATGTACCTTCAGGGCACAGCAAGGGAGCTTTCCATGACTGAGGTTAGATATGGGAATGTGCACATACAAGGCATTCAAATGTTTACTAAACAAAGGATTTCAAATTCATAATCTTCTCTTCCTTATTTGTCTATAAGAAGCCTTCCTTTTACAGCCTATGAGAAATACCAAAAGCCATAAAAATTTTCTTACCACCTTCAATTCAATAATTCTCTGAGAATCTATCCTAAACAACTACTCAGAAATATGGATAAATCTATAGGCATAAAGATGATCACTATGGTATTACTTAGTTGGATGGCATCATCGACTCAATGGACAAGAGTCTGAGGAAACTCCAAGGGACAGTGAATGACAGAGAGGCCTGAAGTGCTGCAGCCATGGGGTCACAGAGTTGGACACGACTGAGTGACTAAACAAAATCAATGGTATTACTTAGAAAATTATTAAAAGCAACCATATAATAATTTTAAAAAAGGGAATGATTAAACAAATTATAAAACCACTATCCAATGGAATATGACACATTGCTTAAATATAACAGGTACAAAGAGACTAGAACATGAGAAAATATTGAGTGAAAAATTAGTACAAAGATGTATGTGTGTGCTCCATCATGTCTGATTCTTTTGCAAACCCCATGGACTGTAGCCCATCAGGCTCCTCTGTTCATGAAATTTTCCAGACAAGAATACTGGAATGGGTTGCCATTTCTTTCTCCAGGGGATCTTCCTGACCCAGGGATTGAACTCACATCTCCTGCACCTCCTGCACTGGCAGGCGGGTTTTTTACCACTGATCCACCTTGGAAGCCCCAATACAAAGATGTAACATCAAGTGACCAAGATAATCCTACCATGATGCACTGGTATAATGCGATCCTCATCATGACAAAACTATTAATAACAAAACCAAGACCTTATGAGCTTAAGAAAAACCAACAATAACCCTGAAATGAGGAAACAGTGAAAGAGGAAACAGGCAGGATCAGATAAAGAAAAATATAACCTGAGGAAACATATTCCAAAATAATGTGGGCAGACACTGGGTTAAGTACAGAAATCAATTAACTCAAGAGACAGCAGGGCTCTAAGGCTAGATTACAAGCATCTGAGCCCACATTCCAATCCTCTGACTCTCTTTCCCCACAATATCTTGCTTATGTCCTTATATCGTGCTTAACAGAGATTCAGCTCATCTGGATTCTAAAACTTTGTCCATTGCACACTGCCATGTAGGTAACAACAGTTTAATTAATATCTGTGGACATGATTAACAATGAAATAACTTTCTGCTAGACTGGTAACTCTAGTTTATAGCCTAGGTCTTTTTCCAAAGTTCTCCTGAGTAATAATGTCACCCAACATCCTTGATCCTTTTCCAGCTAAAAATAGATGGTTTTAAAGTCGCATATTTGAGATTGGGCTAAAGCAACTTATTTGCAGAACTTCTATGACTGTTGCTGCATTTGTCAAAAATGAATTTAACAGAGACAAATTCATTTATCAAAGAAGAGCTTAACATATGCAGTTGAAGTAACCAGACAAGTAAAGCAATCTGTATTATCATCTAATTATCATAAATTTCTTAAAATAGGATATGGTTTATTCTTATAAAGTCAAAATCAAAAGATTGTTTTAGTTTTTTCACAGAAGATTCTAAGTAGACACCTGCTTTTAAATTTTCTTACACTGAAGTATTTACATACAACCTTTCTTTCTTTTTTGAAAACACCAAATGAGTTTTTTTTTCCTAAGGGATCTAGACTAGAAAATATAATTTTCAATAAGATTACTGTCACGTGCTACTTCATGAGTTTTTTTTTTCCAACTCAGCCAAGTTTTACACAATAAAGCAAATGAAAGTAATTACCTTTTGCATCACAATTTGCTGACTCTTGGTCATTGTTGTCTGATATTTTATCTCTTGACACTTTAATAAGGTAGAGATGCCTCTCTCCAGATTTGGAACTGGATATCAAACAGACTTGGGCTCTATTCATTGCTACCTGAATTAAAGATAATTGAAAATTTTCAGTCATGTGTGTGTATGCTAAGTTGCTTCAGTTGTGTCCGACTCTTTGCGACCCAATGGACTGGCCTGCCAGGCTCCTCTGTCCATAGGGATTCTCCAGGCAAGAATACTGGAGTGGGTTGCCATGCCCTCCTCCAAGGGATCTTCAATCCAGGGATCGAACACATGTCTCTTGTGGTTCCTGCACTGCAGGTGGGTTCTCTACCGCTGAGCCACCAGAGAAACATTTTTAATCCATAATTTTTTAAAGAAAATCTATGGGAAACAAGTATCACAAATGTTTCTGAAAGCTTCTTTAGTAAGGGGAATAAAACACCAATTATCGTGTATATGAACACCTAAAAGAGAATGAATACTTATTTTTTCCTTAATAAAGGAGTCCAAGTCACACTACCCACCTTAGTAAGGAAAAAGGAAGCCATTCACATTATGTTTATCTCTCACACACACACAGACAGTTAACTATCTCCCTGTAAAAAGCCAGACTCAGAAAGGATGTCATACCCAGAAAACATCTTTGCAAAGTAAACAATACTGCCACACAGTAGTGTCCACAGGGCCAATAATGGACACCATGATGGTTCTCACTTTTCTAAATATGTACTAGCAAAGATTTTATTTTACAATCTGTAGTCAAGTTTATACTTTCATGTAGACTTTCAATTACATACCATTAATCTCTAGATTGTCTGCCTTTTATCTGACTTTAACTTTAAAGTTTAAGAGTAAAAGGGAGTTACAAAATAGTTACGATCTATGTTTAAACCGAATTCTAAACATTTAAAAAGTCAACAAGGCTAATATAAACACAGATTACTACCTACCTTTAAAAGCATGGCTAACATGGTAAGCAAGGTATCCACATAACCATACATTTTGCCTTGTGAAAATAACAGAGTAGAACGTTGAAGCAGTAACTTCAGTTCCTAAGGAAATAAGCACAGGATAGTGTGACAAGATTCTTTTGTTTCAAGTTGTTTGGCTTGGACAGAAAAGCTATGTCTTAGAAACTAAACCTTAAGAACATCTGCTTTGTGATCTCCCACAATAATTAAAACCCAACATTTTAAAAACTATAAATTACATTAATAATTACAATGTCAAGTTGTTGTAACTTAAGATTCAAAACCATTTTTCAAAAACACTGAAAGCAGTACACTAAAATTAAACTTGGCTGTAAGCCAGAGAAACATCCTTAAAGTTTCTAAAATGTAAGAAAATTCTAAAATATAGCCCACTGAGAAAAACTTCCACATTGCATGGCCTACCTGCTGTGCTGCGTTTGCATCTTGTGCTAATGTATCTGGATCATACATTGGTTCCAGGGCTTCCAGAGCTTTCTCGGGACGACCCAGCTGCTGCTGAAGGGTGGAAAGTGAAATTCTTGCATCCAAATGAAGAGGAGCCAGATCAACCACTTTGCTATAGCTTTCGGCAGCACGCTCCATGTAGCCTAAGGCCTTTAAGCATTCTAAAACGATGTTAAAATAAAGACTTGTAAGAGGACCAAAATTATTTCTCCATTTGAAAAGAAATGTTACAGCAATATAAAAATTATAACAAGGAGGAGATTAATGCATATATCTGTATTTTAAAACAACTATCCCTTCCAATCTCTATGCTATAAGTATGTGATCATTATATAAATACATAATTCGGTGTTCTGCTTTACTTACTTATATTAGGCTTTCAACATTTCCCCGTGCCTTCACTGGCATTCTGACTGGTTACAATATTCAATTAAATTTATTATTTACTTAACCATCAGTTCAGTTCAGTCACTCAGTCGTGTCCGACTCTTTGCGACCTCATGAATTGCAGCACGCCAGGCCTCCCTGTCCATCACAAACTCCCAGAGTTCACTCAAACTCAAGTCCATCGAGTCGGTGATGCCATCCAGCCATCTCATCCTCTGTTGTCCCCTTCTCCTCCTGCCCCCAATCCCTGCCAGCATCAGAGTCTTTTCCAATGAGTCAACTCTTCGCATGAGGTGGCCAAAGTACTGGAGTTTCAGCTTTAGCATCAGTCCCTCCAAAGAACGCCCCGGACTGATCTCCTTTAGAATGGACTGGTTGGATCTCCTTGCAGTCGAAGGGACTCTCAAGAGTCTTCTCCAACACCGTATTTCAAAAGCATCAATTCTTTGGTGCTCAGCCTTCTTCACAGTCCAACTCTCACATCCATACATGACTACTGGAAAAACCATAGCCTTGACTAGACAGATCTTTGTTGACAAAGAAATGTCTCTGCTTTTTAATATGCTATCTAGGTTGGTCATAACTTTCCTTCCAAGGAGTAAGCATCTTTTAATTTCATGGCTGCAGTCACCATCTGTAGTGATTTTAGAGCCCAAAAAATAAAGTCTGACACTGTTTCCACTGTTTCTCCATCTATTTCCCACGAAGTGATGGGACCAGATGCCATGATCTTCGTTTTCTGAATGTTGAGCTTTAAGCCAACTTTTTCAATTTCCTCTTTCACTTTGATCAAGAGGCTTTTTAATTCCTCTTCACTTTCTGCCAAAAGGGTGGTGTCATCTGCATATCTGAGGTTATTGATATTTCTCCCAGCAATCTTGATTCCAGCTTGTGTTTCTTCCAGTCCAGCGTTTCTCATGATGTACTCTGCATATAAGTTAAATAAGCAGGGTGACAATATACAGTCTTGATATACTCCTTTTCCTATTTGGAACAGTCTGTTGTTCCATGTCCAGTTCTAACTGTTGCTTCCTGACCTGTATATAGTTTTCTCAAGAGGCAGGTTAGGTGGTCTGGTATTCCCATCTCTTTCAGAATTTTCCACAGTTTATTGTGATCCACACAGTCAAAGGCTTTGGCATAGTCAGTAATGCAAAAATAGATGTTTTTCTGGAACTCTCTTGCTTTTTCCATGATCCAGCGGATGTTGGCAATGGAATATGATATTTATCTTTCTCTTTCTGACTCATTTCACTCTGTATAATAGGTTCTAGGTTCATCTACCTCATCAGAACTGACTCAAATGCTTTCCTTTCTATGGCTGAGAGTAAATATTCCATTGGGTCTATGTACCACAACTTCTTTATCCATTCATCTGTTGATGAACATCTAGGTTGCTTCTGTGTTCTAGCTATTGTAAATAGTGTTGCAATGAACAATGGGATACATGTGTCTTTTTCAATTTTGGTTTCCTCAGGGTATATGCCGAGGAGTGGGATTTCTGGGTTATTTTGTGGTTTTATTCCTAGTTTTTAAAGGAATCTTCATACTGTCTTCCATAGTGACTATATCAATTTACATTCCCACCAACAGTGCAGGAGGGTTCCCTTTTCTCCACACCCTCTCCAGCATTTATTGTTTGTAGACTTTTTGATGATGGCCATTGTGAGGTGATGTCTTATTGTGGTTTTGATTTGCATTTCTCTAATAATGAGTGATGTTGAGCATGTTTTCATGTGTTTGTTATCCATCTATATGTCTTCTTTTGAGAAATATCTGTTTAGGTCTTTTCCTCACTCTTCGATTGGGTTCTTTGATTTTTCTGGCATTGAGTTGTATTAGCTGCTTTTATATTTTGGAAATTGATCCTTTGTCAGGTGTTTCATTTGCTATTATTTTCTCCCATTTTGAGGGTTGTCTTTTCACCTTGCTTATAGTTTCCTTTGCTGTGCAAAATCTTTTAAGTTTAATCAGGTCCCACTTGTTTACTTTTGATTTTATTTTCATTACTCTAGAAGGTAGGTCATAGAGGATCTGGCTTTGATTTATGTCATTGAGTGTTCTGCCTGTGTTTTCCTCTGAGAGTTTTATAGTTTCTGGTCTTACATTTAGGTCTTAAGCCATTTTGAGTTTATCTTTGTGTATGGTGTTAGGACGGAGAAGGCAATGGCAACCCACTCCAGTACTCTTGCCTGGAAAATTCCATGGACGGAGGGGCCTGGTAGGCTGCAGTCTATGGGATCGCGAAGAATCGGGCACAACCGAGTGACTTCACTTTCACTTTTCTCTTTCATGCATTGGAGAAGGAAATGGCAACTTATTTCAGTATTCTTGCCTGGGGAATCCCAGGGACAGAGGAACCTAGTGGGCTGCCGTCTCTGGGGTCGCAAAGAGTCGGACATGACTGAAGTGACTTAGCAGCAGCAGCAGCATGGTGTTAGGAAGTGTTCTAATTTCATTCTTTTACATGAAGCTGTTCAGTTTTCCCAGCACCATTTATTGAAGAGGCTGTCTTTTCCCCATTGTATATTCTTGCCTCCTTTGTCAAAAATAAAATACCCATAGGTGCATGGATTTATTTCTGGGCTTTCTATCTTATTCCATTGGTCTGTATTTCTGTTTTTTCCAGTAGCATACTGTCTTGATGACTATAGCTTTGTAGTATAATCTGAAGTCAGGAAGGTTGATTCCTCCAGCTACATTCTTCTTTCTCAAGACTGCTTTGGCTATTTGGGGTCTTTTGTTTTTCCATATGAATTGTGAAATTTTTTGTTCTAGTTCTGTGCAAAATGCCATTGGTAATTTGATAGAGATTGCACTGATTCTGTAGATTGCATTTGGTAGTATAATCATGTTCACAATATTGATTGTTCCTACCCAGAAACATGAAATGTTTCTACATCTGTTTATGTCATCTTTGATTTATTTCTTCAGTGCCTTATAATTTTCTGTGTATAGTTCTTTTGTCTACCTAGGTAAGTTTATTCTTAGGTATTTAATTCTTTTTGTTGCAATAGTGAATGGGATTGATTCCTTAATTTCTCTTTCTGCTTTTTCATTGTTGGTATATAGAAATGCAAGTGATTTCTGTGTATTGATTTTGTATCCTGCAACTTTGCTAAATTCACTGATTAGCTCTAGTAATTTTCTGATACTATCTATAGGGTTTTCTATGTACAGTTTCATGTCATCTGCAAGCAGTGAGGACTTTACTTCTTCTTTTCCAATCTATATTCCTTTTATTTCTTTTTCTTCTGTGATTGCTGTAGCTAGGACTTCCAGAACTAGGTTGAATAATAGTAGTGAAAGTGAACACCCTTGTCTTGTTCCTGATCTTAGGGGGCAATCATTCAGTTTTTCACCATTGAGAATAATGTTTGCTGTAAGGCTTATCATATATGGCCTTCACTATGTTGAGGTAGGTTCCTTCTATGTCCATTTTTGAATAGTTTTAATCATAAATGGGTGCTGAATTTTGTCAAAAGCTTTTGCTGCCTCTGTTGAGATTATCATATGCTTTTTTATCTTTTAATTTGTTAATATGGTGTATCATATTGATTGATTTGCATATACTGAAGAAACCTTGCATTCCTGCAATAAACCCAACTTGATCATGGTGTGTGAGCTTTTTGACATGAGCTTTTTTTTGGCTGAATTCTGTTTGTTAAAATTTTATTGAGGATTTTTGCATCTGTGTTCTAGTGATATTGGCCTGTAGTTTTCTTTTTATGTGTTGTCTTTGTCTGGCTTTGGTATCAGGGTGATGGTGGCCTTGTAGAATGAGTTTGGAAGTGTTCCTTCCTCTGTAATTTTTTGAAAGAGTTGGAAGGATGGGTGCCGGGGTCCAGCCCCAGTGGACCCAGGGTAATTTGAAGCGGGGACAGAGTCAGCATCCTAGGAATTAATTGCTTAATTAAAGATATAGAGGGAGATTAGAAAGAAATAGTGTAGTAGGAAAATTAGTGGAGAAAAAGAGGCTGAATAATTTGGTTTATGTGGGATACCAATAAAGCTTCGAGACAAGAAGCTTACACCACCTACGTAGGCCACCGGTGCCCACTTGAATAGCGGAGAGTGCCCCTCCCTGGGCTCCCTCTCGTGTGGATCTTAAAAGCGTGGCTTAAAAGCCACCCACGCTCCAGATGGGAATTCAGCCAGAAAAATGGATTTGGTTTACGTGGGATACCAATAAAGCTTCGAGACAAGAAGCTTACACCACCTACGTAGGCCACCGGTGCCCACTTGAATAGCGGAGAGTGCCCCTCCCTGGGCTCCCTCTCGTGTGGATCTTAAAAGCGTGGCTTAAAAGCCACCCACGCTCCAGATGGGAATTCAGCCAGAAAAATGGAGAACAAGAAAGAACGACACGGGGGAATTAGTCTTTCCAGAAACTGATCTGTTTTCTTTATTTTCAGATTTGCTTATATACCTTTTGTTACACATAGAGACAAATGGAAATTTTGAAGTCATGTGGGGGTCAGCAGTCCTGACCTTTATCAAAATCAGGTGCTTCATATAAATGTATACAAAAAAGGTCTTAGGGGTTTTACACCATCTTCTGGCCAGGGGCCTGCTGACATTTTATGATCCTTTCTTTTCTGATAACAGTCAGTCAACCAGAGATTTATTTTCCAGGGGTGATTTTTCTTAAACCAGGCACCACCCTCCAAAGGTACCAGATAAAGCTGCATTCCTATAGGGTGAGGGTGTAGTGGGTTACAGTTAAGAAAGGAATTTACTTAGCCTAAAGTTAACATGATTAATCTTAAAGGTTAATACTTATTTCTTCTATATGCTAGTTATATTCATTATAAGGGCAGGGAATATAGAGACTTAGCAGCAAATATTGGCACAACAAATGAAAAACCCTTCACCAATATAATTCCTAATCAACCCACTATACTAATAATTTCTAACTTCCTAAAAGAATCTGCCTTAAGTAAGTCTAAAACATCTCGTGCCTCTCACGGTTGGGAGGCTGTAAACAATCACATGTGGCTGGACGAACCTGTACAGGCAGGCTAGATAACCTTCAGAGGAGTTCATAAGTTGAACACTCTTGTCATCCCCAGGAATTTTTATTAACTGGAGTTGTAGGTTAACTCCTTCTCCGAGAGAAGTGATGGGGGAGAGCCCCCTGTAAAGTCAGAGGTGTAGGTGAGAGCATAAAACAGTAAAGTGGGTAGACTCTGGTTTTGGGGCTAGATGCTCGGGAATAGAGGGTTTCCTGAGGCTCAATCCTGCCTTTGCGTATGCCAAAGCCTCCTTCCTCATGACCTGTGCTACGGGCGGAGTTCCTCAGGCTGGCTCCCGGCAGATGGGCATTAGCTCTTCTCTAAATGTTTGATAGAATTCTGCTGTGAAGCCATCTGGTCCTGGGCTTTTGTTTTTTGGGAGATTTTTGATCACAGCTTCAATTTCAGTGCTTGAAATTGGGTTATTCATAATTTCTATTGCTTCCTGGTTCAGTCTTGGAAGATTGAACTTTTCTAAGAATCTGTCCATTTCTTCCAGGTTATCCATTTTATTGCCATATAGTTGTTCATTATAGTCTCTTCTATTCCTTTATATTTCTGCATTGTCTGTTGTAGCCTCTCCTTTTTCATTTCTAATTTTGTTGATTTGATTCTTCTCGCTTTTGTTCTTGATGTGTCTGGCTAAAGGTTTGTCAATTTTGTTTATCTTCTCAAAGAACCAGCTTTTAGTTTTTTAATCTTTACTCTTGTTTCTTTCATTTATTTTTCATTTATTTCTGCTCAGATTTTTGTGATTTCTTTCCTTCTACTAATTGTTTTTTTTCCAGTTGTTCTAGGTGTAAAGTTAGGTTGTCTATCCAATATTTTTCTCATTTCTTGAGGTAGGATTGTATTGCTATAAACTTCCCTCTTAGAAATGCTTTTGTTGCATCCCATAGGTTTTGAGTTGTTGTATTTTCACTGTCATTTGTTTCTAGAAATTTTTTTATTTACCTTTTGATTTCTTCAGTAACCTGTTGGTTATTTAGAAACGTGTTATTCAATCTCCATGTGTTTGTGTTTCTTACTGTTTTTTTCTTGTAATTGATATCTAGTCTCATAGCATTGAGGTCAGAGAAGATGCTTGATGCTATTTCAATTTTCTTAAATTTACTGAGGTTTGATTTATGACCCAAGATGTGGTCTGTCCTGGAGAATGTTCCATGTGCACTTGAGAAGAAGGTGTATTTGTCTGCATTTGGATGGAATGTCCTGTAAATATCAATGAAATCCATCTCATCTAATGTATAATTTAAGACTTATGTTTCCTTAGTTGCTGTTTTGATGATCTGTCCATTGGTGTGAGGGAAGTTTTAAAGTCTCCTACTATTATTGTGTTACTGTCAATTTCTCCTTTTATGTCTGTTAGTGTTTTTCTTGTGTATTTCCATGTTCCTATGTTGGGTGCATAGATAATTACAAGTTTTATGTCCTTCTCTTGGATTGATCCCTTGATCATTATGTAGTGTCCTTCCTTATCTCTTGTAATCTTCTTTATTTTAAGGTCTATTTTGTCTAATATGAAGATTGCTATTCCAGCTTTCTTTTGCTTCCCATTTGCATGGAATATATTTTTCCATCCTCTCACTTTCAATCTGTATGTGTCTTTAGGTCTGAAGTGGGTTTCTTGTAGACAGCATATAAAATGGTCTTGTTTTTATAACCATTCACCCAGTCAGTGTCTTTTGATTGGAGCACTTAATCCATTTACATTTAAAGTAATTATCGATATATATGTTCCTTTTGTCATTTTCTTAATTGTTTGGGGTTGATTTTGTCGATTTTTTTTTCTTTTCTTGTATTTCTTGACTGTATAAGTCCCTTTAACGTTTGTTGTAAAGCTGGTTTGGTCATACTGAATTCTCTTAACTTTTGCTTGTCAGAAAAGCTTTTTATTTCTCATCAATTTTGAATGAGATCTTTGCCAGGTGCAGTAATCTTGGTTGTAGATTTTTCCCTTTCAACAGTTAAAATATATCCTGCCATTCCCTTCTGCTGAAAGATCAGCCATTAAGCGTATGGGGATTCCTTTGTATGGTACTTGTTCTTCTCCCTTGCTGCTTTTAATATTCTTTCTTTGTGTTTAGTCTTTGTTAGTTTGATTAGCATGTGTCTTGGTGTGTTTCTCCTTGGGTTTATCCTGTATGGGACTCTTTATGCCTCTTGGACTTTTTCCTTTGACTATTTCCTTTTCCATGTTGGGGAAATTTTTGACTATAATCTCTTCAAAAATTTTCTCATACCTTTTCTTTTTCTCTTCTTCTTCTGCGACCCCTATTTGAATGTTGTTGCGTTTGTTATTGTTCCAGAGGTCTCTGAGACTATCCTGAGTTCTTTTCATTCTTTTTACTTTGTTTTGCTCTTGGAAGTTATTTCCACCATTTTTTCTTCCAGCTCACTGATTCATTCTTCTGCTTCAGATAGTCTGCTATTGATTGCTTCTAGAGTATTTTTAATTTCAGTAATTGTGTTGTTTGTCTCTGTATGTGTATTCTTTAATTCTCCTATGTCTTTGTTAATTGATTCTTGCATTTTCTCCATTTTGTTTTCAAGCTTTTTGATCATCTTTAGTATCATTCTGAATTCTTTTTCGGGTAGTTTGCCTATTTCCTCTTCATTTATTTGGACTTCTGTGTTTCTAGTTTGTTCCTTCACTTGTGTAGTATTTTTCTGCCTTTTCATTATTATTATTTTTTAACTTACTGTGTTTTTGAGGTCTCCTTTTCCCAGGCTTCAGAGTTGAATTCTTTCTTCCTTTTGGTTTCTGCCCTGCTAAGGTTGGTCCGATGATTTGTGTAGGCTTTGTATAGGGTGAGATTTGTGCTGAGTTTTTGTTTGCTTGTTTTTCCTCTGATGGGCAAGGCTGAGTGAGGTGGTAATCTTGTCTACTGATGATTGGGTTTGTATTTTTGTTCGTTTTTTAGATGAGGTGTCCTGGACAGGGTCCTACTGGTGGTTGGGTGATGCTGGGTCTTATATTCAAGTGGTTTCCTTTGTGTGAGTTCTATCTGATACTCACTATGGTTAGTTCTCTGTTAGTCTAGGGTCTTGGAGTCAGTGCTCCCACTCCAAAGGGTCAGGGCTTGATCTCTGGTCAGGAATGAAGATTCCACAAGTGTTTTGCTATGGCTTTAAGTGAGATTAAAACAAATATCCAAAAGCGAGAAACCAAAATGAACCCTAGACAAATGTCAGTTACAAAATCAGGCAAATAATAATTAAAATAATGGATTATACACATGTACATATACACCCATGAGCAAAATCAAAACAGTCCAACAAAAATAAAGTACAATAGATTGACCCAGTGAACAAAGGAAACCAAAAATTATGTCTACCAGGACAAAACTAACTAAAGCAAAAACTGGAAAACAAAACTAAAGCAACTGCCAAGTGGGGAAGAAAGCAATGAAAATAAAACTAACATATGTTGAAAGGAAAGGAAAGAAAGAATATATATGCAAGTTAAATAGAGGTAGATAAAGAAGATTTATATACATTAAAGGTTAACTGTAAGGGGAAAAGAATAGTGGAAAAAGGAAACAAATGATTAAATGTAGAAAAAGTAATAATAGGCTTGAAAAATTAAAAAAAGAGAAAAGAAAAAAAAAAAAAGGAAAACTTCCCAGAACTGCTAAAGCCCAATGTAGAGGCAGCGGTTTATAGCAACAATAAAAAATGTGGCTGAGAAAAAAAAAAAGCTCAAAAGCTTAATTAGATTTCATAGGGCCAATAAATCAACAACTACAACATGGGGGGGAAAAGGAAAAAAAAAAAAATCCAAAGAATCTACAGAACAAGTTAAAACATAAGAATAATAATTGTTTTTCTTGAGTCACTGCTGTCAGAGTCCTTTCCCTCCCTGGGAGTCACAGTCCACGTACCTCCCTAGGATGCCCTCCAGCACTGTTGATCTCTGGACCTGTTGTGGGAGCAGCTCAGATTCTAATCTGGTCCTACTCCTTTGTGTTCTTTAAATGTCCACAGCTATCAGAACTAGTGTATTTTCTTTTGTGGGAGCTTTCAGTGACCTTTTATATAGTCCATAGACACAGAGTCTACCTAGTTGATCGTGCTTATTTAATCTGAAGTTTGTAGAGCTGGTGGGAAGTTTTAGGTCTTCCTTAGTCACACTGCCCCTGGGTTTCAATCGTGGTTTTATTTCCACTTCTACATGTGGGTCGTTCACTGGGGTTTGCTCCTGAGGCTGCCCTGGAGGACTTGGGCCTGCCCCAGTGAAGGCCAGATGTGGAGGTGGCAAAGCTGCTTGGGTCGCAAGGATTCTGGCAGCACCAGGTACTCAGGGGAGTTGGCGGCTAGGGCAGCAGGAAATACAGTGCTCTAGAAGGGTATGGCAACCAGGATTGGCCAATACACTCCAGCATTCTTGCCCGGAGGCCTGACAGAGAAGCCTGGCAGGCCACAGTCTACAAGGTTGCAAAGAGTCAGACACTACCGAAGTGACCTTGCATGCTTAGATGCAAGACTTTTTTGCCTGAAGCAGCTTTGCCCCAGTGAGAGTTGAGCATGAAGGTGATGCAGCTGCTTGGCTTGTGGGGACCCTGGTGGTGCCAAGTGTGCAGGAACATGGACTGCCTCCGCCACAAAAGATATGGCCCTATCAGAGTCTTTTTCCAGCCTCTTATAGCTGGTGATCAGAATGCTTCTTTGACTAGTCTTTCTCTATAGCTCTTCCCATTCAGGCACATAGAGGGGCCCCCTTGGCTGGGGTCCTACTCTGTAGATCAGTGCATCAGGCACTTAAAGGGGCACCCTGGGGTGGGGTCCTACTCTGTAGCTCAATGTGTCAGGCGTTTGATGGGCCAGCCTCTCTGTTGTTCAGCTGCTGATGGTGGCACGTGTGGAGAGAGAGTCTATGGTGATGGCTCCACCCCCTACACGTGACTCAGCAGTATCGCCTTACTTCCATGGCTGTCCAGCTTTCCTCCACAGACATTTCCCACCACAATCTCCTCCTTCACATCCCCTCGATCTGTCTCTCAGCAGTCAACAGCAGCCCCTTGCCCTGGGATTTCTCCACAATCCCTGAACTCCAGCTCCCAGACGCTGTACCTTCCAGGGGATCTCTGTCCCTGTCCGGAGTACGTATGGCTGCAACAAGGGCTGCATTCCATTTAGGCTGCCACAGATCAGCCATTTCACTCTCAGCCTTAAATGTTTCTCCTCTGACTCAGTTGCCCGGATGTGGGGATCGGACCCCTGCTTCAGTTCCCCTACCCACCCAGGGGGGTTGCAGTCCTACTAACACTCCTGTTTTTCTCCCTTTTTCCTTCGTCCTCCTGAAGGAAGGGTCTGTATATTTGCTTCCTCTGGTCAGGTACTCCTGTCTGCTCTTAGCTGGTGTTCTGTATGCCCTTCTGTGTCTGAAGATGTATTCCTGACGTATCTGTGGAGAGAGATGTACTCCATGTCCACCTACTCCTCTGCCATCTTGTTCTCCCTGTTTTTATTTTTTAATAGATCGCCAGCCTTTAACATTTGAGAGACTCCACGTAGTGATCCAAGTTTCCGTTGTTTCTCGTAAATTTGGTATTGCACCTTTAACCTCTCTTCCTACCTGGCAGCAGTTGGTTGTGTTTAGACAGATCCTGTGTTCCCCAGTTTTCCACAGCGTCCCCCAGCAGGCCTCCTCAGGTACATCACGTGCTGGCCCTGTGGGTATTGTGCTGGCCCTTTTTTATCTTGTTTTACAATGCAGAATTGGTTGCTGTAGAACCGAGATGTTATATCAGCCTTTTAATACCATTTTTCTTAAGAAAAACTGCAAACTTTTGTAAGTATTAATTTTTTATACATTTATGGTAGGTATTTCATACATTTAATATTTAGTAAATGGTTTTGACAAATGGATGTTTTTAGTCAGTCACCATACTTGAACACTTGTATTTTTTGGTATGGCATATCTGAGTATATGTAAGTGCCATGTCTTTCATTGTTGAAGATCTGGGTGATATAAATTTTTGATTTGCTTATTATTATAATTAATAGCTTTTTAAAAGTTTTGCTTTTGTAGAAATAATTTAATATTTGAAAGTTATGGCACTGACTCTAAATCAAGGATTTATATCATAATCCTTTGATGCTCGGTTTTTTCTTGATAGACTGCTGTGTCAGTGATGAGTTAGTTTTTGTAAAATAAAAAACTAAAAATAAATATGCTTAATTATATAATGCTAGGTTAAGAATTTCTATATAGAAAAGCATATAGGCATTCACGGTTTTTTAAATAAAGCTATTGGCCTTGTGCTGGTTATTTTTCTAGAATGTAGACTTTTAAAATATTGACTTTTGTCTAAATTTTATGTACTGATTTATTTTGTACACATAATATGTAGAGGGATGATAATTTTTATTTTAAGAAATTTTTATCATATTTTTTTTTTTAAATTTACTTGGAGGAAAGTTGTGCTTTAGCATATAATAATGAATTTTGGTCAAACTTCTTTATGATTTCAGAACAAAAATTGCCCAAGATATTGAGAGACTAATACATCAGAGTGATATCATAGATCGAGTGGTATATGACTTAGATAACCCAAAGTAAGTCTCGCTTTTGTTTTAGTTTTGTTGATTTTATTCTTGTCTTAAAATTTCAGTGTTCTTTTAAAAGACAAAGAAATATAGTTAACTTCCACCTGATTAAGCCTCACTCTGTTTTTATCTTTTAGCAGAGATGTAATGGTAATGTAAATCATGTTTATTTGGTTAAATTGAGTATGCTACAAATTTAGTTTTTCTTATGTGGGTTTTTAATGGATTTAATAAGGGAAACATCACAAACTGATGCTTTGTTTTTAAAAATTGAAACTACCTCCACTTAAGATAATGGAGATTTTGTTGAATGCTGCAGTTTTGTCCTGTAATACTGAGCCTTCATTTCCTTAGGACAACAAATTACCATCCCCTTTAGAAGGAAAATATGCTTCCTAATTTTCCACAGTCCCCACTTCTCACTTTTCTCTCTTACTGCTTACAATCTGCTTCAATCGTTTTGTTACTTGCCTGACTTTTGAAGCCATTTGTTTGTGATCCCTGGTGGCTCAGTGGGTGAAGGATCTACCTGCAGGGCAGGAGACTGGCGGCCGCACAGGAGCCTGGGTTTCCATTCCTGCGGCTGGAAGATCCCCTGGAGAAGAAAATGGCAAGCCAGTCCAGTATTTGCCTGGAAAGCCCCATGGACAGAGGAGCCTGGTGGGCTACAGTTCATGGGATTTTAAGAGTCGGACATGACCTGGCGACTAAACCACAGCAATGTTTTAGTGTAATTTCCAATTTAGGGCTATCACTGGTGCCATTGCGTTTACTGATTTTGCTGTTGTTGTTCAGTCAGTCACATCTGACTCTTTGCGACCCCATGGACTGCCTCACACCAGGCTTCCCTGTCCTTCACCATCCCCTTCTCATTACTGGAGACAAATGACTTCATAGTAGTCATATTCATAATTTTTCGTTTTCATTTATTTACTTATGTATAATTCATTAGGTGCCATTGCATGTGTCTCCGGTAATGAGAACTTTAATCAGCCCACGAATGGGTTTTCCCTCTCTCTCCTTCAACATTCTAATATTTTGGAGAGATTTTATATTTCATTAGTCTTATTTGGAGGAAATAAAACATTTAAAAAGATTTTTGTTAAGAGAATCAGGGTAAAGTCATGTCAGAGCTAATAACTGAATTTGAAATAACATTCTCAAAAATAAAAAAATCTATTCATAATTTCTTAGTTATTTCAATGTTTCTAATTCTGTGTTAGATCAGACAAATGTGGTAACACAGAACCTCAAGAACTCTTGAGTGTAGGATATCTTGTTGTTTAGTTGCTCAGTCATGTCTGACTCTTTGCGATCCTATGGACTATATAGCCCGCCAGGATCCTCTGTCCATGGAATTCTCCAGGCAAGAATACTGGAGTGGGTTGCCATTTCCTCCTCCAGGAGATCTTCCAGACCCAGGGAAGTGTCACATGCCAGTGCTATTTCTAACTGAAATGACTTTGGACAAAAACATTGGTCTTCTGGGAGTCTTCATTTCCCCCCATTAGAATGTAAGCTCTAGAAGAGCAAGAATTTGTATTCAGTCAGGGAAATAGATAACTTTAACTAAAACAGTATCTGGCACATAGTAGGAGCTCAATAAATACTTGCTAAAGTAAGGAATATGTAAAGTGAGAATAATACTTCCACCTTTTGGGTACTAATTATAATAGATAATGAAGCTCTCTAAATTCAAAAAATAGTTTTACCTGAGAACTGCATTAATTCCTAGAATTATTGGTACTCAATACAAGTCATATGCACTTTAAAAAATAACTAGTCTTTTCTGTAAGATTCTAAAATTTAGAAATGGCATCTAATGAGATGAAAATTTTTGTGATTAATATTCACTATATAATTGTGGAGGAAATCTCTACTTGTAATTATATTTTGCTCTGTAAATATTAGCCAGAGTTTGTAGTTTTCTTGTGTTCATTTTGTTATTTGGCTTAAAAGTAATGAGGGTGAACGAGCAATAATGGTGCATTTTTAATCTATAGTGTAGTTTCATTTTTGCTCACTTGTTTAAATGCTATGTATATTTTATTCTTACTTTAAAATTTTATTTAGCTATACCATTCCAGAAGAAGCAGATGTGTTGAAGTTTAACTCCAAATTTGAATCTGGGAATCTGCGTAAAGTAATTCAAATTAGAAAGTAAGTCATTAAAATTCTTCTCATTTTGTTTGTGTACAGATATTTTCCTAATTTTCATCAAATTTGTTTATTTTCTGTTTTCAGAAATGAATATGACCTTATTCTGAACTCAGACATAAATAGCAATCATTATCATCAGTGGTTTTACTTTGAAGTCAGTGGAATGCGACCAAGTATTGCTTATAGGTTCAACATCATTAACTGTGAAAAGTCCAACAGTCAGTTTAATTATGGTAAGACATTTCATCCAAATTGAATACAACTAAAGATTTATTACATATGCTACTTAAATAAAGTTTTTAATGAAGTCTGTTCATCCAGAAGAGAATTACATAAAGCAGTCTCTTTTTAAACTTTTTTGGTTTGAATAGAGTCATAAAAAGTTAAAAAGAGTTGTAGAAGTCACAGAAAAGTTCTCTTCACCAGATTTCCTCTAATGGTTTCATCCTACGTAACTGTACTAGAATGCCAAAACCCGGGTTTGACGTTGGCACAGTGTGGGTGCATAATTCTGTGCCTTTTTATTACATTTGTAGGTTCTTATTATTGTCACCACAACTCGGATAGAGAATTCTTTCAGTACCACCAAGCCTGTGCTACTCCTTTATAGGTCACCATTCAGTTGTAGTTTTCTGTAAATTTTAAAATCTTAATTGAAGAAGTTTCCTTTTATTACTAGTTTACTGAGAGCTTTTGTTATAAATGGGTATTAAAATTTTGACACATGCTTTTTTTCATCAAATGTTTATGTGGTTTTTCTTCTTTAGCTTGTCAAAATGGCATGTTATATTAATTCATTTTTGAATACTGAACCCCAGCCTTTTTTATCTGTGAACTGAATTAAATATGTTAATTATAGTCATTGTATATAATTGCTAATGTTTTATTAAGAATTTTTAAATTTGTATTCAAGAGGTATATTGATATATATATATATATATATATATGTTTTTTGATATCATATACTGTTGTTCCATGTCCGGTTCTAACTGTTGCTTCCTGATCTGCATATAGGTTTTTCAAGAGACCGGTCAGGTGATCTGGTATTCCCATCTCTTTCAGAATTTCCCACAGTTTATACTTAACCATACTGCTTGACATTTAGGTTATTCCTCAATTTTTACTCTAATAAATAACCCTACAGTAAACATCTTCATGTATATAAGTCGGAGTTCACAAACTGGGAAACCAATTTAACCCACAAGTACACTTTGTTGGGCCATAGTACTGTTAAAAACAGTAAACTGTCTGCATCTTTAAAAGTTGGGATTTTTTTAAGAAATCCAAGTTACTACATTCTTTTGGAAAATCTGGGTTTGGCAACAGTTCAGTCCCTTCATTCCCACATGCTGCATCAGCCATGCCAAGAAACAGCGGCACCCTTTAGACGGGGCTCTCCAGTTCCCAACCTGCCCTGGGCCTCTCACTTATCTACTTCATTCACTTCTGTTACTTGCCAGGCTCGAGTTTTGTGATCTCCAATATAAAATCTCTCCTCACCTCACTCAATTGCTTCCTCAGAATAAGTCCTTAGAGGTGAAGTTATTGGGCCCTATTCCTCATACTTTATGCCAATCAATCATTAACTCCTACAATTTGATGTGAATTCCCAGTAAGCATTTCTTCTTCCCACCCAAACAGCCACAGCACTTACAAACACAGGCCCTTTCAAACACAGGCCCTTTCATCTCTTTTCTTCTCACTGTACTGATCTCCTAAGACAGTATTTTGCGTCCTACTGTTTTCTCAAATCTCAAATTTCTCAAATATCTCCTCACCACTATCTTCAGGTTAAACTCTGGTAACGAAGAAAGGCTACTAAATACAGGTGATGCACCATGATGGAATTTCTCATAATTTTTCACTTATCACTTTAAAAGATACTTCATTATTATGCTACAAGCATTAAATATCTCTAATGATGTTTCTTCTCTACTGTTCCAAATTTCCTTATGATTTTTAGACAATACTGAAGTTTTAACTCCCACTCATCTAAAGCTACATATGTTCATCATAGAAAAAGCATTTATCAGTATCATGATTATAATTAAAGAAGATTTAAAAACATCTACTGCTAGAAACAAGAGCAGTTTCAAAACCACAGCCATATAGAAGGCAATAAAAATTTTAATTCCCTATTTATGTCTTTTAAAATTAAAAACCCACAAGTTATATAACTTTTTATGTAAACTTATGTATGTAAACTTTTACATCTGTATTCCTGTTCAGTCATCCAAATAAAGTGTTATCTTAACCATTAAGTGCTCTGTTATTTCCTATCTGTGATATGGTCCACTGGAGAAGGGAATGGCAAACCACTTCAGTATTCTTTTGAGAACACCACAAACAGTATGAAAAGGCAAAAAGATAGGACACTGAAAGATGAACTCCCCAGGTCGGTAGATGCCCAATAGGCTACTGGAAATCAGTGGAGAAATAACTCTAGAATGAATGAAGAGACGGAGCCAAATCAAAAACAACACCCAGTTGTGGATGTGATTGGTGATGGAAGCAAGGTCCGTTGCTGTAAAGAGCAATATTGCATAGGAACCTGGAATCCTAGGTCCATGAATCAAGGCAAATTGGAAGTGGTCAAATAGGAGATGGCAAGAGTAAACGTTGACATTTTAGGAATCAGCAAACTAAACTGGACTGGAATGGGTGAATTTAACTCAGATGACCATTATATCTATTACTGTGGGCAGGAATCTCTTAAAAGAAATAGAGTAGCCAACATAGTCAACAAAAGAGTCAGAAATGCAGTACTTGGATGCAATCTCAAAAATGACAGAATGATCTCTGTTCATTTCCAAGGCAAGCCATTCAATATAACAGTAATCCAAGTCTATGCCCCAACCAGTAATGCTGAAAAAGGTCAAGGTGAACAGTTCTATGAAGACTTCCAAGACCTTCTAGAACTAACACCCAAAAAAGATGTCCTTTTCATTATAGGGGACTGGAATACAAAAGTAGGAAGTCAAGAAACACCTGGAGTAACAGGCAAATTTGTGCTGGAGTACAGAATGAAGGAGGGCAAAGGTTAATAGAGTTTTGCTAAGAGAATGCACTGGTCATAAAAAACACCCTCTTCCAAAAACGCAGGAGAAGACTCTACACATGGACATCACCAGATGGTTAACACTGAAATATGACTGATTATATTCTTTGCAGCCAAAGATGGGGAAGCTCTATACAGTCAACGAAAACAAGACCAGGAGCTGACTGTGGCTCAGATCATGAACTCCTTATTGCCAGATTCTTAACTCAATTTCTTAAATTGAAGAGTAGAGAAAATGACAAGACCATTCAGGTATAACCTAAATCAAATCCTTTATGATTATACAGTGGAAGTGAGAAATAAATTTAAGGGACTAGATCTGATAGACAGAGTGCCTGAAGAACTATGGACGCAGGTTCGAGACACTGTACAGGAGACAGGGATCAAGACCATCCCCATGGAAAAGAAATGCAAAAAAGCAAAATGGCTGTCTGAGGAGGACTTACAAATAGCTGTGAAAAGTAGAGAAGCAAAAAGCAAAGGAGAAAAGGAAAGATATACCCATTTCAATGAAGAGTTCCAACGAACAGCAAGGAGAAATAAGAAAGCCTTCCTCAGTGATCAGTGCAAAGAAATGGAGGGAAACAACAGAATAGGAAAGAATAGAGATCTCTTCAAGAAAATTAAGAGATACTAAAGGAATATTTCATGCAAAGATGGGCTCAAAAAAAGGACAGTAATGGCATGGACCTAAGAGAAGCAAAAGATATTAAGAAGAGGTGGCAAGAATACACAGAAGAACTATACAAAAAAGATCTTCAAGACCCAGATAATCACGATGGTGTGATCACTCACCTAGAGCCAGACATCCTGGAATGTGAAGTCAAGTGGGCCTTAGGAAGCATCACTATGAACAAAACTAGCGGAGGCAATGGAATTCCAGTTGAGCTATTTCAAATCCAAAAGATGATGCTGTCAAAGTGTTACACTCAATACGCCAGCAAATTTGGAAATTCAGCAGTGGCCACAGGACTGGAAAAGGGCAGCTTTCATTCCAATCCCAAAGAAAGGCAATGCTAAAGAATGCTCAAACTACCACACAATTGCACTCATCTCACATGCTAATAAAGAAATGCTCAAGACTCTCCAAGTCAGGCTTCAACAGTACGTGAACCGTGAACTTCCAGATGTTCGGGCTGATTTTAGAAAAGGCAGAGGCACCAGATATCAAATTACCAACATCTGCTGGATCATCAAAAAAGCAAGAGTTCCACAAAAACATCTATTTCTGCTTTACTGACTATGCAAAAGCCTTTGACTGTGTGGATCACAATAAACTGTGGAATATTTTTCAAGAGATGGGAATACCAGACCACCTGACCTGCCTCTTGAGAAATCTGTATGCAGATCAGGAAGCAACAGTTAGAACTGGACATGGAATAACAGACTGGTTCCAAATAGGAAAAGGAGTACGTCAAGGCTGTATATTGTCACCCTGCTTATTTAACTTCTATGCAGAGTACATCATGAGAAATGCTGGGCTGGAAGAAGCATAAGCTGGAATCAAGATTGCCGGGAGAAATATCAATAACCTCAGATATGCAGATGATACCACCCTTAAGGCAGAAAGTAAAGAAGAACTAAAGAGCCTCTTGATGAAAGTGAAAGAGGAGAGTGAAAAACTTGGCTTAAAGCTCAACATTCAGAAAAGATCATGGTATCCGGTCCCATCACTTCATGGCAAATAGATGGGGAAACAGTGAAAACAGTGGCTAACTTTTTTTGGGGGGCAGGGGGGTTGGAAAACTCCAATACTTCGGCCACCTGATGTGAAGAGCTGACTCATTTGAAAAGACTCTGATGCTGGGAAAGATTGAGGGCAGGAGGAGAAGGGGACGGCAGAGGATAAGATGGTTGGATGGCATCAGCGACTCAATGGATGGGTGTGGGTGAACTCTGGGAGTTGGTGATGGACAGGGAGGCCTGGAGTGCTGCGGTTCATGGGTTTGCAAAGAGTTGGACACGACTGAGCAACTGAACTGAACTTCTTGGAAGAAAAGTTATGATCAACCTAGACAGCATATTATAAAGCAGAGACATTACTTTGCCAACAAAGATCCATGTAGTCAAGGCTTTGGTTTTTCCAGTAGTCACGTATGGATGTGAGAGTTGGACTATCAAGAAAGCTGAGCACTGAGGAACTGATGCTTTTGAATTGTGGTGTTGAAGAAGACTCTTGTGTGTCCCTTGGACTGCAAGGAGATACAACCAGTCCATCCTAAAAGAAATCTGTCCTGAATATTTATTGGAAGGACTGATGTTGAAGCTGAAACTCCAATACTTTGGCCACCTGATGTGAAGAACTCGCTCATTTGAAAATACTCTGATGCTGAGAAAGATTGAAGGCAGGGGGAGAAGGGGACGATGGAGGATGAGATGGTTAGGATGGCATCGTTGACTCAATGGACATGAGTTTGAGTAAACTCTGGGAGTTGGTCATGGACTGGGATGCCTGGCGTGCTACAGTCCATGGGGTCACAAAGAGTCGGACATTACTGAGCAACTGAACTGATACTCATCTGTGATATATCTCAAAATATCAATCAGTGCTCCTCTATTTATAGAGAACTTTCTGCTACTATATAGTACTTCAAATATTTTAAATATTAAAACTGTGTCATTATACAATACTTGAAACAGAGACTATTCAAATTTTAAGGCATCTCTTATGTTGATTCAATAGGAAATCCTATTAGAATATTTTTGCTTTTCATACATTTCTGTAAGAGATTTAGTAGTTTTTCTCAAGCTGTTTTTCCCACTCTCAACAATTTATTTCAGATTACTCTGGATTTAGATGCAGCGAAATAAATTGACAGATAAAATCTAATCTTCATTGGATTTGCTCAAAAAACACTGAAAATATATTAACTTTTCCCTCAAAATAACATTAAATATAAATCCTCAGAAGTTCTTCAAAAATTAGACTGCACTCTTTAAGTCGGACAATCTATTACTAAAAACCAGAGCCTAAGGTTAAAACAGCTAAAAGATAGGTATTTACAGTATGTTTTAATAGAGACATGTTAGTCCTTTCATTTCACTCAGATTAAGTGAATCATTCCACAATGCATTTGTGAGGGAAAATCAGTTAGTGGTGAATCAAGACAATTTAAAATACTGACTTTCAAAAAACTGCCCTGAAACCAGAAGTATTTTCACAAAGACATTAACATTTTATAGTAACTATTACCATCTTAGGGAAGTAAGTTCTGGCCTGCTTATGTGATTAAAACTTTCCCTTTCTACAAAAAAGAATTACCTGCATGCCGAAGCCAAACCACTGCGAGGTTGTATCTTTCAGAGCAGACCAGTGCACTAAGGAGGGGAAGTGCAGAATTATATTCACCAACATCCAGGAAAGCTTCAGCAACATCAAGATAGAGGTCTCCCATGTCTTCAGGATTCTGTTCCACTAGTGTTGTCAACAGAGGCTAGACCCCAAAGTAACAGTCTGAAGTCAAGCGTTCATTACAAATAAACACGTCTACTTGTATTTCTTTTTAACATATACACCAGTTATCTGAGGTGAATCTAAAAGGAGCAAGGCTTAATAAAAACAGCTTAACATGATCATTTCTTAAATCATTACTGTGTCTCTGTTATAAAGAATTCATACTGCCATCTTTCACTCACTCAACACATTACTTCTGAAGACGTGTTATAAGGCAGGCATTGCAGGAGCTAAGACAACACTGATCTGCTGTGCTCTCCCTCAAGCAAGTCAAGCAAGCCCACGTCGCAGGGCTTCTGTGTTTGCTGTTTCCCCAGAAAGCCGTTCCCTCTGTTACCTGCTTGGCCTATTCTTCACTTCCTTCATGTCATTATTCAAATGTTACTTTCAAGGTAGGCTTTTCTCCACCAATTTAATAAAACTGCAACTCCTCCCTCCCCCAATATTTCCTATTCTTCTCTGATTTTTCTCCAGAGCACTTATCACCAACTAGCATTCTATATTTTATGTATTTATTAACTAATCCCATTAAATCAAAAGATCCATGAGGACAGGGATTTGAGTATTTTATTCAACACTTTATCCTAAGGTCTATAAAGTAGATATTCAGTATTTTTTTATTTAATAAAATACTTAGTCTGAAGTCAGCAAAAGAGAACAACTGTCAGAAACTGCCAACTGTCTAAAAGGCCCAATCTCACATTCTGATCTCTGGATTATTCTCAAGAAAAACAAATCATTATAAGCCCAGTTCCAAACACTTAGCTTTTAAAAGACATTCACACAAAAATATGATGCTTACTGTGACTTCCTGGTTATCAAAAAATGTGAAATCTAGGGTCAACTTATAATTTCCTGCTATCTAAAGAAAAACATTATAGATCTGATCTAAAGTATCTGAAGTGCAAATCTTAATGCTACTTACATTAAGTGGTTCAAGAATGTTGAGATGTACAAGGCAGACCATCAGCTTCACTGTGATGTCTATTGGCACACCATCAGGTATAGCACAGGTAACGTTGTCACCAGCTGTGCATCAGACAAACAAAAAGTTCCTAATAATCTTAGAAAGTGGAGCAAATGAAGCAAACTATACCTTCTATGTAAGACCTCATTTACTTTACTCAAAGCAAATGATTCTACAGTCAGTTCTAAGTTTGGCCAACCCCGGTTCTAGGCTCTTAAATTTCCTTTGGTTGGTCTTTTGATTAGCAATTATCCTTCCTATTTTCCTAATACTGTATTCACTTGCCAAAAAATCTATATAAACTCCCACACCTTCTATCAAAACCACAAAAAACTAAAAAACAAAAGTGACAAATAAGGATATATGAACTTTCTCTTTTTCTTCTTGAATCCAAGAGCCTTTTTTTAGTCTTCACTACAAAAGAGACTAAGAAAGGGATTATGTAATATTGTGCTTAAGTTTAAAGCAGAATTTTAAGTGAATGCTTAAGTTTGAAACAGAATTTTTTCAATATTTAATAAGTTTGAAATAAATTAGTAGAGAGCATTTTAAGCCCTTTTTAAAAAAGTAAATTGCTTTAGTTTGAAAGGTTTCTGATAAGCTGCTCCATAATTCATTCTTTTTTCACATAACACTATCAAGGCCCTATGTCAATGACAAACGCCAAGTTCAAACAGATGTACTGAGGGGAAAAAAAAAGGACTAAAACCAAGTTAAAAAAAAAATTACCTGTCAGTGAATACTCACAAGAAAATGACATGGAATCTTTGTTAGGAAAACATGCTTCTTGGGAAAACTTGCTATGAAAACACTACTAATTTCAAAATACCACGTTATGAACAAAAGGATTATGCACTCTCTCCTATGCAGAGGAAATTACAACCTTTATTCTCTTCCGAAGTGCCTTCTTCTGTAGTTCTTTTTTCCAGCACAATTCCAGAAAAATCTGTAATTACCTAAAAGTATGGGGGGAAGGGGGCAGAGCAGGAGCCAATGTGATACAGTAACATTTTTATATCATATTAACTAATGATTCACTAAAAAAACATAATTTCTCTATATCAAACCAATCTAATTTTCCCAAAAGATTAAGATTAGTCTGCTGCTGAGTCCTGCTATGCTGAAGTACAGGCGTACCTAGCATCTGTGAAAACAGCAACAGCTTTTATCACATGGTAACTACATTTTATATTTCATACAGGATTATTACAGAACTTAAGTGTGTCCATACAAACTTTAAATGTATAGTTTAAAATAAATAATATATATAACTTAGATGAGGAATTGTCAATTTGTAAGAATTTCTAAAACAAAAAAAAGTGCATGTTCAAAACCTAACACAGAAACACATAAATATTCCTACCTCCAAAGCTCTGTCATATTGTTTATTAGAAATGTATAGTTCAGCTGCAATGTTAACATCTTCCATGGAGACTAGGCCCTGGTGTTTTGAGAGAGCTTCTTCAATTATGTTAATAGCTGAAGTAACATCATTGGCTTCATAGTAACTCCTAAAATATTAACGGCAAAAATTGATCAGTGCTTATTAATTCAGATCATAAAACTCATTTTCCTATACAGGCCCTCTGTTAACTATGAATCTCATTTTCTTAAAATTTGGGAGGAGAAAACTCTTCTTTAAAATCATAATCAGAGATGATCCAGAGAAAAATGTGTATTGTCAGTATATCCATGTCATAACATCAAGCGTCTCATTCTCCCAAAGCTACCTCATATCATTCTAGCTCACTCCCTTTGTAACTCAATACCAATAACTTTTCTACCTCAATGGGATCTACAAAACATTGATCCTACCACTTTTTACTGTGGCTGCACCATTCCTGTCCTCACTTTTCTCCTTCTCTGTCATCCAGTATTACAATCACTCCCTTGTGCATCTCAATTCTCCTGCACTTCTCTCCCTTTATTAAGGTCATCTGATAAAACTCCAACTCTGATTAATCCAAATATGCCTTCCCCACCAGCTGCCCATGCTACTAAACTCTAAATTAATGACTAATGTTGGTAGCATGTGCCAACCTAAAGAAAAGTTTTCATCTTAAAACATCATTCTAGTACAGGCTCAAGATAAAATGACTGTAGATCTCAGAGCATAAATATTTCACTAGCACATTTGCAATAACTTAGTGTATACGTACATAATTTATGAAAACCTGGAAATCTAGTCATCCTTCAGAACATGTTCCATTTTTAAACTTCTGGGCACATGAAAGATAATCAAATATGTAATACAATTTTTTCTAAACAATCACACAGTCAACTTGGAAATAAAAAAGTACTGGGGGAAAAAATCTTTTGTATTTAAGCACAATATTAAAATACAGGAATTCCGCAAAACACTTTCCTGAACCTCAATAAAAAGTATATTCACTTCAAATATATCTTTTGATTTCAAAAACAAGATGATTAATAAGAACATTTATGTATATTTCAAGTTGAAACTTACTTTGCCATATCTCTAGTCAATTGCATAAATCGTTCTCCATCAGATGGAGACAAAAGGTTTAAAATACGCCTATAACCATCCATTGCCATTTTGTGATCTCCCATCTGTTCATAAAGGCTTGATCGCTCCCACAGGTAACGTACATTAGTAGGTTCATATTTAAGTGCTAAAAAGAAAATAAGGAATATAAGTTACAGATTTATTATAAAAGGGGGCTCATGGTACCTGGATGTGACTCATCTTTTCAGAAAATCTATTAAACACTCTAAGCTAATTTGCCAGCAGAACCAATTGGTTTATTCCAGACTAAATCTACCTTCACAGGAATGCTAGACTAGGCTTGACCAAATAGAAGCTTAAAATCTCCTTATAAGGCAATGGCAACCCACTCCAGTACTCTTGCCTGGAAAATCCCATGGACAGAGGAGCATGGTAGGCTGCAGTCCATGGGGTCGCTGAGGGTCGGACACGACTGAGCGACTTCACTTTCACTTTTCACTTTCCTGCATTGGAGAAGGAAATGGCAACCCACTCCAGTGTTCTTGCCTGGAGAATCCCAGGGACGGTGGGCTGCCGTCTCTGGGGTTGCACAGAGTCAGACACGACTGAAGCGACTTAGCAGCAGCAGCAGCAATAACCTTCATTTGGTCACTGAAGTCTAATATTAACTCTCAAGAAACAGCTTGGAACCAATACTGATCTTGGCAGAAAAATGAAGGTCTTGTATTCAACCAACGGTTTTACTGTATTAGCTCAAAATATAAACAAAGTTGCTGATAAATGTGAAAATACAGGGAGCCCAAATACTTACCTCCGGTATAACAGAATACAAGGAATAAATATATTTCAACTAACAGCACCCCAGAATAGCAAGTACATTGATCAGAAAATCTATTATATAATACTTTATCAAACAAAGCAAGAAAAACATTTTTATTACCTTTTGTGTAGCAAAATATAGCCTGCTTAATATTGTCTTGTTCCAGGGACATTTCTGCCAATCTAACCCATTCTTCAGTGTCACTGGGATTTAAATGTGCAGCAATCAATTCAAACTGCAATGATTTCTCCATGTCACCTTGGTCCTCATATATCATAGCAAGAGTGGAAAATGGCTCATAAGCCAAAGGAGCTATAATGAATAGAAAAAAAAAACAAATTTCATTGGCTGAGGGAAGACACTTATGCTAATATCAATTTCATGTTTCAAACTATGGATTCTTTAATATTTATGCTTTTTTAAATAATTTGAACAGAATTATACAAAGTGTACATTTGCTTTAGTGTATTTTCATATACTCTTAGGATTTAAAAACTATTCTTTTCTCTAAGCAAAGTGTAATTTCACAAAAAACCCTACTCTCTACCACGTCCCCCTCATGAAAAGTCCTCTTTGATAAGGCTAAACATGGCTCATTAATTCAGCAAGTTCATCCCAGTGAGCATCAGCCACATCAGTGGGGTTAAATCATCATGATCCAGCTTTCACACTGAGGAGTATGGGATTAATGGAGAGAAGATATCTAACTAGCACCTAAGCCCAGATTATCAAAGTGAAAGGTTAATCCACATTTCTGAAATAATGTTTCTGAATTAAGGTTCTAAGAACATGAGGGATTAAAATCAAAGGTAACTGTCAAAATAAACAATTATAAACTAATAAAGGAACAGATAATACTGAAAAGGACCCTAGACTAAATGAAAGGAAATGCGAAAATATGGAAAAGATAAATTGAAAGTTAACTGTAGTAGTAGACTGTTTAAGCCACTAAGCAGGGCATCACTTGGCAACACACCAGGAAAACAAAATAATAAATGCAAGTGATCAGTCAAAAAGTGACTTCTAAAGATATCTTTCAATATGCCTGAGCTTTGCAGTTTAATGGAAAGATGACAAGTATATATTGTTCTTTATCAAAAAGTAGATTAAAATAATCTAACAGTGTCTGATTTGGAAAATGGTAGAAAAAGAATACTCCTCAAAAGTGGCTTTAAAATAATGTGTTCGCCATATTTTAAAAAGATATATTATAAACATATAAAACTCCTAAAATGAAATGTTCAAAAACAGATTTTTTAAAAGCCTGTTAAGAGTTCAATATATATTAATGATATTTCATTGAATCATACTCTGTGATTATCATTTTCTTGGCAATGATTCCTATTCAATGGGTAGTTATATCATTGTTATTACAATCACCTCCAAGCTCCTGAATATATTTTCCAAATAGCAGAGTGAGGTACTCTTCCCTTTGTTTTAAAAGTCAGACTATTAAAATGCTATTGTCAATAATCCCCACATTAAACACCTTGTCTTATGATTTCCATGCACATCAGTATCGCCTCTTCACGTTCTCCTCGAGCAAAGCGAATGTTGGCTTCACCCATGAGACCTCTCAGAGCTCTGGGAAGTTTACTCCGAGGTCTTTTCTCCTACAAAACAAAAAAGACATTTAGACTCAAACAGAAAACAAACCCAACCCAACAAAACTTTCCTACAGTAGCAAGTTCAAAGTACAATAAAGTATTTAAACAAAGCAAAAATCAAACTGGTCAGGCATTACTAAATTACTAATTAGACCAAATGTAGAACTGGATGTTGCAAAATAGATTTGTATGCCAGGAAATTTATGATGCAATCTACTGAAGATTCTTCTTTCAAATTTATCTACTCAGAATGCTGCTGCTAAGTTGCTTCAGTTGTGTCCGACTCTGTGCAACCCCATAGACTGAAGCCCACCAGGCTCCGCCGTCCCTGGGATTCTCCAGGCAAAAACACTGGAGCGGGTTGCCATTTCCTTCTCCAACGCATGAAAAAGTGAAAGGGAAGTCGCTCAGTCGTGTCCGACTCTTCGCGACCCCATGGACTGCAGCCTACCAGGCTCCTCTGTCCATGGGATTTTCCAGGCAAGAGTACTGGAGTGGGTTGCCATTGCCTTCTCCCCTACTCAGAATAAATTAGGTTAAAAAAAAAATCAAGATACAATATAAACCTTTTAACAGCAAAATTATAGTAAATTTTGACATTTGTAATAATTAAGGTTTAACATTTTAAAATCTCTAAAAATGAAACATAAGAAATCAGTAACAGTAGCAATCTCACAGTATTTCCTTTCTTACAGTTGAATTCTTTCAGTATAAATGTATAAAGACTTTTTTTTTCAATTTCTGTGTCACATTTTTACATTCTGTTTATAAATACCAAAATAAGAAACACTTTACTTTCATCATTTTCTTGGTTTCACGATTGAGAACCATCTCCAATACAAACACGTCACCAGCAGTGGGTTGCTCAGGCGTTTCTTCCTCCTCCTCTTCCTCCTCTTCTTCCTCTTCTTCCTCCTCATCTTCATTCTCTCCAAGCATGGAAGCAAAGACCTTGTGAACTGACTTACTGACTCCATCTGATGTTTCGCCTAAAGAAAAAGACATTGAGGTAGGAAACAAAAGCTTTAGCATACTCAGCACTTGAAAGAAAAACAAACGGTATTTTCTGGAATATAAATTTCTACCCCAGCATTACCAAACTTGAAAGCAAAAGACAAATGAATATTCCCAAAAACAATCCAAAGAAAGCTATCACAAGGCCATGTATTTTACTCTGTAGGAAATGCTGACTCATCCTTTAGGCCTTATCCAGAAATACAGGCAAAATTAAGTGGGAAATCAGAAACACACAGAGTAATAGTTAAAAGTAGAGAGGAAAAAAAAAATTAAGGAATTTCAGGACACAGACCTAAGAACTAACTAACCTAAGACCTAAGAACAAGTCTGGTGGTACATAACCAGGGCATATAGCACAGGGGTTTAAGGTGAGGCCTCTAGAGTCAAGCTGTCTGGTTTCAAACTTTACCACTATCTATTGCCAGCTGTTTTACTTTGGGCAAATTACTGAAGCTCTCTGTACCTCAGTTTGCTCATCTGTAAAAGGGATCAATAACGTCTGCCTTACAGGGTTACTCTGAGTCTTCAAATATATATACTGAGAAAAATGCCCAACATACAGTAAGAGCTTAATAAATGCTATTATTATTAAGACAACATTATTATTTCAGGAACAAAATAACATATTTCCTCTGTATCTGAGAAGATCACTACAGTAAAATTATTTCTCTAAGTTTATAATGATTATCTTGAATAATAAAGAAAAGTTTAGAAGCCAATTTGTTGTTAAAGCAGAGATATGGCATATTTTAGAAAAGCTACAACAAAACAGTTAAAATAAATGTACATAAATATATTTATTAAAAAATCCTAAAGCTTATTCACTTATGTAAAATAACCTCAAACCACAAGGATGCTAGACAAATAAGACAGTCAATATATTTAAGGAAGAAGAGAATGAAAAAAAACCCACATGTTTTGAGGAACAAATATTATAGTATTAATTACTATGATATCATAATGATCATCTTCAAGAATTCTAAACACCCAAAAAAAATATAATGTAAAACAAATCAATAAAATTTATTACAGTAACACAAATAAAAAGAGAAACGTCATACAATCATCTTGATACACAGAAGCTTTTTTGGCCATGCTGCATGGCTTGCAGAATCTTAGTTCTCCAACCAGGGATGAAACTCAGGCCTTGGCAGTGAAAGCACTGAATTCTAACCACTTAACTGCCAGCGAATTCCCCCAGAGAAGCATTTGATAAAATCCGACACCTATTGCTAATAAAAATTTTTAGTGAACAGAAATGTAACAGAATACCTTTAACTTGATAAAAAGTACATACAAAAAAAAGTTCCACAAACACAGTTAATGGCTAATTATCCAAAGATACTGGCAATGAGACAAGCATGCCTACTATCACCACTCCTTTCAAGATTTTACTGGAGATCTTTGTCAATGTAATAAGGGAGGAGAAATAAAGGCATAAAGATTAACAAAGAAATAAAACTGTCATTCACAGATTACATGATGATACACAGAATATCCAAAAGAATCTACGCACAAAAACTGTCAGAATTTATGAATTAAGCAAGGTTCCTGAACACAAAGTCAGTATACGAAACACGTTCCTAGGAAACTGGGAGCTTAATATCTTAAAATGACTGTATTATTTGAGCTGAGGCTAGTATGCCTGACTACTCATGGTAAGCAGAAAGCACTGATTCAAGTAACCACCTTTTTCGGCCACCTCTTAGTATTCTGGCCTGGAGAATCCCATGGACAGAGGAGCCTGGTGGGATACAGTCCCCGGGGTCACAAAGAGTCGGACATGTCTTAGCGACTGACTCTTTCACTTTCACTGGCAAGCATCCCATGGTGCCTGCTACTAACAGTTGCACCTCAAAGACAACGTTATGGTGGAAGAGCAGCTCTTCCTCTGAGCAGATAAGGAAGGACTCACAGATTTTAAAACAACTTCAGCCCGCTTTTTCACTCCACTTGCCTAGCAAAGAATCTATAATCCTAATTTTCTCTCCCCTTTGCCCTTTCTTCCCCACTTAGTCCAAGGAGGCATACAAAACCTGTTCATTTTCTGTTCACCTGACTAGTGTTTTCTCTGTGTAAAGTCTTACTTGTTTGGAAGAAAAACAATCAGCCTCCATTTCTACCCCCTAAGGGCCAGAAAGTTTAGCTTAGTTCTCAATTAGACCTTATACGTGAAAATGATAGTTGCTCAGTAGTGTCCAACTCTTTGTGACTCCATGGACTGTGGCCCACCAGGCTCCTCTGTCCATGGAATTCTCCAGGCAAGAATACAGGAGTGGGTAGCCATTCCCTTTTCCAAGGGATCTTCTCGACCCAGGGATAGAATCTAGGTCTCCTGCAGAGTATCCATTTCTACCCAGTAAGGCAAGAAAGTTTAATTTAGTTCTCAATTAGACCCTGTGCCCAAAGTTAAATTCTAATTGATAGTTCCGCATCCCAGATTACTTGATATGAATGACTGGATATCACAAACTATCATCAGTATTCTGATCAATCACCAGAGATTAATAATTTGCCTACTAATTCATCACTTAGGCTCTCATAAGTTTAATTGTTCTGGGTCCAGTAACCAAATTTAGTATCTGGTCATGTGGAGCTGAGGACTGAATCCTGGAATGAGGTAACACACCAAGATATCTATGCTGTGTCGAAGGTCCCATGTGGACAGCCAACTGGCCTTCGACTCTGACATTTCTATCTTACCTCTCATAATTAAAGAAGCGATTTGGAAGACCTTTGTATAGAATTTATAATTCATTACAATTTGGGGGAGTCCTGGAATAATTAGCAACCACGTGAGAGGGTCAATTTAAAAAACTGTGACCCCAAAAGTCTCCCAAACACTGATGCAGATTTGAAACCCTTCTCCACAAACACTGCCCACTAAGCAGCACCATAATCAATAATTCAAAAAATACATATTGAGCACCTATTATATACCAAGTACTATGTTCCTAAAAAGCCAGATATCAACAACAGAATACCACAGCAATTAAAAAAAAAAACAAAACACTTTCACTAAATTATTAGATACCGTTAACATTTAATGCAGGCAGTGATCTTAACATACCTTCATTGGCATCTTTGCCCTGAGATTTGGTAGAGTTTATTCCTGATGATGATGGAACTTCAGAGTCATTTGCATTTTCTTCAGTTGATGACTTTCCTTTTTCCTGAAGATTCTGGGATTGAAAATTAATTAATGACTCCAAAAACAAATGCACATTTAGCTCTTTCCAGCTGAGAACAGAATATCTGTCTCAATTTCTATTTCTATAAAACTTGAGCTCTGAACACATACATTGTATGTGAAATCTAAATTTGAATATTATCAAAGCATTTCACTGTACTTGAGTCTCATTCTTCAGTCTGAATCAGCCATTTGTAAAAAGTAATTTTAAAAATCTTGATAATTTCATTAATCTACACATTGCAGTCTTTCTTTTTTCAGATGGGACACTATTGATTGCATGATTTAGGAATGAATCCAACAGCTAACCTCAAAAGGTGCAATTACTTTTATTTTCCCTCCGACTTCAAGTGAAGAGACATGAAAAAGTCATGTATTTCCTCATTTACCAGCGAAGTTTTTGTTATCAGACACAAAAAATCAATCTTTCTATGGATTACATCACACCATTGGGAGACTCCTCAAAAATGGGAGCTGAAACCAATCCGTCCGGAAATGGACACTAAGGCCTCAAGAAGAGAGGTGAATTGCGCATTCAAAGTCACAAAAATAACCAGCAAAGCTAGAACTTGAACCAGATACAAACCGACTCCAAGCTCTATTGCCCACACCCCACCTCCATCTTCACCCCATTTAATCTATCAGCGTTAAGCTACTCTCAAGTTTAAAAAAAAAAATGTACTATTTGACAACAGTAAAAAGAGAAAGAAGTGGTTCCCACCGAGACAAAAGCTTTCTGGTGAGTGAAACGTTTTAAAGAGGATAATGTGAGAACCGGAGTTTCGGTAAAAAGGGGAAGAAACTGCTAGAGGTACGCGGCCCACCCCATAAGGGTGAATTTAGTGGGTCCTTCACATCTCTGAAGTGTATTAGGGCGACAAGACAGTGACAGCATCCAGGCCTATCATCTCCTCACTTTCTTCTCGCGGGTTTTTCTCTCCTCTCTTCTCCTTTCGAACTCCTCAAAGGAAATCTTCCCTTCCAGATAGTCGATGAGCTCCGGACTGAACCCCGACATGCTTGCGGGGTTCTGCTACGCAGTTTCAGGAACGAGGACAGAGGAATGGAAGAGCAGAGGCCCCAGACGCCAGCCCCGCGCCGAGGCGCTAAAGGCAAGGACCCGAAGTCCTTCTGGGAAACTGGCTCGGCCTGCGCCGCAGCCGCCGCGCTCAGGTTCCGCAGGAACCTCTAATCCAGGCTTCTTCCGGGAGGCGTGAGTACAAGCGCGGGAGTAGGCGGGACCTGATCTGGACTCTCCCAGCTTCCAGGACTCGGAGCTTGAAGTTGGGCTCAAGCGTCTGGTTTAAGCTTGTTAAGGAGTTGGGGAATGTGCTTGAAGAAAATGTTCCTTCGTCTACAGTATTTCCCTCAGAAATATTTGTTCTTTAATTTGATCTTTGGTTGTTCAGTGGCTCAGTCCGTTCAACTCTTTGTGACCCCATGGACTGCAGCACGCCAGGCTTCCCTGTCCTTCACTATCTCTTGAGTTTGCTCAAACTCATGTCCATAGAGTCGCTGTTACCATCCAACCATCTCATCCTCTGTCGCCCCCTTGCCCTCCTGCCCTCAATCTTTCCCAGCATCAGGGTCTTTTTTAATGAGTCGGTTCTTCGCATCAGGTGGCCAAAGTATCAGCTTCAGCATCAGTCCTTCCAATGAATACTCAGGACTGATTTCCTTTTACGATTCACTGGTTTGATCTCCTCGCAGCCCAAGAGACTCTCATTGTCTTCTTAAACACCACAGTTCAAAAGCATCAATTCTTCAGTGCTCAGCTTTCTTTTTCGTCCAACTCTCACATTCATACATGACTACTAGAAAAACCAGAGCTTTGACTAAATGGACCTTTGTCAGCAAGTGGTGTCTTTGCTTTTTAAAACGCTGTCTAGATTTGTCATAGCTTTTCTACCAAGAAGCAAGCGTCTTTAATTAGTAGCAGAGCCAGGATTCAAAGCCTGGTCTATCTGACTCCAAATCCCATGTTTGGAATTAATACACTGTCTGTCCTTGAGGCTTCCCTGGTGGCTCAGCAGTAAAGAATATGCCTGCCAATTTAAGCCCTGGGTCGGGAAGATCCGCTGGAGAAGGAAATGCCAGCCCACCCCAGTATTCTTGGCTGGGAAATCCCATGGACAGAGGATCCTGGTGCACTGCAATCCATGGGGTCACAAAGAGTCGGATACGACTTAGGGACTAAACAACAACTGCCTCTCCTCAGTGGAACTCTACGTCAACCTACACACTCCTGTGCTTTATATTTTACACTGAATTATAACTTTCTCTATTGTCCTATTCTAGAGACACTTTCTGTCAACATCTTGAGAACAGCACTACCTGATACATCTTAATGAACTTTCCTCTCTAGGCTAGTAATCTGTGCTTAAATCACATTGATGAACTCAACTGGATGGAACTGAAAGTGCCTTTGGAATGGGCAAGGGAGTAGAAGTATGGAATGCAGCTCAATATGATGCTGAGGTTGCTGCTCCTGCTAAGTCGCATCAGTCGTGTCCAACTCTGTGTGACCCCATAGACGGCAGCCCACCAGGCTCCGCCGTCCCTGGGATTCTCCAGGCAAGAACACTGGAGTGGGTTGCCCTTTCCTTCTCCAATGCATGAAAGTGAAAAGTGAAAGTGGAGTCGCTCAGTCGTGTCCGACTCTTCGCGACCCCATGGACCGCAGCCTACCAGGTTCCTCTGCCCATGGGGTTTTCCAGGCAAGAGTACTGGAGTGGATTGCCATTGCCTTCTCCAAGGTTAGGGACAAGTTACAGGGAGCCTAACACCTGACTTGGCCACTAGTGCCTGTTTATGACAATCCATAGGCACAAAAGCCACAGTTTGATGGCAGAATGGGGACCAGGACCAGCAACAGGGGAACTCCCAGGTGAGAGAAAAATATCTCACAGCTAGAAGTCATTCCTTTCTCATGATAAAGGATCCCCAGGGCCCTAACTGGGTATAAAATATGGGAGGCTAGCAAGGTAACTCACAGAAATTCCTAACAGGTAAATTCCCCCCGAGTTTCTCCAGGCATCCAGGGAACTGCACTTGAGAGGAAGTCAAGAGTCTCTAGTCCTCAGTCTCCTAGGGGAGAAGAAGGAAATCAAAGGGAGAAGAGCTGGTCATCTGGTAACGAGAATGTTCTCCTGAGACCCAGATGGCCTGTGTGCTCAGTCACTCAGTTGTGTCCAACACTTCGTGATCCCATAGATTGTAGCCTGCCAGGCTCCTCTGTCCATGGAATTTTATTTTGTTATTGGATGCCTGGAATATAGGAGTAACAATTGTGAAGATACAGTTTCACGTTGTGGAGAACTGGAGAGAGAGCAAGGGGGTGACAGTTTTTCTGCTATGGAACACCTTGATGACCATTCTTTTATAGGTCAGAATGTATTATAGCAACATGTCTTGAAATTGTAATGTTTCTGCTGTTCCTTTCTCTACTTCCTTGTAAGTAATGTGTCCACTGGTGAGTCAGAGGCATCCACATTACCTTGAGATGAAGTGGAATTGTTACAGCAGTAATGAAAATAGCAAGAAGAAACTTTTTGGACTTTCTGACTCATTTCTGAGAATCAAAATGAAATGTCTGAGGAAAGGAGAACACTGAATTTATACCATGACCAGAGCATGAAGAGTACACAGGAAGGTCATGACTCCCCTTTCTCAAGCGGAGTCAAGATGGCCCATAATGCTTTTGGGGAAGCAGTTTTTCCATGGGTGTCTTTTCTGTGAAAGCTTGTCACTGCTTTCACTCTGGGCTATCTTTTCAAGGATGTCTGGAGAACAAACAGCCTTGAAAGACAGAAATACTGTCTCCCTCTGGGGCAGAGGACAGATTATTTCCTGACCAGTATAATAAAGATGTTTCCCTCTGGGACAAAGGTTGGGCATGTTTGGGCATGTAGCCCCCTTATAAGAGTGAGTATTTCCTAAGTTTGGGGTTCCTTGGCTGTGGCACAAATCAACTCATGCCCAGTAAACACCTGGACCCACCCCCACAGAGCCCCCATGATACTTGGGGGACAAGGAGAACCAATGCGAGTGTAAAACTCAAGCTGCCTCCTGAGCCATGAATAATAAAATCTGTTGCCTCAGACCCAAGGATCTCAGGGTCCACCAAGATTTGTGAAATTATAGCAGCTACTGTGTAGCTTGCAAATTGGACAAAATCTTGCACCCTTAATAGTTCTTGACCACACTAGACCTGGGACAGGGGCCAACAGGCCATGTCCTAGGGACAGGGAATGGGATGCTCATCAAAGAGGAGCAGAGTCAGTGTTGAGAGGCTGTTAAGGACCTAAGAAAGAAGGACTACAGACCCCTTGGGAGCCTAGATCACCTGGAGAACACTTAGTATTTTCATTGCAGGAAACAGTACTCTTCTGCTGATGACAAAATCAGTGAACAAAATCACTTCCCCAGTGACCTTCTAAAAACACAACTAGGGAGGTTTTGGTTGTCAAAATAATGGGGCGGAGGGGAAATCACTAATATGCCACTATATATTGTCTGGGGACCAGGTGTGCTAAATGGTCACCATGAAGACCTGTCCTTCCCCAAATGACAATCTCATCACTGTTGAGAAACTCTAGTCTAGTGGAGTGTAGGCCTCCCATCGCCAGCTAACTGCCAGTTGTGGGGAATTTTTCAGCAGAAGGATGCATGCTGCTTCTCTGAGACTTTGCAAGCTCACAGGTAAAAGTCCCCTGTGGATGCTCTTCCTTTTCAAAGACCTTGAAACTGATAAAGCATTCCTTTTTTGGAGGTCTTGACAACCAGAGCAGGAGTGAGTGATGAAAGGAAAAGGGAAAGCCAGTCCCTTTGGTGTTTGAGTGGAACTAGACAGTGGTGAAGGATCCCCACCACTCTATCATTTATCTGAATAGGCTATATTTTTATGAGGAATAATATCAATAATTACTTACATCCTTTAAATTGTTCAACAAAAAATCTTGGCATTAACTAGAAGCAGCTTCCATTATTGTGTGACTAGTAGCAAAATATCACACATTTAGTTCAATTCAACAAGTAGTTTTTGAGTGCTTGCTACATGCAAGGCATTGTAGGAGGTGCTGGAGAAATAAAAAATGGCTTAGATATGATCTTGGCTCATAAATATCTCACAACTCTCCAGGGAAAACAGACACTTATATGACTACTTACATAGAACATACTGAACCAGATATATAACCTGCTCCTGCATATTTTATTATTTATATTCAATCATCCACCAAAAAAAGCCACATAAAACTACTTTGGAATGTACAGACTAGTGTCATTAGGATTACAATGTTTGCTTCTAGCACAACGTTTGTTGTTTATTTGTTTTTCAGAAATCAGAAAAAAATGATACACCCCTTCATAAAGAAAAGTAGTTGTTACAAATAAGAATATGAGAATCAGACTAATTCAGCCTGAGTTGGGGAAGGGTGGTGGAGGAAGAGGACTGGTTATGAAAGAAGGGAAATCTGCCTGTATCTACCCCCACTTCATATGGTTGTAGGTTCCTAAGATATCTGCTGTGGGGTTTCCCTTGTAGCTCAGTTGGTAAAGAATCTACCTGCAATGCAGGAGACCTGGGTTCGATTCCTGGGTTGGGAAGATCCCCCGGAGAAGGAAATGGCAACCGACTCCAGTATTCTTGCTTGGAGAATCACATGGACAAAGAAGCCTGGCAGGCTACAGTCCATGAGGTTGCAAGTCAGACACGACTTAAGAGACTAAACCTTGATATCTGCTGTAGCACAATGTCCACCTCTGAACATCATGGCAGAGAACATCTCCCAGAGGCCCCAGCAACTCCTAAAATCCCATGTTTCTTTGTCTTCCATTTCAACTTAATTGTGGATATTCATTACTTACTCTCTCTTGATATGAAACTAAGACTGTGGGGTCTTTTAATAACATATGATGACAATAGAAAAGTATATTCTTTTTAGGAAAAAGGTACATTTTAAACCCAAATTCCTGTTACAGATAATTAACTAAAATAAAAATGATCAATGTCCTTTTCAAATAAAAACACTGATGATAAAAAAGAAACACAGAACACAGCTGAAAGGAATTTCCTTTGACTTTATGGTATTTTTGTAATCTTTGCAAATATATGCAGTGCTATATTGACATCTATGATTACTGAGTGAGAAAAAAAACATGCACATAAGTCACATATGTCCCAAAGCTCAAACTATTTACATGTAGATCTGGAAATACAGAATAAAATCATTACAGACTGATAAAAGTGGAGAGGGAAAAACACAAACAAAAGCTTAGCCATGATCAAGACTGAATTTTTCTAGTGAGAAGCTTCATCTGTCATTTTAAAACCACCAGACTTCTGAAAGAAAAAGAAAACATTATAACGAAATAGAAATGAAGATTATACAATTAACCCAAAGACCCAAAGATCAACATATTTCCATGAAAACTCTTTTTGTCTTCATTTCCTAATCAGAGTTGTTAGGACTGGAAAGCTTGCAATTATGAAATATTCTCCAAATCAGAAATTTTGCTTCTTTCACAAAGTTGAATAATTCTTTTTTAAAATAAATTTATTTATTTTAATTGGAGGTTAATTACTTTACAATATTGTATTGGTTTTGCCATACATCAACATGAATCCGCCACAGGTATACACGTGTTCCCCATCCTGAACCCCCCTCCTTCCTCCCTCCCCGTACCATCCCTCTGGGTCGTCTCAGTGCACCAGCCCCAAGCATCCAGTATCATGCATCAAACCTGGGCTGGCGATTCGTTTCATATATGATACATGTTTCAATGCCATTCTCCCACATCATCCCACCCTCGGCCTCTCCCACAGAGTCCAAGTATTATATTACAGTACCACTAGCGGTGCTCTTTTTCTTTTTTCCTGCCCTTAAACATTATCTCATTTTGTGCTTACATGAGTATATGTACTTGGTGTTTTCTCTAAAACTTTCTTTGAGTTAGAGATCCATATATGCAATTTATAGATGAATAAACTAAGGCTTAAAGAATAGCTTGTATGCAATACTGTCCCATACTGAAATAGATATTTGGCATTAATAATTATTCTCTTTTTAGTGTATGTTACTCTTGGGGCTGAGTGTGAAAAGTAATCAAGGGAAGCCTTCATAAATATACTTGCTTCTCTTCTATCTTATTTTCTCATTGTAGGACAGTTTTCAAGTGCATATGCCACACAGTAAATTGCATCCTCTTGTTAGAATAACAATCATTATTTTTTTTTAATCATCACATTTAAAGTAGCTAATCATCAAAATCCTTTCACAATCATAATGAAGTGCAACAATGGTTTGCTTCCTTATAATTCCATCCATATGCCCACGAAAGAATGAGAGTAGATTTTAATTACAGTTCGGTTCCCTCTACTATTCAGCAAAATAAAAAGTTAATAGACTAGAATCATAATATATTTTCTTTGCACCATACCTGTTCCTTTTTAAATGGTAGGTATTTATTTGATAGGGATGCTAAAGCAATATGAATAAAAATTAAATTTTAGACATATATTTCTAAATTTTTTCCTATGATAAAGTGCCATCTTTACTAATATTCTACCTTTTTCTCCCCACTAGGTGAGGAAGTTCAAGCTCAAATATATGCTTAATAATTTCTCCCCAAAGAAACCATTCTTTTAACTTTTTAATTTCCTTTTAATCCAACTGGACAATTCAATATATTTCTTTACATATGATTTTCCACATAATTTAGCTATATGACCTGGTCTGAAAAAAGATATAAGAATAGGTGGTTTTTCATTGTATTTCATAATTCTGTTGAGTGATAATTCTACCATTTCAATATATCTCTTCTCCCCAGAAAGCTATCCTTTGAAAATTACTGTCATTTCTTTTGAAAACCAGACTGTAAAGTATATGAACCAAATCTGAGTAGTAACAGTGACAAATATGATCAGAACTGAGCACTTATTTATGTAAGGAAATAAAATCATTTATTCAAATAAATATTTTCAAACCTATTTATGACTCAGTTATATATTTAGAGAGATCTAGGGATAAAGGGATAAATTTTACCTGCACTCAGAGGAAACAGTCAGCCTTTGAGGTAATTGGAGAGGGAGTTTTTCTGTTCTTCATAATCTGCAATTGCAGAAGCAATAAGTTCTGACTGGAAAGAGAGAGGCCTGGGATTCTCGTTCATGGAGAAAGTATCTGAAAACCTCCCAAGGTCAAGACCTCTTCCTTTAAAATATGCCTGAAGAGTTCTAAAAAACTGAAGAGAGAAAGAAATGTTCAATGTCATTTATAACTTAAATACCCTGAGCACTCAAAGGTATTTTTTCCCTCATTTTTCCCCCTGAACCCCACAGTGCTCAGAGATCAGATGCCTCCTCTCTGACTGATGGTGAAACAGAGCCAGTCGTTTTGGATGTGGGGTTTTCAGCTGTGTGTTCTGCAAATACACAGAAGCTATGCAAAGTGCTATTAGATTATTTTGATATTATATTGTTATATTTTACATAATTTTCTTTAGAAAAATAGTATTTTGAAATCATAAAGTCAACATATTTGCTATATTTGGCATATTTTTTAAATGAGAATTTTTACTGATATTTTGAATTCTATTTCCTAGATAACTTTATGTTGAAAATAGCACCTAGTAAACTGACAAGAATACAGGTAAACTTTCAGATTTTGCAACTGAGCTTTGCAAGTATTGGTTATATGACAATCTGTTTTGTTATCAGTTCAACCTAAGCTGTGCAAAATGCCCTGTTACACTCTTAATTTTGTATATTTATTAGAAATCAAGGCTATAAAGTCAATATGTATATAAGATCATTTACAAATGTAACGTGCCATGTGTCTATAAAATCATTTCTAAATATAAATTTGTTTCTCCATACAGAAACAAATGTAAATTGGCTAGAGAAACAATAGAGCACTGGCTACTAGGCTAGCAAAATTCACCTCTAGTCCTGCTGGGGAATTTTCTCAACCCTTGGCAGCATCGTCTCCACTGTTCTCTAGCAGAGTGTGGTCTGCATAACTCCAGGGAGGTGCTGATTTCACCCCACAGCCCAGAATGTCGCAGTGGCTGTTCTTACCAGATCTCGGTTTCTAGGAATGTTGAGGGGCTTCCATTTTTCTTCATTTCTCAGCATGACTCCTTGCACAAGCCCAGGTAACACCAGGGCACTAGCCAGCAGCAGGAATGCTTTGGGCATGATGGAAGGAAGCGAAGTGAAAGGAAGGATCAAGGAAATGTCGATGAACAAAGAGGGAGTGACTGAAGAAAAGAAAAAGAGAAGGGAGAAGAAGGGAGGGCCGAAGTAGAAAAGAGAAAGAGGAAAGATTTTTAAAGGGAAACAAGGAAGAAGTAGTATATTGATTCACCTGAATTTTGCAGTCTTCTTTTTTTCCACATTCATTTGCTAATGAAGTCCCCCCAGAACCAGTTGATTAGCTTAAAGGAGTCTATGAGAATGAGAATGTTATACAGTGACAAGCAAAGCAATTATTAATACAACCTAGAAAGTGAGTATGCCTTTTCAACAGAAAAAAAAAGCACGTGTCCCAAAGAAAGTGTAATTCTTAATAATGACAACAGAACCCAAACCAAACAACAACCAATCTTAATTTACTTTAAGTGGTAGACAGCAGTCTCGAAGAGAAGAAAAAAAAAAAAAAAGTATACCTTCCACAGAGATCTGAGATAGACACACCACACCAGTATTAGTAGAAATTGTCTCCCACCTCAAGGTGTAAAATGGAAACGAAACTCAACAGAAAGAGCTAATAAAACTTACCAGGAGTTGGGTTGTGCCTGGCCCTGGTTGGTTACACTGCCTGCAATCTGCAAGACGATTCATGGCTACTTATAACCAGCAGATCAGTTGCAGGTGGGAGTCACTGACGTGAGTAGGGAGAGTTCAAAAATAATGATTCCATTTTCTTCCACAGCACAAAGACCCTTGAAAACCATATCTTCAGGCTTCTTTGGAACTAACAGAGAACCTATTTGTCCTAAATACATCAGATTCTCCTCCAACCACTGAACATTTTATTTTGATGTTATAAAATACTCAAAGCACTTCAACACAGCAAAATGGCTTTCTCCTTTTTCACTTCTAAGAGAAGGTATATACACAGTAGCTGGGAATATGATGATGACTGTCCCACCTAAGTGAATGCTCTTTTGAAGTTTTTAGCCTTTCAAATTAAACAGAAAATTCTATTGCAAGAGATAAAATTGCTCTTTGTAACCCATAACTCGGAGAAGGCCATGGCACCCCACTCCAGTACTCTTGCCTGGAAAATCCTATGGACAGAGGAGCCTGGTAGGCTGCGGTCCATGGGGTCGCAGAGTCGGACACGACTGAGCGACTTCCCTTTCACTTTTCACTTTCATGCATTGGAGACGGAAATGGCAACCCACTCTAGTGTTCTTGCCTGGAGAATCCCAGGGACGGCGGAGCCTGGTGGGCTGCCGTCTATGGGGTCACACAGAGTCGGACACGACTGAAGTGACTTAGCAGCAGCAGTAGCAGCAACCCATAACTTGTATTTCTTCTGGGAATCTCAAGAAACTTTACAAGTTTTTAATAGTAGCATGGTTTATTATAATACCCCTTCAAAATAGAGCAAAAAGATAGCATACATTTTGTGGAGAAAAAAAAAAATTACCTTATCTACAGCATCCTCTTGCTAAATAAATGGCATCTGCAGAAAATGGTAGGGTTGAGTAATTGGACTTGATGAATTGAAGTTGCTTTGGTTCCAATAATTCAGAACAATCCAGGACAAACTCTTTGTTGAGAAGGTTAGTAATCTGTATCCCCTGGAGAAGGGAATGGCAACCCATGCCAGTATTCTTGCCTGGAGAATTCCATGGAAAGAGGAGCCTGGAGGGCTAAGGGTTGCCCGCCATAGGGTTGCAAAAAGTCAGACATGACTGAGCGACTAAACTTTCACTTTCACAGTAACTGTACTGTAATTTAGAGTACCTGGCTACAATCTTAGTCTTGCAATCTTGACCTTAGCAGAGTCATTATGACCTTCATTTATTCATGCCTTTGTTCATTTATTCAACAAATTAATATTGAATGCATACTATGTGCCAGTGACTGCACAGGGTTTTTGAGGATAAAATGATAAGAATTATAAATCTATTTATTTAATCTGTTAATTCAATAAAGGCACTTGCCCTCAGTGAATTAACAGATTAGTCGGCAAGACAGACATTAATCAAACCTTTATACAACAAAATGTATAAATATCAAGGATGACAACTTCTACTGCGATTATGGTGCTATGAGTGTAGAACAGGTGGATTTGATGCAGTATGCGGGATCAGGTAAGGTTTCTGTGAAGAACTGACCTTACATCTGGTAGATGAGTGGGAGTTACATAGGCAACCTAGGGAGGACAGAGAGAGAAGAATTGTTCAGAAGGTGAGCAACTCTGCTAGCCCTTGTGACCAGAAGAAACATGGCATTAAAGCAACTGAAATTAAGTTAATATCTGAGGAGTAGAGGGAGCAGTGTGGGGAGCTGATGCAAGATGGGCCTGTAGAAGCTGTCAGATTATAATCTTTCCACTGCAAGCAGTGCTAAGTGATAGAAAAGTTTTAAGTATCCAAGTGACTTGATCAGACTTGCAACTTAAAGAGGCTATTCTGGTTGCAGTGTGGAGGACAGACTGAGCTAGAAAAGAGAGAGACCAGTTTTTGACTACTGCAATAAGCCAGGCAGGAGAAGATGTAAACTTGGATTAGGGTGGTAGCACCGATGCAGAATAATGGATGGATCTGAGAGATGATTAGAAGGTACTGGTAATGTACTGGATACTATGGAAGGCAGAGCTAAGGGGAAGAGAGTTTCGAGACCAATCCCTAGGTTTCAGGATAATGTAGCTGAGAGAACTACAATGCCATTAGCTGACATTTCAAATACCAGCATAAAGAGATGAGGATCATAAGTTCCAGGTGGGACATGTTGGGTTTAAAGAGCCTCAGAAATATCCAAAAGGGGATGGAGAGTATACAGTTGGATATACAAGTCTGAAGTTCAGAGGAGAGATCTAGGAAGGAGATGCAAATATGAGAGTTGTTGGTATATAAAGGGTGAGATTACCTCAGTGAAGATTATAAATGAGAAGAAAAGGTGACCTACAACTTGAGCTTTGTGGATGATTCATATGGGTATTTCTTTGAATATTTTTGCACATAATAGACAAATGATTCCCTTTCTTAGTGCTGTTCATCAATTGTGAGTTCTGAAATAGGGTGAGTTTTTATTTTAAAAAAACCAACAACTCCTCTCCCTACAACTCTCCCCCCACAAATTGATGGTTAGTTCTTAGTATTCTGGGAGCTCTTTAGTTCTTTAGGCGCATAAAGAATTATACGATTATTTAAAAAAATAAAATAAATAACATACCTTTACTCTTCAAGAATACATTCTGTAGCCTAGCCCTGGGGAAGTTTCCAAGAAATCTCAGTAGTACAGATGATGTCATCTTAATTCTCCAACAGTAATGTGCTTCCAAGTGGCAGTGAGTATGTTTTAGGTTTCTGCTAAAAATACTACCTCCTGAACTTTTGTCTTTAAAACGTCCACTTCTAAAAATTGGGTTATTTGTACTGAGGTTTTATGAGTTGTGTAAGTATTTTATATATCCGAAATCAAATCTTTGATCAGAAATATGTTTCTCTGCCAGTGGTTTGCCTGCATATTTTCTTAATGATGACTTGATGAGCAGAAGTCTTTTAATAATGATGAACTATAACTTCAACTTTTAAATTACTGTTGCTTTCTTTGTCTTAACTATGCATCTTTGCCTATCATCATATCTCAAAGCTGTCTCCTGTATTTTCTTCTAGAAGCTTTATCAGTTCAGTTAGGTTCAGTCTCTCAGTCATGTCCAACTCTTTGCGACCCGATGAACTGCAGCATGCCAGGTCTCCCTGTCCAACACCAACTCCTGGAGTCCACCCAAACCCATGTCTATTGTGTCAATGATGCCATCCAACCATCTAATCCTCTGTCATCTCCTTCTCCTTCTGCCCTAAATCTTTCCCAGCATCAGGGTCTTTTCAAATGAGTCAGCTCTTCACATCAGGTGGCCAAAGTATTGGAGTTTCAGCTTCAACATCAGTCCCTCCAATGAACACCCAGGACTGATCTCCTTCAGGATGACTGGTTGGATCTCCTTGCAATCCAAGGGACTCTCAAGAGTCTTCTCCAACACCACACTTCAAAAGCATCAATTCTTCTGGGCCCAGCTTTCTTTATAGTACAACTCTCACATCCATACATGACTACTGGAAAAAACATAACCTTGACTAGATGGACCTTTGTTGGCAAAGTAATGTCTCTGCTTTTGAATATGCTATCTAGGTTGGTCATAACTTTCCTTCCAAGCAGTAAGCATCTTTGAACTTCATGGCTGCAATCACCATCTGCAGTGATTTTGGAGCCCAGAAAATAAAGTCAGCCACTGTTTCCACTGTTTCCCCATCTATTTGCCTTGAAGTGATGGGACCGGATGCCATGATCTTTGTTTTCTGAATGTTGAGCTTTAAGCCAAGTTTTTCACTCTCCTCTTTCACTTTCATCAAGAGGCTCTTTAGTTCTTCAATTTCTGCCATAAGAGTGGTGTCATCTGCATATCTGAGGTTATTGATATTTCTCCCAGCAGTCTTGATTCCAGCTTGTGCTTCCTCCAGCCCAGTGTTTCTCATGATGTACTCTGCATATAAGTTAAATAAGCATGGTGACAATTTACAGCCTTGACGTACTCCTTTTCCTATTTGGAACCAGTCTGTTGTTCTATGTCCAGTTCTAACTGTTGCTCCCTAACCTGTATACAGGTTTCTCAAGAGGTAGGTCAGGTGGTCTGGTATTCCCATCTCTTTCAGAATTTTCCACAGTTTATTGTGATCCACACAGTCAAAGACTTTGGCAAAGTCAATAAAGCAGAAATATATGTTTTTCTGGAACTCTCTTGCTTTTTCCATGATCCAGCAGATGTTGGCAATTTGATCTCTGGTTCCTCTGCCTTTTCTAAATCCAGCTTGAACATCTGGAAGTTCACGGTTCACATATTGCTAAAGCCTGGCTTGGAGAATTTTGAGCGTTACTTTACTAGCATGTGAGATGAGTGCAATTGTGCAGTAGTTTGAGCATTCTTTGGCATTGCCTTTCTTTAGGATTGGAATGAAAACTGACCTTTTCCAGTCCTGTGGCCACCGCTGAGTTTTCCAAATTTGCTGGCAGATTGAGTGCAGCACTTTCACAGCATCATCTTTCAGGATTTGAAATAGCTCAACAGGAAGCTTTATAATTGAGCTTTTACATTTAGATTTATGAGTCACCTAGTTAGTTTTATATATAATCTGAGGAAGGGTTCCAAGCTTGTTTTTTTTCCAGTATGAGTATCCAGATATCTGAAAACTAAACGTTGAGATTTTCCTTCTCCATTGGGATGGTTTGGAACCTCTGTCAATAATCAATTGACCATAAACAAGTGGCTCTATTTTTGGAACTTTTTGTTCTCTTCTGTTGACAGACTTATCTATCCTTTTGCCAGTATCACACCACCTTGATTACTGTAGTTTTATAGTAAATCTTGAAATCAAGTGTTGCTGTGATTCTTTTCCAAAATTATTGTGACTATTTGAAATTGTTTGCTTTTGTATAATTTTAGAATCAGCTTGTAGAGTTAAAATAGACTGCTGGAATTTTGACTGAGATTTTATTTAATATACATATTGTTTTGGAGAAAAATGGCATTCTAAAAACAGTGAAATTTCAAGTCAATGAATATTTTGTCTCTCTTTATCATAGGGCTTATTATTTTTTAATTTAATTTTGTATTCTTATTTTTTTTGTTTTCTTCCCCATCCTTTTTCTTTTTTCCTTTATACTGTCCTAATATGGTTCTTTATTACTCCTTTAACTTTTATTTTTTATAGCATACTATTAAGAATTGGAAAGACTAGACATCTCTTCAAGAAAATTAAGAGATACCAAGGGAACGCTTCATGCAAAGATGGGCTCGATAAAGGACAGAAATGGTGTGGACCTAACAGAAGCAGAAGATATTAAGAAGAGGTGGCGAGAATACACAGAAGAACTGTACAAAAAAGATTTTCCCGACCAAGATAATCATGATGGTGTGATCACTCACCTAGAGCCAGACATCCTGGAATGTGAAGTCAAGTAGGCCTTCGAAAGCATCACTACAAATGAAGCTAGTGAAGGTAATGGAATTCCAGTTGAGCTATTTCGAATCCTGAAAGATGAGGCTGTGAAAATGCTGCACTCAATATGCCAGCAAATTTGGAAAACTCAGCGGTGGCCACAGGACTGGAAAAGGTCAGTTTTCATTCCAATTCCAAAGAAAGGCAATGCCAAAGAATGCTCAAACTACTGCACAATTGCACTCATCTCACATGCTAGTAAAGTAATGCTCAAAATTCTCCAAGCCAGGCTTCAGCAATATGTGAACTGTGAACTTCCAGATGTTCAAGCTGGTTTTAGAAAAAGCAGAGAAACCAGAGATCAAACTGCCAACATCTGCTGGATCATGGAAAAGGCAAGAGAGTTCCAGAAAAACATCTATTTCTGCTTTACAGAGTACGCCAAAGTCTTTGACTGTGTGGATCACAATAAACTGTGGAAAATTCTGAAAGAGATGGGAATACCAGACCACCTAACCTGCCTCTTGAGAAACCTGTATACAGGTCAGGGAGCAACAGTTAGAACTGGCCATGGAACAACAGACTGGTTCCAAATAGGAAAAGGAGTCTGTCAAGGCTGTATATTGTCACCCTGCTTATTTAACTTATATGCAGAGTACATCATGAGAAACACTGGGCTGGAGGAAGCACAAGCTGGAATCAAGACTGCTGGGAGAAAAGAAAAAAGAAAAATAAGAAAAAAAAAAAAAAGACTGCTGGGAGAAATATCAATAACCTCAGATATGCAGATGATACCACTCTTATGGCAGAAATTGAAGAACTAAAGAGCCTCTTGATGAAAGTGAAAGAGGAGAGTGGAAAAACTTGGCTTAAACCTCAACATTCAGAAAACGAAGATCATGGCATCTGGTCCCATCACTTCATGGCAAATAGATGGGGAAACATCTATTTCTCTCTAGTGGCTGACTTTAGTTTTTGGGCTCCAAAATCACTGCTGATGGTGATTGCAGCCATGAAGTTCAAAGATGCTTACTCCTTGGAAGGAAAGTTATGACTAACCTAGATAGCATATTCAAAAGCAGAGACATTACTTTGCCAACAAAGGTCCATCTTGTCAAGGTTATGTTTTTTCCAGTAGTCATGTATGGATGTGAGAGTTGTACTATAAAGAAAGCTGGGCCCAGAAGAATTGATGCTTTTGAAGTGTGGTGTTGGAGAAGACTCTTCAGAGTCCCTTGGACTGCAGAGAGATCCAACCAGTCCATTCTAAAGGAGATCAGTCCTGGGTGTTCATTGGAAGGATTGATGTTGAAGCTGAAACTCCAGTATTTTGGCCACCTCATGTGAAGAGCTGACTCATTGGAAAAGACCTTGATGCTGGGAGGGATTGAGGGTGGGAGGAGTAGGGGACAACAGAGGATGAGATGGCTGGATGGCATCACCGATTCGATGGACATGAGTTTGATTGAAGTCCGGCAGTTGGTGATGGACAGGGAGGCCTAGCATGCTGCGATTCATGGGGTCTCAGAGAGTCAGACACGACTGAGTGACTGAACTAAACTGAACTGATTACCATTCTAAAAAGAAAACCTCATTTTTAAAATAAATTCCCCATTAAAAATTTTTTGTGTGTTTTCAATGTTTTTTTTTTTTTATATTGTATCTTTGAGAGTCTAATCTCTAAGCTAGGTTTTTAATTTTTGCTTTTTGATATTTGTAATCAATTTTATACCTTTAAGAATCTAATTTTTAGTATCCATTTTCTCTTAAGGATTTGATAAATGGCTTGATTGCTGTTTTCCCTTTTGACTCTCCCTTTTCTCCTCCTGATGGCTTCTCCCTCCCTCCTCTCTCTTCTCTTTTCTGTAGAACTCTGTGAATCTCTTTGGGTGTTCCTGGATGTAGAGAGTTGTTTCATCATTAATTTAGGGCTTTTGTCTTCTGTGCTGTGTGGACAGAGAAGTCTTGAAGCTACTGTAAAAGGGGGACCAAAACCCAGAGGCAGGAGACTCAACTCCAGAACTTTGGACCATCACAGTACTCCTGACCCCAGGTAATACTAGTAGGTGAGAGCCCACCCAAAAGTCTCCATACCTATCGGGAGACCAAGCTCCATTAAAGACCTAACAAGCTCAAGTGCAAGTCACTCCATGCTAATCCTCCAGCAAAACATGAACACAACCCTGAAAATTAACAGACAGGCTGCTCAAAGTCATGTCAAACCAATAGACACCCCAAAACTCACTACTGGACACTGCACTGCACTCCAGAGAGAAAAGATCCAGCCCCATCCACCAGGACACAGACACAAGTTCCCCGAACCAAGAAACTTTCACAAACCACTGGTCCCACCCAACCCACAGGAGCAGACTCCATAATTAAGAGGAACTATGACCCTTCAGCCTGCAGAAAGGAGACCCCAAACACTATATCCAACAGGTGAAGAGACACAATAAAAATCCTCCAAACCAAAGAAGAGGAGGAGATAGGGAGTCTACCTGAAAAACAATTCAGAATGATAGTTAAAGATGATTCAAAATCTTGAAAACAAATTTCCACTGTGTAAAATATGCATTGCTAAGTGTGGGACTACAAAGAGGTATATGGAGAGGGACAGGAGCAGACTATTTGGAGAAACAGCATGGTGTGGTAGAGTTTCACAACTAAATTTAACTATGTTCAACATTGAACTCTGCCATTCCCCTGGGCAAATTTTATTTAATCTCTCTACACCTCAATTTCCTCATCTGTGAAGTAATCCTACTTTTCAGTGATGTGAGATTTAGAAATGATGCATACAAAGGGTCCCAAACATGTAGATGCTAAATAAATATTAAGAACTGCACATAATGTAACCTATCATGATGGCTCCCATAGGGTATGAAACTATGACAGTTTCATAGATTCACAGTTTCATAGTTTTAGTTCAAGAGCTAGAATTAAGGATAAGAAGATCAGTCCTAACTGGCCATTGGTAGATTTTTATGGAGAAAATTTTGATAACCAAGATGTGAGAGAAAAAAGTTTTTGAGCAATGGCAGAGAAGTAGCAAAAGGGAGAACACAAGTCAAAGGGGATGCAGGCTTGCTTCTGTGGCAGACTTGGCTCACTGCTTCCTTATGTCCTTTTGTTATGGGCTGATTGTCCCCACATTTCATAGGTTGAAGTCTTACCTCCCAATCAGGCATACTGATGTTGGACTTCCCAGCCTCCAGAACTGTTGTTTAAGCCATGGAGTCTGTGGAATTCTATTATGGAAACCCAAGAAATACACCTTTCTTCTTAGACACTGTTTGGGATAGCACATAAAGTGAAAGTGTTAGTCATTCAGTTGTGTCCGACTCTTTGCGACCCCATGGACTGTAGCCTGCCAGGAATTCCCCCGTACAGGGAATTCTCCATGCAAGAATACTAGAGTGGGTTGCCTTTCCCTTCTCCAGGGGATCTTCCTGACCCAGGAATTGAACCCATGTCTCTGGCATTGCAGGAAGATTCTTTGCCATCTGAGTCACCAGGGAAGCCCAGATACCCAGCTTAAAATCTTGCTCTGCCATCTTCCTTGCAGATGTGATATTATTCTGGCCTGTGTACTGTAAATGGAAGTCTCTGAGAGTGGGAAAGGGAGAGGAAAGAGGGTATCCTTCCAAATAGAAAGTAGAATTCCTTTTGCTCCTTTCCCCTCCTTCTTCCTGGAATGGAAGTATCATGTAGCCATGGTCTTGTTATGAAAGCCACACATGAAGGATGGACAACAAATGAGATAGAGGGAATTCTAGTTCTTGATGACTTAATGGAGTCTTATCCAGGACTTTCAAATAAAATTTGATTGTTTAAACAACTATTTATCAGGCTTTCTGTTTCTTGCAAACGAATCCTAAATGAAACAGCCTGTGTGGGGAGATGGGTGTCTTTGGTAAATACCAGGAAAGAAGACTGGCTATGGATCAAACTGTCAAGGAGCTTGGACTGTTTCCTATAGAACATGTACTTAGTCACTCAGTTATGTCTGACTCTTTGCGACGCCATGAACTGCAGCCCACCAGGCTCCTCTGTCCGTGAGAAGTCTCCAGGCAACAATACTGGTGTGGGTTGCCATGCCCTCCTCCAGGGGATTTTCCCAACCCAGGGATCAAATCCAGGTCTCCCACATTGCAGGCAGATTCTTTACCATCTGAACCACCAAAGGAACCCAAGAATACTGGAGTGGGTAGCCTATCCCTTCTCCAGGGGATTTGCCTGACCCAAAAATTGAACCGGGGTCTACTGCATTGCAGGTGGATTCTTTACCAGCTGAACTACCAGGGAGGCCCATAGAACATGAGGGAAGATTAAAAGGTTTTGAAAAAGAGAATGCTGCTGCTGCTGCTGCTGCTAAGTCGCTTCAGTCGTGCCCGACTCTGTGCGACCCCATAGATGGCAGCCCATCAGGCTCCACCATTCCTGGGATTCTCCAGGCAAGAACACTGGAGTGGGTTGCCATTTCCTTCTCGAAAAAGAGAATAATTATGCTATATTGCTGTTTTAAAAAGGATAATGGGAATATGCAGGATAAATGGGAAGTGAGTGAGACAGGAGGGAAATCATTTGTGAAACTGCTGCAAATTGAGGAATACTAGTAATGATGGCCTGAACCAGAGTGGGAGGCAGAAAGAGTGGACCAATGTAAGGGTGACCCTAAAATATTGGACTCTTTAGGACTCACGGTATGCAAAGGAGGAACTGGGTGGTAGGCAAAGGAGACATGATCAAAATGAATGGAGGTTCAACTTTTATAGTTGGAGGATTTCATAGAAATTTGAAACTAAAGAGAGCTGCTAATTAGGGAGGGAGAGAAATTGTAAATTTCAATGGTGAGTTGCAACTGAATTTGCTTAATCTGGGGAAAACTAGAGATTGGAGAACTAGGAACAAAGCAGCTATCATTTCTTGAACATAAAGGTGTCAGCTGCATTTGGTCCATTATCTCACTTAATAGTAATATTTAAGATAATATTATTGCCATAATTTATAGATGAGGATACAGTCTCAGGGAAGCTAAATATATTGCCACTGATTCAGAGGCACTTAGATATGGAACTGAGGGATATTCATCGAGACTGTCAGACTTGATGAATCATCCACCAGGAATATAACATTGAAGTCATAGATGAAGTCTCTAAGGGGAGTATAGAAAGTAATAAGGAAGGCTGTGGGTGTATCATTGGAAACATTTTCTCCAAAGCAAAAAGAATAGCTAGTATGGTCAGAAAGGATATTCAGAGAGTAGGAAGAGATCAGTATTGACTATTATACATTGAAGATCTTCTGTGGAAGAACTCTATTAGACAGTTTGGTTTGAATTTTATTATGGTCAAATAGAATATTGATAGAATTAATATTGCTTAATTTCTCTGAGACTCTTTCCTGTAATGTGGGGATAATAAACTTCCCTCTAAAGGTTTTTATGGAGAATGAAATTAGAAGTGAACATTAATGTGTCTGGCATAGACTCTGGTACAAGAAGTACTTAGTGAATGTCTGCTAGAAGAAGAAATTATAGATGACAAGGCAGTCTGTACAAACCCCACAATATGGTCTGGAATGTTTTTATTAATAGAAACTGCTTATACTGTTTAGGTTTTCTATGTTTTGTTTCTTTTCCTTCAAAGTTGAATTACAGCATATATTTCTGATTGAAGATTCCTGTCAGTCACATTTTGGCACCTAAAGATCTTACTGCATTTTAGTCTCACTGGAACAGTGAAGAAAAAAAAAAGGTTAATTTAAAATTAGAGTGAGCCATCCTTGTGGCTCAGCTGGTAAAGAATCTGCCTGCAAAGTGGGAGACCTGGGTTCAATCCCTGGGTTGGGAAAATCTCCTGGAGAAGTGGCTACCCACTCCAGTATTCTGGCCTGGAGAATTTCATGGACTGTATAGTCCATGGAGTTGCAAAGAGTCGGAGATGACTGAGTGACTTTCACTTTCACATAAGGTATTGCAATAAGATGAAGAAAGAACAAAATGCAGACTTAGAAAATCCATTCTCCACTCCCTCTGCCTGTAGTTAAGGTAACTAGGATCTTCAGTTCAGTTCAGTCGCTCAGTCGTGTCCGACTCTTTGCGACCCCATGAATCGCAGCACGCCAGGCCTCCCTGTTACCTAAGACATTTTAATTGTGTTCATGATGTACTACATATCAGGGAATCAGGCAAGGTCCCAGTTAAATCTAACATAGAAAGAGGACTGTCTACCACATCCCATTAGTTGGTAAAACCTAGAGTCCAGACTTTAGGGTCACCTTTAAATTGGTGCACTCTTGTCTGGCTTCCAACCTAGTTTAAATCATCATTACTAGTATTTCAAATTTTGCAGCTTTATAAATGATCTCCTTTTCCTTGTCTCACCTACTTCCTTTCTATCCCTCATGTTATAATCCCATCTTTTTTTTTTTTTTTAACACACAGATTGACAAACTTCAATATTAGAAAAGAACTCCCCAATGCTGGTTCTACCAGTTTCATTCCTGCCTACCCTACCCAATAGATCACAGCTGAAGGATTTTAAGTCATGACATTTAAGATGCCTGACTCAATTCATTTGGTCATTAAAATGTTTCTAACAGTAATGTCAGCATAGAGTGAGGCATTATTCATTTCTGTACTCCAAGAAGTCTATCAGGGAAACAATACCTCATGTATATTTCCATGTTTCTGTGTGGTTTGGTTTCCTGAGCAAAGGAAATTGACATGCTATAATGGCATGTCTCCTTTTCCTGAAACATTTAACTCTCCAGTGCTCTTCTTCCCCTTATCTCCTGTCCAACAGAGTCACACAAACTTATATTTTATAGGGATTTGAAACCTGGAACCATTGGTTTATATTTTAAAAGACTGTACAATATTCGCAAACAAAGGCTTTACTTCCTCTCTCGGGAGGGGAAGAGGGAAACATGTAGTTTATATAAACTTCCAGATTTATAACTTCAGGTTTCCTCTCCTGTAAACCCCACCTGAATATTCAGGGTGAACATACACCTGGCTCTTCTCACATTACTCTCAAGGAGGAAGAACAGGACAGGGGTAATCACAGTGGTTACTGCTTTAAATGATTGTTAGTTCCTGATCTAGAAACCTAATTTTTTTGCTTTCAGGATAATATAAATTTAAACCTATCAAAGACAACTTCAAAAGCTTACAAAATATATACTAAACTAAGTTTCTCCGAAAAGGGGTTATGAACATTCTTAGTGGTGTACAAGGCAACATATCGGGGTGTGGGAGGAAAACATAATTCATTTTCATGTTTTTATGGGAATACCAGACCACCTGACCTGCCTCTTGAGACATCTGTATGAAGTCAGGAAGCAACAGTTAGAACTGGACATAGAACAACAGACTGATTCCAAATAGGAACAGGAGTACATCAAGGCTGTATATTGTCACCCTGCTTATTTAACTTATATGCAGAGTACATCATGAGAAACGCTGGGCTGGAAGAAGCACAAGCTGGAATCAAGATTGCCAGGAGAAATATCAATAACCTCAGATATACAGATAACACCACCCTTATGGCAGAAAATGAAGAAAAACTAAAGAGCCTCTTGATCAAAGTGAAAGAGGAGAGTGAAAAAGTTGGCTTAATGCTCAACATTCAGAAAACTAAGATCATGGCATCCGGTCCCATCACTTCAGTTAAGTTCAGTTGCTCAGTTGTGTCTTACTCTTTGCGACCCCATGAACTGCAGCACGCCAGGCCTCCCTGTCCATCGCCAACTCCCGGAGTTCACCCAAACTCATGTGCATCGAGCCGGTGATGCCATCCAGCCATCTCATCCTCTGTTGTCCCTTTCTCCTCCTGCCCCCAATCCCTCCCAGCATCAAAGTCTTTTCCAATGAGTCAACTCTTCGCATGAGGTGGCCAAAGTATTGGAGTTTCAGCCTCAGCATCAGTCCTTCCAATGAACACCCGGGACTGGTCTTTAGGATGGCTCTCCTTGCAGTCCAAGGGACTCTCAAGCGTATTCCCCAACACCACAGTTAAAAAGCATCAATTCTCCAGCACTCAGCTTTCTTCACAGTCCAACTCTCACATCCACACATGACCACTGGAAAAACCATAGCCCTGACTAGACAGACCTTTACTTCAGGGCAAATAGACAGGGAAACAGTGGAAACAGTGGCTGACTTTATTTTTCTAGACTCCAGAATCACTGCAGATGGTGACCTCAGCCATGAAATTAAAAGATGCTTACTCCTTGGAAGGAAAGTTATGACCAACCTAGATAGCATATTGAAAAGCAGAGACATTACTTTGCCAACAAATGTCCATCTAGTCAAGGCTATAGTTTTTCCAGTGGTCATGTATGGATGTGAGAGTTGGACTATAAAGAAAGCTGAGCCCAGAATAATTGATGCTTTTGAACTATGGTGTTGGAGAAGATTCTTCAGAGTCCCTTGGATTGCAAGGAGATCCAACCAGTTCATCCTAAAGGAGATCAGTCCTGGGTGTTCATTGGAGGGACTGATGTTGAAGCTGAAACTCCAATACTTTGAGTTGGACACAACTGAGCGAATGCAATCTCAAAAACGACAGAATGATCTCTGTTCGTCTCCAAGGCAAATCATTCAGTATCACAGTTATCCAAGTCTATGCCCCAACCAGTAATGCTGAAGAAGCTGCAGTTGAATGGTTTTATGAAGACCTACAAGACCTTTTAGAACTAACACCCAAAAAAGAAGTCCTTTTCATTATAGGGGACTGGAGTGCTAAAGTAGGAAGTCAAGAAACACCTGGAGTAACAGGCAAATTTGGCCTTGGAATGCGGAATGAAGCAGGGCAAAGACTAATAGAGTTTTGCCAAGAAAGTGCACTGGTCATAGCAAACACCCTCTTCCAACAACACAAGAGAAGACTCTACACATGGACATCACCAGATGGTCAACACCAAAATCAGATTGATTATATTCTTTGCAGCCAAAGATGGAGAAGCTCTATACAGTCAACAAAAACAAGACCAGGAGCTGACTGTGGCTCAGGTCATGAATTCCTTATTACCAAATTCAGACTTAAATTGAAGAAAGTAGGGAAAACCGCTAGACCATTCAGGTATGACCTAAATCAAATCCCTTATGATTATACAGTGGAAATAGACTTAAGGGCCTAGATCTGATAGACAGAGTGCCTGATGAACTATGGAATGAGGTTTGTGGCATTGTACAGGAGATAGGGATCAAGACCATCCCCATGGAAAAGAAATGCAAAAAAGCACAATGGCTGTCTGGGGAGGCCTTACAAATAGCTGTGAAAAGAAGAGAGGCGAAAAGCAAAGGAGAAAAGGAAAGATATAAGCATCTGAATGCAGAGTTCCAAAGAATAGCAAGAAGAGATAAGAAAGCCTTCTTCAGCGATCAATGCAAAGAAATAGAGGAAAAGAACAGAATGGGAAAGACTAGAGATCTCTTCAAGAAAATTAGAGATACCAAGGGAACATTTCATGCAAGGATGGGCTC